>JAHWFO010070720.1:23300-58943 GCA_023313115.1 Rhysida immarginata | reverse complement strand
TAACATCCTTTTTACACCCCTGAAATTTCAGGATAATTCGTCAAGTACTTTTCTAGATATTCGACAAAACGTCTAAAACCGAAAGTGTTCGATTACTTTTGGCTAGATGGTGTATATCTCCAAGCAATCAATCACAATCCTGCAATTTTCGTATGTATAAATGCAATTAATGATGGTTGTTCTGCTACATCCATATCGAAAACTATATCTATGATTTCAACATTTAGCCTCAGTTTCATAAAAGTGATGAGTAGTTGATCTTCTAGTGAGAAGCAATTTACTTGCCAATTAAGGTGATAATCAAATTTAAATCTTGAAAACAACTTCACAATAGCCTTAAGTGCTGCTGCCTCCAATCTGATACAATGGGCCACCTGTAATTAAGTCATGTACACAGATAATTTTTATGATTATATACCCTACCCTATCAATAGTCATGGAACACCATCACTTTAATAGAACCACTCAAAAATATACATATTTTTGGTATGTTGTTGGTCCACCTTTTGCTGCTATCACAGCTTCTACTCTCTGGGGCATACTGTCCACACGGTTTTCATACGTTTCGACAGGTAATTTTCGCCATTCTCTCATAAGTGTCTTGGACAGTTCGGTCACGGATTTCGGACATTTCGCACATGCGCGCAATCGACATCCTACAGATGTTCGATGGAGTTCAGATCGGGGCTCTGTGTAGACCAGTCAAGTTCTCGAACCCCCTTTTCATCAAATCATGTGCCTATAGCCCTTGTTTTATGGCAAGGTGCGTTATCGTGCTGAAACAGAATAGGGCCAAAGTGCTTCCAGAGAGATGGAAGTGCTGCGTTGTCGAGAATGTCTTGGTTACGCTCTGCGTTTATATGTCCGTGCACATAAACGATTGCACCCTAACCATACCATAAAAAGCACCCCCACATCACCGACCCTCATCCAAACTTTACTGTGGGCACAACACAGCTTGGCAGATAACGTTCGCCGGGCGTTCGCTATACCCAAACCCGTCCATCCGATTGCCAGATGGTGTAGCGGGACTCATCACTTCATTCAACCATTCGCCATTGATCCAGAGTCCAATGTCGTCGATCTTTGCACCATTGCAATCTCCTCGCTGCGTTGCTGGTGCTAATGTGAGGTTTGTGGGCTGCCGCTCTTCCATAAAAACCCATTGCATGCAGTTCCCTCCGAACAGTCAGGGTGCGAACAGTTGTTCCCGTCGACTCTATGAACGATCTTGTCAGTACATCAAACGATGTGTGACGGTTTGCACTGACCACTTTACGAAGAGCCCTTTTGTCTTTGACCGACATGATCATGGGTCTTCCACTCCTAAACAGAACACTTGTGGTGCCTTTCTCTTTCCATACGTCGTCTTTCCATGCCCGGATGACGTTGTGAACGGTCGATTTTCGGGATGTTTAGGAGGGTTGACGTCTCTCTAACAGTTTTGCCTGCGAGATGGCACCCAACAATTGTACCTCTTTGGAAGTCTGAAAGCTCTTTTCTTTGAGATATTCTTACAGCATTCACGCAAACATCATCTCATAATAGCATCATCTCGTACTCTCTGTTATGTAATGCTGGGAAGAATGCCAACAGTGAAATTGCAAAGAAATGTCTCATTTTCATGCAAATCAGGGTTGTCCCATGACTTTTGATAGCGTAGTGTATACACATACACCTAGGTATGTAAGCTTATACAGTTTTTAATGAAGTGTTAGCAACACTCACCAGTGCTGATTTGTCCCGAATCATAGGGTATTTAGTTGCTTTGGCATTTTTAATTTAGCAGTTTCTACCTTCACAATGTTCAGCTCTGCCTCCACGATGTTTAGTTCTGCCTTTAGGACGGTAATTCTCCTTCCAAGCAATTGTTTTTCATATTCAAGCTTCTGTAGTGGTATAGTGCTCATTTCTACATCGCTTAAGTTTTCTGCAGGCTCACCCTCCTGCAAAGGGTTACTCTGCTCATTTCCTATCCCACGGCTCTTCTGAACTGTATTCCAGATCTATAGCCTATGGACATTTGTTAAGGGTAACTATTGAATATGAAAACATGATATAATGCTTTTAACATCCATGATACTTACTTGCTCTTGAACTCACGAGGCATAGTTTGTTACTTGCTCCGTTTGCTCACTAGCGTACTTCAATCTCTTCCTGGGTTTTTAGGGATTTTTAAAATTAAAAAGGGAACCTTGATTCCGGTCAAACTTAATGGGTCTATCTTCTTTTCCATTTAAAAAATAGTAACTATAGTCCTCAACAGATAAGTTAAACCTCGACCTTGAAGATCTGGGATTAATCTTGAAGCTAAAATGGGAGGCAAGAGGATGAAAAAAAATCTGCTGTACTGCAGGGAAGTATTAGTTCTTCATCAGATTTTTTTTTCATCCTCTTGCCTCCCATTTTAGCTTCAAGAATAATCCTAGACCTTCAAGGTCGAGGTTTAACTTATCTGATGAGGACTATACAAATTCGGCTGCTAGTTGTGGGAACCCATCGTGATCTGTCGTGGTTAATTCTCCTGAAGTAAAAAAAATAAGTGGGTTATTAATTAACTCGTTGTATCATAGCAAGGTGTCACTGGCCTCAAGTGTATGATGTTAAATAATAAATTTATGGTATGATGTCGTTAATGTCTTTCCGAAAATACTACTCGTAATTATTTGAACCGATAGGTACTTATGTTTTCACAATATGCGTCTGTCCGTCTGTTGGTGCTCTAGCTTTCGAACGCTTCCGAATTTTTGACTTCCGTTTTCGCCATTCGACAACTTAAAAAAAATCGGAAGACTGAGTTCGTTGGTGGAAAATATCGGTGAATTATTTTCGGTTCAAAAGGTCAAAAATAAAATAGGGGACCACGTTTTTCACTATACAATTCCATGTATAAATGGCCTGTGCACTGCCAAATGCTGTTCTCTCTTTGGCATTCCATACCTAAAGCAGAGAAAAGGCTTGTGAATTAAGTGAAGACACGTGATGGTGTGTGTTCCTTAATGGTCATTATCAGTCAGAACTGATTCAAGGATGTGTGGTTTAGTGGTACCATTATGGTCCATTGGAAACTTTCAATGCTAAGATATGGCAGGTATTATATCAAACAGCTTGAAATAACATGTCATGATTGAATATTAACGAAAAATTAATGATAGTCTAAATAGGTTCAATGGTATGTGGTTTCATGGAACCAGTATGGTTCAGAGGAAACTTTCAAAGCTCAGATTTGGCATGTAATATATCAAACAACTTGGAATGATGTGTCATTCATGAATATAACGTAAAATTAACCACAGTCGAAATTGGTTCAAGGACAGCTGGTTTAGTGGAACCATTACGGTTCATTGGAACTTTCTGTGCTAAAATATGGCATGTAATATATCAAACAACTTGGATTGATGTGTAATGAATAAGTATATCGTAAAATTAATGATAGTCGAAATTGGTTCAAAGGAACCTGGATTTAGTGGAACCATTATGGTTCACGAGAACTTTCAATGCAAAAATTAGGCATGTAATATATCAAACAAGTTGGAATGTTATGTAATTAATGGCTATATTCCAAAATTAAAATTAGCTTACGCCTTATATAATCAAAAGTTAATTTGTGTTAGGCAAATTTTAACAATAGCTAGTAGCTAATCGTTCGCTTTAATAGTATATGGTTACGTAGAAAAGCTTTAGCAATTGTTTATGAAGAAAGAATTCACCCTTACACAGAACGCTTCAACAATTAACGCTTATTTCATAGAAACTGGAATGCTTACAAGTTAAAGGATTCTTATATGTTCTAATGTATAGAGAATTGCCACTTTCTGCATTGAACTTTTCAGATTGTTTTAATCACTTTGAAGTATGAATTTCCCTTAAAAGTAGGCCTTGCTTAGCAACCGGGGGCTTCCTTAGCAACCTCATCTAATCTTAGCACCCAAAGGCTGCTTTAGAAATCAAATACTATCATTTTTATTCTCGAATGCCTTAAAATCCTATCGGTCCTGAGCATTTCGGTTGCCTGACTTGTTACTTTGAATAGGCTTATCCACTCACCTTATCAATTTTAACCAGCGATTTCTCTGTATTTTATCCTGCGGGAATCGGAAAAACTTAAGATCAGTATTCTCATTTCTTATGCTGCGTTCTGGAACACAGCAATTGAGCATTTTAATTAATAAAAAACTATAAAAGACCATTGAACAGATCAGGCGCGTATAAGTCTAGCTTGAAACTAAGCTTGGAACCACGTTTGTTTGGAACCAAGCAGTCACGAACCGCGTGAGCAGCATTTTGTGACGTCGCACTTGCATTTCCTATACCCCACGGGGAAGAGCCGGGAGCCAAGCGCGGTCCGTCGCGTGAGATCTCGTTTGATAGGCGCGTACTTGCTGAAATGCCAGAATCCTCGCGGGCCGAGTAGGACACCCATCGGAGTTAGAAGTTGTTGCTACGTTGCTGCAATTGCGTCCTGTCCCGGAGTCTGTTGAAGTACCGACGACTTCGTCCGGTAGTCCACGTTCCTTCTCAGAACGGAGTGCAGTCGAGCGGGAGATTGATGATACTGGCGTAGTTTTAATACTAAAGCCCGCTGTCAAAATGTCTCAACTTGATTCAATATTGGACTTGGTTCTTCCTTGAATCCGTCTGGGCCGATCTGCGCATTCACGTTTCTGCTATACGGAGAATTTTCATCTAACGAATAAATTGAAGCACCGATAGAGTTATCAAAATTATGAGTCCTTGTCTGCAATTGACGAAGTGTATTTGCTTCGGCCCGGGTCCGCGTTCTTCTAGCCGAACTCGGTGCGTGCTTCTTCGTCGTTAATTTTCCTTCTTGTACCAACATCACCTAGACATAAGGCCTGATAACGGAAACGTCATATATTGTTACATCATCATTAGTCGACCATTGTTAATCCTATTTCTACCAATAATAAGCCCTAAATTTGGTCGACCAATGATGATGTAACAATCCATGAAGTTTCCGCTATTAGGCCTTCTGTCTAGGAGGTGTTGGTTGTACAGGCTTGAGCGAAATGGGTTTCGCGACCTCTTCTTTACGAGACTGGTCGCTGAGCTCCTCCTCGCGCTCCGGCAAGGGGAGAGTCGCACTTCTTTCCTTCAAGAGAGAGTCTTTGGATGGATTTCGAGCGGCTATTATATCTTCAATCGTACTCGCACGACAATCTTCCACTCGACGACTTTCAGCCGAGAAGACCATGGAATCTTCTTTCAAACGTTTCGAGATTTCCTCGATCACCGTGTTTCCATCAGTCTTGCTAATCGTGGCGAATACTTTCTCTCTTCGTATCGAGAGAGTCACAGCAGCGGAGACCTGGCTAGATTTCACTTCAGCTCCTTCACCACGTCGCTTATCTCTTTTCGCCGTGTCCGGACTGTTCTCTTAAGTCTGCATACGACTTAAACTTGATCCGCCGTTTTCTCCCTTCTTTACTGCTGGATTCGTGAACCTCTATCTCCCTTTTCCCTGGCCCAGGTTTTTTCTTTTTTAATGAGCCAATTGGCTATGCAATTATGCAACGCCAATCGGCTCTCAGCTCTCGTGGCTTTGCTGCTCCTCGGGTCGGTCTACTTTTTAAAGGAGACTGGAGCTTCTTATTATCTTTTGTTTTATTTGCGAGCTACGATCTTCCTTCGCTTTACAAATATATGACATATCGCCAGATTTCTTTGCTCGCTCTGGCGATATGACAGAGTAACATCTGCAGCTGTGGTGAGATAGAAATTCTTCCTTTTTTAAAAAAAGTGTGCGGAAAAACTTAGTGTGCGTTTAACTTCTAACAAGGGATGTCTCTTCTCCAAGACACATAGGATGTTGAGCTCACAAATCTGCTGTTTCATTGTAAACATTCAATATGTTCGGTTTTGAACATTCAGTGTGTGTGGCAAAATGTCGCTAAGGCAAGATCTACTTGGACTTAATAACCTGTCAAAATTTTATCGGTTCTTTTAAAAACTTATATTTCTTTCTTCACTTTAGATTTTATGAAGTTCTAAATTTCTTTCACAATTACTTTAGGGGGGACAGTCTTGTCTTGAATTTCTGTCAGGCATGGCTCCTGTTTCCATCTATATTGCTTTTAAATACAGGGTGTTGCTAAATTTCATCACCAAAATGATAGGGGTGATGGAATATGCGATTCTAAGCAAAAACGTTCATATTAACATGGGTCCGAATTTGAACGATAACTGATATTATAGAAACGATAACAGTTATGTGGATAATAGATATGTGAACCTTAAGACTAAAAAACTCTTTCACCACAACAAAAAACAAATTGAAATAATACAACCTGATAATCCTGTAAACGCTTTTCGAATGCCTTGCATTCATCATTCAGCAATCTAAGTCGAACTCGAATAAGCCTAAGGCGAACTCGAAGAGGTCTGAAAAGAACTGACTTAGAGAGATCGAATCCGGGTATATATCATCCATCCATTCTCAAATATAAGGACAAGGTGTATAAAATGACGGGAGGCACAGCTATGGGTTCATGTCTTAGTCCCATTTTGTCAGAAATTTTCCTAAAAAACTTTGAAGACATTTTAAAGACGTCCGGGTTTTATTTTCCTAACACATGGTATCGATACGTCGACGATATTTTTACAATTTTTGACACCAAAAAATGTAGAGTTGAGGACTTCGTCCAACACATTAATAGTTTCTTTCCTACTATACAATTTACTTACGAGTTGGAAAACAATTCTAAACTTCCTTTTCTTGACGTTATGATTTGTAGAAACCAAAACTCACTATCATTCGAAGTGTTCCGAAAGCCAACTAATAAGTTGAATTATATATCAAGTGACTCCAGCCATCCGTGGAACCAAAAGCTATCAACTTTTATTTCCATGATTGACAGAGCTTTAAATTTGCCTTTGAAAAAATCGATTCTCAAAAAAAGGAGATTTCTTTAATAAAAAATATTGCAATAAGGAATGGCTATAGTAAAGCCACTATCACAAACTTACTAAGGAAGAGGAAGTTTAAAAAGTTTATAAAGGACAAAACCACTCTCTGCAAAAATAAAACCACAGGGAAAACTATTTCGATTCCGTACAACAATTGTTTTATTAGAGGCCTAAACTCGATCTTTAAAGCGTTTGACATTTCCCTTTCTTTCAGTAATCCGAATCAGATCAAGAACTACGTACAAAATCCCAAGGACAGAATCCCACACATATGAAGCATCTTGTTCCAACTGCCCTAAGGTGTACAAAGGGCAGACGATCCGCAGTTTAGAGACCCGGTTCAAGGAACATTTAAGTCATAGAAAATACGGAAGGAGCAGTCAATCTTCAATAGCGAAACATTCATTAGAAACCGGCCATGATTTTTCCATAGAAAATGTAAAATTAATAAAATAGATAAATAAAAAACACCTCTTAGACGCTTTTGAATGCTTAGCCATTCGCAGCACAGACAGAAAATTATTATTAAACTCGGACTTGGGTCCCATTGCTGAATCATCATTGATTGAATGGGCTTCTAAGTTACCCAGTCATTGACGAGTACTGTCTTGTTTTATTTTTTGATTGGCTTTCCTGTGTGATATATACCCGGATTCGATCTCTCTAAGTCTTTTCACACGAATACCGATACACTACACTGTTCTCTAAGTCAGTTCTTTTCAGACCTCCTCGAGTTCGCCTTAGGCTTATTCGAGTCCGACTTAGACTGCTGAATGATGAATGCAAGGCATTCGAAAAGCGTTTACAGGATTATCAGGTTGTATTATTTCAATTTGTTTTTTGTTGTGGTTAAAGAGTTTTTTAGTCTTAAGGTTCAGATAATTGATATGAACAGAAATAAAAATGCCACCACTAAGATCAACAAGTTAATAACTCACTTTCTACAAAATCTAGGATTATGAAACTTGGAAGAATAATAGGATGCATACAATTGTGTCTACCGTTAAAATTTAAACCAATTCGTAACACGTGATGGTTAGTACTGTAACGGGCAAAAATGCGTGAGGTTCGTTTCTTCTTCAATGACGTAACACTCCCCCGTACAGAGCTCTTCCTAAACACAAAAAAAAACAACACAAAGCATTAGCAGAGAGACTTTAGGTTATAAGTAGACAAATTTAGTTCAAGCAAATATGAATAATCCGCAGTACTTCCCTTTTGTTTTCTCAGTTTCTACTGACAAAGATAAGGTCAAGAAAAGAAAAGAAAAGTAAATAAATCGCAACGTAGAGGATTTGTTTGTCCTGGTATAATATAAATCAGAATTTCGTTAGACAACCATGTCTGACAAAAAAATCCGGGGCTTTATTGCAAATTTCTCGCCTGGGTGGCGTTTACAATTATATCTTTTTCTGATCACTGGATTTTTCTCGCCTCCGGGCGTTCAGAGAAAAAAAAAAAAATTATATTTTCTTACTCATTGGTTAAAAATTCTTTTACAATGATAGCGAACCGAAATCTCTGGACAAAATATTTAAGAGATTGTTCTAAACTTAAAAGAGGACAAAGAAGTAAAAGTTATTTTTATCGTTCACACACTTTTCGTGGGACTAATGTTTCTTCACGCGTGGAAATCCTTTTTTCTTATTTTTCAGGTTTAGCCGAGACTATTATTAGATTCTACAGGTAAGTTACAAAAGAAATCATCTCTTTAGGTTCGTTTATTAATCACTTTCTCTTTTCACCTTCTGCATCTTTGTATCTTTTCAGGGTTTCATCGGCTGTGTCAATTATGGCAACGCGCTCCCTTTTTTTTTTGCACAACAGTTTTGATCACTACCGGCTAATCAAGAATTAAGCAACAGTAAGGGGAACGGGAAATACTAAAACTAACTTGAGAATAACAGGGGAAAGGAGGGGAAGACCCAAATCCAAAATTAGGACTGGAATTTGAGCATGTTAGTAGGGGTTCTTACTGCGCTAGGAAAATCTTACGGAACCAACGATATCATTGAGCGTCTCCTCGACTTTCTTTGAGTTGAGTATCGCCTCGCATGGAGCGGGATTGCCATCAGAAGGAAACGGGCGTGTGCTGGGTTTCATCGGACATCTGATTTCCTCTTTGCGAGCTTGGATTGTTCTGTAAAGGGATACAAATAAAGATATAAAGAAAAGCCGATGACAGAACTTATGGCCCGAATAATACGTTTAATACCAGATGATCTTGATTTAATATCTTTTGATTTCTGGTTGGAACCCATCTGTCTTTCTCTTTTGTAACGTTCTGGTTCGACCAAAAGATAACGGTGAGTAAAACAAGATGAAAAATCCTCTATCATCCATGACTCCGTTGCATTTCTATGCCGTCGTCACACGACAAAACGAGGCGTTTAGAAATCAATGTTGTCTCTTATAAAGGAATTCTTCATGCATCTTTCATTTTACTCAGCTACACTTGATGACCGTCGTCGTTCGATCTCTTCTGGATCCGATGGCGGCCGTCGTTCTTCTCTCATGCTGCCTTTCTTCTTTCTACATCTTCTGCTTCCTATTTCTTAACGACGCGCAGCTCGTATATCAACTATCCTTTTTTTTTGATGTCATTGTTGGACTCGACGATTGTTTTCTTCTCTACAACAGGAGGTCCGTTTATTATTGACGTCAACAAAACATTTACACTCTGTATGATGTCAAGAAACAAAAGGGTGGTAAAAGTTGGGAGGAAGAAAAAAAGGGAAAGAGAAGGACTGATTGGTAACGCCAAAACTGGCCGTTACAGTACTCACATGTGTGCACATGTTACGATGTTGATCAGATTATAACGGCTTACACAGTTTTATGTACCCCATTATTTTTCCAAGTTCTATCGTTCTAGATGTTGTAGAAATTGAGTTATTAACTTGTTGATCTCAGTGGCGGCATTTTTATTTTTGTTCATATCTCAGTTATCGTTCAAATTCGGACCCATGTTCATATGAACTTTTTTGCTTAGATTCGCATATGCTATCACTTCTATCATTTTGGTAATGAAACTCAACACCCTGTATATTAGGCTGGCAAAATAGTCGTCATTTAATCAATTATTTTTTTTAATCTTTTTATTTTTCCTTATGATTTATGTTTTCTGGTTAGAAATATTAACACTCATGGGAATTTCAATTGAAGCCCTGAGTTGTTTTCACGCAGATCATCTAATTTGACGATTTATAGGCTTTATTTTCCTTATGCACACTTTTGCTGCTAAGAAACAGATTTAATATAATCTACTTATTGAACTTGCCCTGTATAAAACTGTTTCATAGTAATTTGCTATCATTTTCGAGTAATTTGATTCTTTCTCATTAACCAGTTTGGAAACTTTATATTTCTATTTTTTAAACCTGTTTTCTTTTCAAAACTTTTTTGTGAATTATTAGTCTGCCAATTTGAACACAATGTATATCCATTGTTTTTTCTGAAACAGAGAAGCTTTATTTATGTGGAACTTTTATTTCTCAGACTTATCTGCTGATCAATGCAGTTAACGCAAGGGAAATTAAAGAAAAGAGATAAATCGATTAACTGCAGTCACTTGATTACACATATTTGTATTTGGGAACTGACTCACAATTGTATTTGTTCAATTTGAACATTTTGAGTTGAAATTAGAATGCTTACTTGCTTTGTATAAATGATCATTTTTGATAGGAAGTTATATTTTGTCCCAAGCTTAAAACATTAACTTGTAATTTTTTCCCTGTAACTGTGAAATGTGTGTTTATTTATAGAGTAATTTCTTACATTTCCACTTATGATATAGGGTCAATAAAATATGATTTGTACAATTGGTTATCTGCTTTGTGACTATGCTGATTTCAGTCTGCCACTTTAGTTTAATTTAACATGTTGTTTATTGCGGAATTTAAAAAACACAACGATAGATATTTTTTAATTATTTTATCAATTGTACGAGCACATAAGGTATTTAAGAACTTAATATTCAAACCTTAGAATCCCGACAAGAGAAATTATGCGAGTCAATATTAATTGTTAATTTCAGATTGGCTGCACGATTTGCAAATCCGTGTTGGCGGTGAAGACATTGCAAATGCAGTAAATAAATCTTTGTTCCAAGAGAATCACGTGTGTCAAGACTTTACAGGACATGTATTGAATGAGTTCACGCTCTACGTCGATTGCCAGCCTCGTTTGTTAGGTCGTTTTGTGTCCATCCAGGTAACGAGACCTTGCGATAACATTCTCTGCAAGAAGAAAAAGATGATGTCGCTTAGTCTTTGTGAAGTAGAAGTGTTCGGCTTACCCATTGATCTTTATTATTGTAAGTAGTTGGACTTTCTTAGATTTCGTATTTTTCTTTAATTTATTTCCGATTATTTACAAAAATCACTCATTAGATTTAAAATAAGGTTTATCTAAATATTCAAAAGACATCAATTACCAATTAATATTTTCAGATGGAAACATGGCGGTAGGAAGAAAGTTGTTAAGAAGTCAACATTTGCTCCCTTATTATAAACTCCATGGTAAATAAAATTAAAAATAAAGTTTATAGTTAAGAATATAAAAAATTAATATACGAAAATAACAAATTTATCATAATCATCAATTAGAATCTATATGTAGCAATGAAATAACAATCTCCATTTTCGATTGTCACGATGATTGCATTGGAGAAACGATAAGAACCGTAGTTCTTTAACTTCATAACTTAGCTGTCAGAGGGCAGTTGTCACCGTACACAACATGAGTAGGGGCGTAATCGAAAGATTTTTCTGATTTTTGAAAAAGTGATATCTTTGTGTCACTTTTGTAGCAAGGGTGCGTTTTTTTGCAAAATAAAATTAACAATGTCTAACAAGTGGAATTGTAAATTTAATTGGACACACAAACTTTAGTTGCCATAGATATATTTAAAAAATATAAAGAAATGTAAATTAGTATACATGTAACTTGAATACGAATGTCCCAAAGCAGATTGTTGTTACCTCTTTTTATTGCTGCCTCCATTGCAAAATAAAAATGTGTGACGAACGGAGAATCACGGCTCCTAATATAAATTTAGAGTTTGTTTTGATTTTTTTATATACTCTAAGATAATGTTCAATAAACCGCTGAATAATTTGTAGAACTATTCTTTACTGGCATGTATTAGGAACACTAGAATTATATTAGCCACATTACCATAAAATTCAAAACCTTTTACACGCTTTTTAAATTCAATTTTTATTTTAATTGTAGTTCTCTTAATTACTCATAAATGTAGTGGGCGTTTTTAAAAGCAATTAAATTATACCATAGCAAGTGGTTATAAAAGGTGCAACGAAGTTGTGAGTATATAAAGTAATAAGCACAAAGCAGAATAATAAAAAAGCAAAAAGTAATGGTCTATCATAATGAAGTATAGAAAACAAGAGAATGTTTATTTCTGAATATAAAACCAGTGCAAGGTTATTATTTTGCGTGGTTTTCCGTACGTTGATACTATATTCATGCCCGTAATATTAGTGTACTTTTCACATATACCTCGCTTTCATCTTTCCAATGGAAGACTTTAATTTCACACTATATTTATTTCCAGGTGAAGAAGAGGGTTTGGGAAATTTCGGTTGGTTATATATCTACTTGAAGCATACATCAATTGTTAAAACTGTGGTCTTGTACCCATATCATGAAGATATAGCTGGTGAGATTTTAAAACTTCTTAATGCGTCTTTTATTTTCGTTAACTTCTAGAAATTTTGATGTTTAACATACTTTATTGCGTTTAAATTCAAATATTGCATTTTTTTTTAATTGGGCAGTATATTTTTTTTCTTTTAAAGAAATGAGGATTAATGCTCAAATTAGAGTAGGCTACGATGAGATGATCGCCCATGCACACAGAGAATGGTTACTTCGAAATGATCTTTGCTTCGAAGGACACTTTAATATCACAACAGAAAAATATTTGGAAATATCTTGTGATAAGCCCGTCTTCGGATCTAAGTTACTAATTCAGTATGAATGTGAGTGGAACGTGTCCGATACGTCGTGCAACAAGCTGCTGTTATTTTCGTCCATAGAAGTCTGGGTCTACAGGATTAGATCACCTAAACACTGTGAGTTTTTGTAATAGCTTTCTAAATTTCTCAAGCAAAATATTTTCCTCATTGAAAAATTTTCTTTCCAATCGTGCCATAATGCTCTGATTAGAACATGTATAGTCGAGTCACACCATTGAAATCTATAAACAAGTAAAGTGATCACTATGGCTCATTGGCTAGCACACGGTCTAAGATACATAGGTGATCATGTTTGTTGCCTTGCCGTACTTTGAATCGTGTGAAGGTACAGCTCGGTTTTGACTTTTGGCAATTTGTTAGCGCTTCTCTTTCGGGGCCTAGAGTAAGTCTTCAAGGCAATTTTGCAAACAGCCAAACAATTTGTTAGCAACTAGCAGAGGACCCGGCGTTGCCCGGGGCACTTATACTTGTAGGTAAGCAGAACACTCTCAAGAAATTAAATTATA
Source organism: Rhysida immarginata (assembly GCA_023313115.1). Lineage (NCBI taxonomy): Eukaryota > Metazoa > Arthropoda > Chilopoda > Scolopendromorpha > Scolopendridae > Rhysida > Rhysida immarginata. The sequence continues at coordinate 45,508 of JAHWFO010070720.1, read as the reverse complement.
ACTCCAAATTGGTTAAATAATAACTCAATCAATACAACACAGAGCGTAGGGCCGACCAATTCTGAGAAAAATCCGAAAGACAGGAATTCTAGGTGATATACCGGGACCTTATTTACCTCTTGTTGACTTGCCATCTTCACCATCGGGAACATCACTGGATACTTTAGACCCAAGTTTTTATTGCCCTTGACGTAAAAGCTCTTATACTCTCTTGCTCTATTCGAAACTACCGTTGTTCAGATGTTTCCAGTGCCCGTATAGATTTGTGTTTTAGCTGCAGAATTTTTCCGACCAAAACTCGTTCTTTCTCTTTCCTTTCCAGGCACATAAATTTTTGCCAGTCGTCTGGTTGTTTAATAGGGAGCTCTAGGGAGACTCATGTGATCCTTTTCCTCCTCAATACACGCTAGCTTATTTATATCCTGTCACTGCATCATTTTATGTTCATTGTTAATAATTCTTGGAAACGAACGTTCAATCATCGCATTATCGTCATCTCAGTTTCAAAAATATTCACATTCACACAGAATATAGTGAAATTGTAATTTTAAGAAATGTTTGGATCGGCTCTGCTACCAAATAAGCTAGGTGATAACCCTGGCATAGTCCTTTCGCTGTGTTATATTCATTGAGTTATTATTTAAACAATTTGAGTAATAAGTTAACTTCTTGAGATTATTCTGTTTACCTACAAGTATAATTATCCCGGGCAACGCCAGGTCCTCTGCTAGTTATATATATAGAAAGATATAGATTGCTGCGAAACAAAACAGAAGGTTTGTTAAGTTACATAGCATCTAAAATGAACAAAAATGCCAAATAAATGCCGTGAATTCGCGTAAAAAGACATAATTTATTGTAAATGTTCTCAATAGGATATTTGAAAATTTTTAAAATATATGATTGTTTGAAATGATCATGTAAATATGACCTAGTTTAAATTTAAGGAAGGCATTTAGACAATTAATAAAAAGCCGGTGTCCGGGAACGCTCAGGCGCAGTTCTCGTCTCTCTCACTAACCAGCGATTCGCGAGTTCGATTCCTGCTGAGGAAAGGATGTTTGTGTTTATTCTTTACTAAGGAGCTCGGAATATCAAACAAAGCTTCAATAGGCTTGGTCCCCTGTTAGCTTAACTTTGCAGTAATTTCCGATGGTTATTTATATTCCTCAACACCGAAAGTAAAAGAGGAATAGGGGAGATTGAAAGAAGTATTAAAAGTATTTGGTATTCCTGTAATTTTGTGTGTTATGTGATATTATAAAGAATTTTGGATTGTTATGTAAATATGACACTTATTTTAAAGAGAATAAATTACCCTTTACGACAATAAACGTTTAAAATTACCCAGCACCATCATTGCGGATATTTTAGGAAACTGAGCGTTATATTCACAAGAATTTGGTAGAGCTTGTACACTTAGTTATCTTATACAGTGGGCTGGCATTTATTAATTACTTATGTCTGCTCTGCGAGGATAAGTACAGTGAATAAATGGTTTCTACGAGCAACAGTTAGCTACTATGTTGCTTTTGGTTATAAAAACGTTGAAAAAATTCGTTTGTCCATTTCCAGAGGTAAGTATCGAAATAAACAGGATAAGCTGCTCGAGTGAAATCAGAATGATTACTTATATCTGGCCTGAGGGTAAAATGAGCTTCAGCAACTGCAGCGAAGTGATTGCTCCAGTTGTTTCTCAAGACAAGGCCTTCTATAATCTCCAGGCCAGCTCACTGAAAAAATAGCGACAATTGGAGGCCGACTGTGTGCGTGAAATAAGCTGAAATGGAAGAATTTTTTCACAAATTTGCTTTAATCTTCTAACAAAACCTAAGTAATAGAGCTTTATTATTTAAATGGCTTTATGTTTCAATCACGGTCTGTAGATATAAATGGTCACTGATCTTCACTGTGAAATGAAGCTAAAGTATCTGGCCTCCCGACAGGACGGGAACTCTATTGAAAAGCGGCGCTGTATGTAAAATCGGCCCTATTACGCCTGCAGCGCCACCCTATCAGGAGATGGAAACTTTGGTTTCATTTTCAGTTTCTATGAAATATCTCTATCGTAGGTCACTGTCTCTAGTACGATCTATGCGAAAATGGGTGAAAGCTTTTAGAATAATGTGGTGTTGCTCTACAGAGTAACAATTAGAAATTTTTGTCTGGTTTTAATAGTTTTCGAGTTAGTAAATGGATGACCTTAAATTTGGGGGTCAAGGTGAAATTTGAGTGTGGCAGCTTTCCCCACTCCCCCTATTGCCTATAAACCACACAGATCAGGTCTGGTCTATCTGGCAGCTTTGAGATATTTGCCATGTTACCAGACTTTTTAGACACCCTATATAGGAGGCCTTGATCAAGCTCACTGAGCAAACTTTTTAGAGCCCCCAGTTGGGGTAGTTAATTCAAGAAATGGGGATGTGAGAACTTTTTGGTTATCTTTGCACGAGAGATAGCTGAAACAATTTTTATTAATAAACAATTTAATATTTATTTTGAACAATCATTTAATTAAAATTTAATTGAAAAGGTACCACCCCCATTTCTTTAATATACTGCCCGCTCACTGCTGAAAAGTTCCGCTCGACATTACCACTCAGTCAATTTCGATTATCTTCAAACTTATTAATTACACGTTATATTCATGACACATCGTTACGAATTGTTTGAGTTGTATTATATGTTGCATCGTTGCATTGAAAATTTTAAATTATAACTATTTCCAAAATTTGACTATGTTGTAGATCTACATATTTTTAATACAGGAAAACCTCGATTATCTCGATTATTTTATTCCACGTAAAATTCTGCAAAAATTTCATTTTGAGCATCTCTAAAGATTTTTCAAATCTATTAATTAAAGTTTATATATGAGGCAAATGAAATGTGTTAAAGGTGTAAAATAAAAATGAAAGTTCATTTGGATAAACAAGATTATTCTTTAATTTTCATGTGTACAGAGTGTATCTATACTTTTGTAACAAATGTCTGGGGAGGGAGGGGAATTTCTGGTATCCAAGCAAGAAAGCATGTCCCCATGATCATATGTCCTACAAAAGCGTTGCTACTGAGAACGTGCGTATGTGCACAGATGTCACTTCTTTTCATTCACGTCATGACGTTTTTGACGACACCTTCCCACGATGGTGAATCGAGCATCGAGGTTCAGTGAATTAGCCTGCTGGTCACCTTATCTTAATCCTCTGGACTTTTATCTGTGGGTTAACGAGATCAACGATCTGGCAGAGGGTATCAATAACGCCCTTTTTTATAGCTGTTCAAAATCATGCAGGTATCCTCGAGCGGCTTCGCGCAGTGTTGAGACGGTGCAACACTTTCTGTTATAGCATAGAGTGACTGTACAGCCGCCATATTTGAAACCAGTTGAAAGTCCGTCCGCCATTTTTTCTTTAGTATAATCGGCGTGGCAGACCTATAACTAAAGGTGCTTCCCATACCTCGCTTGAGCTTTAAAGCGAAGCTTGAGCTTTGAAGCAAATTCTACTCGCTAAAAAAATATGGCTTGAAAAGTTCAGCTTGAAAAGCCAAGCTAGCATTGAAGCTATCCCATAGCTAATGTGTCTCGCGAGAAATCGCAGGCGTGAATTTCAAAAAACATGGCGCCTTCAATGCACGAAAACGTTAGTTGTTACTAAAAAGAAATTTAATTTTAAAAACCTATTGCTAATTAATCTAAAAAGTATTTTGATATAAAAATTACTGAATTTATCTTATTTGATTTTTCTTTTATATTGTTGTATTATGATTATTGCCAATTTATTGTTCTGTTAATGTAAATAAATAAATAAATAAATAAATAAATAAATAAATAAACTTAAGTAATAAATAAATTAAAATAATACATAAATTAATAAAAAGACTAGTAAAATAACAAATAAATATAATAAATTCAATAAAAAGTTAATGGAATAAAATTAAATTAATGAATATTATATACAGGATTGAGTCACTAAATTATAACCACATACATAACAATCAGAATAGTCTCTTTTTGCAGCCAAAACAGCAGCTAGGCGACGGGGCATAGATCAATGAGTGCTTGGAAGGTGGCAACAGGTATCTGTGTCCATGAGAACAGCAGAGCATCTAGAACGCATGAGGATTCCGTGGTAGAGGGTCTCGCAGCCTGACGTGTCGATCCAGATGTTCCCACATATCCTCGCAAAGATTAAGATCTGGGAAGTTTGATGGCCAGGATAGTAAGTGGAATTCATCCTCATGTTCCAATTTTGACCAACTGGCATGTGGCACTATCCTGTTGAAAGATGCCATCATTCGCAGGATGCACAGTTGCCATGTAGGGATGCACCTGGTCGGCAACGATGGATACATGTGCACAGCTATTGATGGTACTGTGACGGAACGTTGGTGCTTTGCGGAATCTCGGCCTAATTCTTCGTATAGTGATCCCCAATCCCCCTTGTTACGGCTAGCGCGCTCGGCTTTTGCAAGAACCTGCTCCGTTACGCGTTTAGCGGCTGGTTCACGGCACCAGTTGTGACGGCACGTCGCGCTGACGCGTTCCAATGTCGTTTTGTGACGCAACAGCACCTCGCTCCGCACGTATTCTTGTAGCTATCACCTACTTTACTTCCCTAAATAAGCATTTATTATCACCAATGGTCTTAAGGTCCCAATTCCTATCTAGTATGATCATATAGTGGTATTTCTAGTGTCTGTCTACTCCCATATCATAATAATTATCATAAAAACAAATATCTCACTAGGTAAAATCTTATAAACATGAAACAACAAAAAAAAAAAGTTAACTTAGTTTCTAGCTACCCTCTTGTCCCGCTTTCCCTTAATCAATAAATTGCTCCTGGTTGCAAGTTGAGCTTAACCCTATAATTAATAACCAAAGAAAATACTACTTCCCTCCTTTTCCCACTCCTTTTATTTCCCCTTTTAAATACTAGTCAAGGATCTGTTCTCAATCTTACCCAATTTGTGATGCTTACCAAAACCCCCAATAATAAAAAAAAATTATAATTTCTTAAACAAGACAACTTAACACATATATATATATATATATAGATCCAACACATTTATTAAATACTATATCAATTAAATAAAGCAAATTACAAGGTACTGTTACACTTCCAGAATTATTCTCTCCCACTATAGAAAAATAACATTCTTTAAATAACCACAAGAACAAATACATATCAAACTGATCTCCCCTCTTAGATTCATCATTAGACTGATCTCTCTCTCTCTGCTGGCTTAACATTAAAATTATTCTTATCAATAGTTTTCTGAGCAAGATCGATTTCTTTAACTGTTAAGGTACCCCATCCCACTTTCTAAATCACTATTACATACTACGCAGTCTGAAATATTTCGCGCAGGCCTGTTATCAAAGTTTGTGCACTTATCTGTAGTAGACACCTCTAAAGTCTATACGACGATTCCCGCTGAGTTCATGTCGACTCTCACTGCTTTCTCCCTGGATACAGTGGTTGTTGTCCGCTCCTACGGTTGCATTGACTCCGGCTCGCTCTCCTCTCTCGCTGTCCAAGCAGCCAAGGTTGCACTACGCAGTCAGGTTTGCCACTGCTTTGCTGCCTCTCCGTCCTCGATCTCCAGCCTCGTCAATGAGTGGCTCACGACGAGATCGGCATCACAGGTTGAACACACCTAGATACCCCGGCGTAATGAGCATGAGCCCGATTTGGCCTTGTACCCCTGCGTTCTGGTCACCTTTTGCAGAGCTCCTGACCACGTTCGCTTACCCCGCGCTTGCTCCTTCCTCGTCATGTGGTGTCTGCTAGGCCTACCCGGCCGCCGGCGTGGCTAGTGCCGTCGTCTCGTCCGTCTCCTTTGGGGTTGTCGATCGCTGAAATTTCTTCCGCTGCTAGCTGTTGACTCTACGCTTTTAGTTCTCTTTCTCTTCTGTCTTCTGTTCTCTACTTTTGCATCTCATTTCCCCTCCACCTTGACCTTGATGTCTATTGTTCCCATTTCTCTTTCTAGGAACTTTCTCTCTCTTCGCTCGCTGTCTGGGTAACACCACACCTTCCCTCTCTTGCTCATTGTTCGAATTTTTTCGATCTCTAATCCCTTCACAAAAGCAGGTTCTAGGCCTACTTTTCCTAACTTGTCTCTATTACGCAAATATTCTTTGGAGTACATATAGAAAAAAAATTACTACTGATATAATAATACAACATCTTTCTTTGCTTTTTGCTCGAGTCGAGAGAGATCAGTCAATCACCTTTGGGTTCGATTGAGTTTTATTCTCCAGTAAGCCTTCATATCCGCAAAATTTTTTAATAATAAAGCTTTTTTCAAAATTCCCTCAATTCCCTTTCTATTCCCTGATATTTCCGAAAATGCCACTACACGATCCTTGTCTATTACTTTTATTTTCCAAGCCCATAATTTCTAATAACAGCTAACACAGATATGCCTATTTAGCATATCTGTAGTGTTGGGCCGTGTACGATAAATTAATATCGTGCACGTCCCGTCACAGAGGATTACCCCTGCCCCCCAAAAGAAATTTTACCCACTAAAATTTAACACACAACACGCCCCATACAATACCAAACAAATTCCCCACAAAAGCGTCAGCAAGCCAGTACCCTGTGTCTTTTCCTCACTCAATTCGCGATCGCTAAGTCTTCCCGGCCAAGGCTTGAGTTCCTCGTCTAGCGGTGCCTTCGATTTTCCCAATCTAATTTCGTCCGGTGGCCGCCATTTAAATGTTTGCCGTAGCTCCTCAGTCCACTTCTCGGCGTGGGCGCTCTTGAATTTCCTAGGTCTCACGCTGCCACGGTGTTTGCGTTTACGCCTTTTCCTAAACAGCAGTCTCCGCCCGACTGTATGCCTCCCTCCTTTGCGTCTTATATTCACCAAGCGCTGCCATACCTTCCCTTGCGCGTCGTTCGGTCTGCCTGAGTGCCCCTTGCCCTTGAATCTATTTCTTATGTTCTCCCTCGCTTTTCTGCCTTCAAATGCTCGTATGTGACATTTTCCATATCCAAATTTTCGTCTACCCGTATTAATTCCCACGCGGCGTTTAATCCTTGCCTTCCTCCGCGACCTGTATATCTTCGTGCTCCCATGACCTTTGGCTAACACTCCCGTTCTCTTGGCTGTGCCTCTCACTAGTCGTAGTTTCCTGTTGGTCCGTCTCTGCGGCTGTATTGTCTGTACTATCTCTCGACTATCTTCGCCCCACGTTCTTGTCGGCGGCCCTTCCCCTGTTTCTATCCGCTGGCGTAATGGTGCTACTAGTAGCGTTTTCTGGCTACTGGACTCTGCGCGGTCGCTCACTGGCTCATTCTCAGCGGTGTCCTTCGTGGTGGGACTTTCTGCCTCTAAGTCCCTCTGTGCCACGCACGCGGTTTCCGCCTCCTGTTGTGATTGACGAGGGGACTGCTGGCCCTGTATCTCACTTGCTAATTCATTCCCAACTGAGTGTCTCTCCTCTTCCTGCTCGAATCCCTCGTTATCCCCATCCACTGTTTCTTCCGGCCCTGTGTTTTTACGATTGGTAGCTACTCTACCGGCGACAAATTCGGTCGTTTCGTTTTGAGTTTGATAAGGTCAGCGTACGTCCCACTCGCTGCAGAAGCATTATGCGAGGCCCTGTCAACGTCGGTGTCATCATTCTCAATTTCCTCAGCCATATGCTCTTCCGCAAAATCGTTTCGAGCCTCGAAAATAACTGAAGTGGAAGGATCACCGATCTCGTTCTCTACATTGTCAAGGGGTTGCATGTTTTGGCATATTTCAGCCATGCATGCGGGCTGCTTTTGTGTGTGACACTCACCCTCCGTTCGCGTCCACCCCCTCGCATTCTCTACACCCCAGTTCCCACGCTTCTCCTCTCGTGGCAGCTGTACTGGTTCCACCGCTGCTGTCATGGCCCATTTTTCCCCCAAACGTTCCCTGTTGCTTATCTCCTCACAAATTCTGGCGCAATGTATTGCCCCCTGGAAGGTGGTAGGCCGCGTATATAGTAGCGCCCTGCGGTACTGTGGGTGTATTCCATACCCAAATCGTTCGAGGAGCAGTGCGTCTCTATCTGCAGCATATGATGGATCTTTTCTGCATAGCCTATTAAAGAGCACCTCTACCCTCCCGGCGAAATCGCTCACAGACTCGTTCTGTGCCTGTTTCGCAGTGATGAAATCTTTCATGTAGTCGGGCTCTGGTCCTTCCTCTTCAAAAATGACTGCCAGTCTCTCGGAGAATTCAGTAAACGTCTTCACTCCGTACAATGCGTACTGTACAGCCTTCCTCATCGCTGTCCCCTGCAGCTTCATTTTTGCTACGAGTGCCTTTACCTGGTCAGACCATTTCGCTACGGCCCCGACTTGTTTAACGGAGATAAAGAAGTCCTCCACCGGAATGCTGCCATCTTCTCCTGTGAAAACTGGGATCATTTCAATGAATCCCTCCAGAATGGGTATTCCTATTGCTCTCGCCATGCTTAGTGCTTATTCACTGTCCACCTAACCCTGGAACTGCTGCACGCTCGCTCTATTTTGCCTTCGCCTGCCTATTCTTGCCTAGCTGTCTCCCATTCCCCTCGGTGCCCCTTTTTTACGTTCCTATAACCCATTCACCCAGACCCAATCTATCTTCCACCGCTTTTTCCAACACCTAGCTGTCTGTATGATTGTACGCTTACTTCACGTCTGCTCTATCGCATAACTTACTCTGGCCGCTCCTCTAATACTCTAGTACAAAAAAAATGTGCCTCATTGATCGTATAATGGTCCCCAATCCCCCTGGTACGGCTAGCGCGCTCGTTCTGTTCTCTACTTTTGCATCTCATTTCTCCTCCACCTTGACCTTGATGTCTATTGTTCCCATTTCTCTTTCTAGGAACTTTCTCTCTCTTCGCTCGTTGTCTGGGTAACACCACACCTTCTCTCTCTTGCTCATTGTTCGAATTTTTTCGATCTCTAAACCCTTCACAAAAGCAGGTTCTAGGCCTACTTTTCCTAACTTGTCTCTATTACGCAAATATTCTTTGGAGTACATATAGAAAAAAAATTACTACTGATATAATAATACAACATCTTTCTTTGCTTTTTGCTCGAGTCGAGAGAGATCAGTCAATCACCTTTGGGTTCGATTGAGTTTTATTCTCCAGTAAGCCTTCATACCCGCAAAATTTTTTAATAATAAAGCTTTTTTCAAAACTCCCTCAATTCCCTTTCTATTTCCTGATATTTCCGAAAATGCCACTACACGATCCTTATCTATTAATTTTATTTTCCGAGCCCACAATTTCTAATAACAGCTAACACAGATATGCCTATTTAGCATATCTGTAATGTCGGGCCGTGTACGATAAATTAATATCGTGCACGTCCCGTCACAGTACCTTCCAGTAATGGACCCAAAACATGCCACGAAAACATGCCCCAGACCATTACAAAGCCTCCTCCAGCTTGTTGCCGCCCAAAAAAATTCGGGCAGTTTGTATTCGGCTGTCTCTCGGCGGATATGCGAGCGCCCACTGATACGATGCAGTAGAAAATGCGACTCATCGGAAAATGCAACCTTTTTCTACTGGTCTAAAATCCAATGTTTGTACAGCAATGCAAACGCAAGTCGTTTCTTGCGATGCACACTAGTCAAATGGGTACTGGAACCAGACGTTTGCTGCGAAGTCCAAGACGCAACACGGTGCATTTCACAGTTGTTTGCGATAGCTTCTTGGTGCATTCCTCGTTCATTTGGGCTGTCATGATGGTCATGTAACTAGCCGTCGCAAGCGCCGCTCACCCCGTTCATTAATGGCCCATAGTCCTCTACAGTTCCTACGCCTGGAATGAACATCTTGTCCATCCTTCCACTCATTGTACACCTTCACTATGGCACTACACGAACAGTTCACGAAAACTGCGGTTTCCGAAATGATCATACCATTTTCAAGGCCTGTTAGGTCGCATACTTTACCCATGACGGCGACGACTGCTGTACGATATGTTCCTCTGAAATCATCTTTATATATCTTCCAACAGGCAGGTTTATCCGCACCCCCCCCCCCCCTGTGAATGAGCACAACCGTATTTACATACCTACGTGGCGTTCATAATTCAGTGACTCGACTCTGTATAATAAATGAATATAATACAATAAATTAAAATAAAATGATAATAAAATAAATTAAAATAAAATGATAACAAAAAAAAGAAATATAAAATAAACTTAATTAAATATAATAAAATAAATAAACAAATAAATAATAAATAAAATAAATAAATTAATAAAATAAATTAAGTAAATAAAATAAAAGAAATAAATATTAATAAATCATTAATAAAAAATTTTAAAACCATACTATAATACTCAAAGAAGAAATAATAATAAAATGAAGATAAAGTATGAATACAAAGGAGAAAAAAGAAACTAATACAAATCGCGGAATTCTTCCTTCCCTTTTCTCCTTTATATTCACACTAAAATGTACGCATCCATTGCAGTCATCAGGTAAATGTAGGTGTGTTTCAAAACTCGAGGCAATCGAGGAGTTCGAGATTTTTCTGTTTCAAAACTCGAGATATCTCTTCTAGATATCGCGTCCGTGACGCAGATTTGACGTCACATACGGTAAATTAAAGTGAGGAGTAGGAGACTTCTGAAAATCGTCTCACTAATCTCGAAAGTCTCATTACACGTCATAACACGTCATTATTCTCACATTCCGCGCAGATCTTACCTTCATCTAGTTTATAAATGCCTTGGATCAACAAGATGGCTGCCACCAGATCAACAATCACGTTAACTGACGAACATTGAAATTTCTAAAATATTTAAAATTGGGAATCAATCAAGGCCGTACCAAGGGGAGGGTTACAGCACCCCTCCCCCAAAATTTCCACTTTGTCAACTATAATTCTGTTGCTTGGGGATCCACCCCCTCCGTTAGAAGAATAGGACCAGCCCCCCCCCCCGAAATAAAATTCAGGGTACGGCCCTGGGATAAATGCACTGTACCTTTCAGTCTTTGTATATATGCAGTACACACTACTTATTGTACTTAATTAGTTTACATTTGTTTTTTTATTAAAAGTCCGCTTTTGTAATTTGATTGAGTCTATTTTATTGTACTAATAATTTATTGTTATAAGATAATTGGACCAGTGAATGGTCATTTAAGCAAATTTCAACCTAGACAATTTTTTAAAATGATTATCTTTTTTTTTTTTTCATGTTCATTTGCTTATTGGCAAACCTTACAATATTTTTCAAAGTGTCCTCACAGTCCGTTTGTCAAATGTAGCAAATGTATGATTTCGATAAAATCGAAGCGCTATGAATAGATTTCAAAGACGTTGAAGAAGTTTTCGATGACGCTTGCTCTCTCGAGAGTTACTGCTGTTTCAAAACTCCAGCTAGACAGTGACGTTTTCGATGACGTTGTAGTAGATATTTTTGTTCCGCCCACTGAGATCCCCTCGAGTTTTGAAACACGCCTTGTGTGTAGTGCGCATGTGCCTCGGTCATTTCCAAGCAGCAAGTTGCTTTAAAATCAAACTGAGCTAGATCTACGCTTGAAGCGAAAAGCAGCTTGAAAACCCTCTTGCTTCAAGCAACTAGCGCTTATCAGCTTTTCTTGGTGTTTAGGATAGCTTGAGCTTGAAAAATCACACGCAATACGCTTAAAGCTTCACGCTCCAAGCGAGCTATGGGAACGCACCTTAAAATTAACAAACTTTTAGGATTTTGTTATTACCACAAACAAAATAAAATTTATTATAATTTGAAATAAAAAGATTATTATATTTCTTAAAAGAGTTTAATTTGATTTTCTGCCAATAAAAATATTTAGCAGAACACCCGAGATTTGAAAATCGCTCCTTAAAAGTGCGTTCCCATAGCTCGCTTGGAGTGTGAAGCTTTAAGCGTATTGCGTGTGATTTTTCAAGCTCAAGCTATCCTAAACACCAAGAAAAGCTGATAAGCGCTAGTTGCTTGAAGCAAGAGGGTTTTCAAGCTGCTTTTCGCTTCAAGCGTAGATCTAGCTCAGTTTGATTTTAAAGCAACTTGCTGCTTGGAAATGACCGACGCACATGCGTACTACACACATTTCCCTGATGACTGCAATGGATGCGTACATTATAATGTGAATATAAAGGAGAAAAGGGAAGGAAGAATTCCGCGATTTGTATTAGTTTCTTTTTTCTCCTTTGTATTCATGATTTCTTTGAAGAAAATCTTCATTTTATTATTATTTCTTCTTTGACTATTATTGTACGGTTTTAAAAAATTTTATTAATAATTTATTAATATTTATTTCTTTTATTTTATTTACTTAATTTAATTTATTTATTATTTTATTAATTTATTTATTTATTATTTATTTGTTTATTTATTTTATTACATTTAATTGAGTTTATTTTATATAAGTTTTAATTTGTTATTTTATATTTCTTTTTATTTTATTATCATTTTATTTTAATTTATTTTATTATATTCATTTATTATTGACCGTTTCGATAACAAAACAACGTGTCACAGGAAATCACATGACCGATCCTACGAAAGCCCTTACTAACTTCCGTTTCAGACAGCATCAAAGGATTTAGTGCAGTGTAACACAGTGTAGTTTAAATTACAAGTGTTTATACAATTATTAGGCGATTTTTCTGTTTAAAATATGTCAAGCACATATTTTAAAAGTTTGAACGGCGTAGCCAGCGAACGATATAAGCAGAAATTGATGTTTGAAAGGCACGGTTTGCCAGATCCCAAGGATGATATTTTAGAAACGTTTTTCAAGAACGACGTGAATTCGTGGCCTACAGTAACATCACTCGATCTGTACGATTTCTTTGTCAAACGAATATATTTCTACGCCAAAATACAAATGAAGTATTATTCTTCATTAGATGATTATAATTATCTTGTAAGTGGGAAAGTAAAAGAAATCATCGTGTATCGTGTCAAGGAGCTACAGGTGAGTGAACGATTTAAGCCTATTGATTTATCGTGCTAACTTTAATACTGTTTTTACAAATTGGGTTCATACAGTTTTACATGAATTCCATAAATTTCTTAATAGGTTTAATACAATTTTAAATGAATTGAATAGGATAGAATGAATTATATTTTAAGAAATTTATGCGAGAAAAAAATAACGTAAGTTCCGTGAAGATGTACGTTGAATGATGGGCGGCCAGGCCGACATATATGACCGTCCGTTAGCTGAATTTCATCATCACGGAACTTTCGTGATTTCTTTTCTCGGATAAATTTCTTAAAATATAATTCATTTAATCCTATTAAATTTCTTTAAAATTGTATTAAATCTATTTAGAAATGTATGAAATTTATGAACCCAATTTGTAAAAACTGTATTAAAGTTAGCACGATAATTCGATAGGCTTAAACCGTTCACTCCCTGTAGCTCCTTGATACGATACCCGAGGATTTCTTTTATTTTCCCATTTACAAGGTTGAATGATGAGCGGCCAGACCAACATGAATGAAGCCCGTTAACTGAAGTTCATCGTCACGAAACTTTCGTGATTCTTTCCTTCGTAAATTTCTTAAAATATAATTTCGATAATATGATAAATCATTTACATATTAATTAGGTATGTTACAATAATAAATTTCAGAGCATATGCGCGAAGTGGCTGATCGATATCAGCCGAGAAAATTAGGGGACGCTACACGGGACTTTTGCCGATGTTAAATAAATATAATGCGTGTTTTAATTCAGTGTAAACGGAGTTTAATTATTAAATTAAGTAAAAAAAAAATATATTTTTATTGTAACCTTGTTTTAGTCAATTTACCGTAAAATTATTTTTATTTTAATCCAATTACAGAAAACAAGCTTGTGACATAAACAAATAACAAACGTAACAAGAGTAACACCTAACCGCTGTGTAATTAAACTAAAATAAATACAGTAATACTTAAAATATTTATTCTTCCGTATTTCTTTACTGAGGGGGTAAAATTGTATTAAATTCATTTAAAAAAGGTATTAAATCTATTTGATACAACACTTCACAGTATTGTTTAGCATGGGAAAATGGCGACGCCAGAAGTGTGGCTGGGCTCCAGAGGCCAACGGATGTCGCTGCCGCCACCTGCATAGAGCTTTCCTCGAAAGGGTCAATACAGAGTCGAGTCACTGAATTATGACCGCCCCGTAGGTAAATACGGTTGTGTTCATTCACAGGGGAGGGGGTGCGGATAAACCTGCCTGTTGGAAGATATATAAAGATGATTTCAGAGGAACATTTCGTACAGCAGTCGTCGCCGTCATGGGTAAAGTATGCGACCTAACAAGCCTTGAAAATGGTATGATCATTTCGGAAACCGCAGTTTTCGAGAACTGTTCGTGTAGTGTAGTGCCATAGTGAAGGTGTACAATGAGTGGAAGGATGGACAAGATGTTCATTCCAGGCGTAGAAACTGTAGAGGACTATGGGCCATTAATGAACGGGGTGAGCGGCGCTTGCGACGGCTAGTTACATAACCATCATGACAGCGCAAATGAACGAGGAATGCACCAAGAAGCTATCGAAAACAACTGTGAAATGCACCGTTTTGCGTCTTAGCCTTCGCAGCAAACGTCTGGTTCCATACCCATTTGACTAGTGTGCATCGCAAGAAACGACTTGCGTTTGCATTGCTGTACAAACATTGGATTTTAGAACCAGTGGAAAAAGGTTGCATTTTCCGGTGAGTCGCATTTTCTACTGCATCGTATCGATGGGCGCTCGCGTATCCGCCGGGAGACATCCGAATACAAACCGCCCGAATTTTTTTGGGCGGCAACAAGCTGGAGGAGGCCGTGTAATGGTCTGGGGCATGTTTTCGTGGCATGTTTTGGGTCCATTACTGAAAGGTACCATCAATAGCTGTGCACATGTATCCATCGTTGCCGACCAGGTGCATCCCTACGGGGCAACTGTGCATCCTGCGAATGATGGCATCTTTCAACAGGATAGTGCCACATGCCACTTGGCCAAAATTGGAACATGAGGATGAATTCCACTTACTATCCTGGCCATCAAACTTCCCAGATCTTAATCTTTGCGAGGATATGTGGGAATATCTGGATCGACACGTCAGGCTGCGAGACCCTCCACCACGGAATCCTCATGAGTTCGTGATGATCTGCTGTTTGCATGGACACAGATACCTGTTGCCACCTTCCAAGCACTCATTGATCTATGCCCTGTTGCCTAGCTGCTGTTTTGGCTACAAAAAGAGACTATTCTGATTGTTATGTATGTGGTTATAATTCAGTGACTCAATCCTGTATATAATATTCATTAATTTAATTTTATTCCATTAACTTTTTAT
Organism: Rhysida immarginata; assembly: GCA_023313115.1. NCBI lineage: Eukaryota > Metazoa > Arthropoda > Chilopoda > Scolopendromorpha > Scolopendridae > Rhysida > Rhysida immarginata. The sequence continues at coordinate 30,187 of JAHWFO010070720.1, read as the reverse complement.
TGAATTTATTATATTTATTTGTTATTTTACTAGTCTTTTTATTAATTTATGTATTATTTTAATTTATTTATTACTTAAGTTTATTTATTTATTTATTTATTTATTTATTTATTTATTTACATTAACAGAACAATAAATTGGCAATAATCATAATACAACAATATAAAAGAAAACTCAAATAAGATAAATTCAGTAATTTTTATATCAAAATACTTTTTAGATTAATTAGCAAAAGCTTTTTAAAATTAAATTCCTTTTCAGTAACAACTAACGTTTTCTGTGCATTGAAGGCGCCATGTTTTTTGAAATTCACGCCTGCGATTTCTCGCGAGACACGTTAGCTATGGGATAGCTTCAACGCTAGCTTGGCTTTTCAAGCTGAACTTTTCAAGCCATATTTTTCTAGCGGGTAGAATTTGCTTCAAAGCTCAAGCGAGCTATGGGAACGCACCTTTAGTCTGTCGCGGAAGTCTGACTTAAGTGCATTGTGAAAGGAACCAAGGAACACTAAAGTTTGGTTTACATAGACGCATGAACGCATGCGATGCTGCGATTCTGCGCTGTTCGATGAAACGCAGAATCGCACAGCGGTGTGCGTCGGTGCGATGAAACGCTGCGTCTGCAAAATGGAGGCTCCAGTTTACATGCACCACGTGCGTTTGCTCCGATTCTCATTGCGCAAGTGCTCATGGGTTGAAAAGTTCTCGAAGCAACATGGCGTCTTGTTTAGCGAAGCATCAGCGACGATGTTTCTTCGTGCCTTTTTTAATGACGTTTTTAGCCATCTAGAAAAAATATATCACTAGACTGTTCATATGTATTGATATAAAGCTCCTTGATGTGATTGAACTGACAGTCTCTAAAGAAATTCATATATACTGTATATAGCAGTGTCGGTGCTTCCACTGGATCAACAGGGGAGGGGGTGCGATTTCTGCAAAGAGCACAGCAAATAAAGTAAAGTTCTCGATGTCTGTTGTTTAATACATGATTTCCTTCTTTATTTTCATTGCTCCTTACAGAAATCAAGAATATATCAATCTGTTTCTTATAAAATAACCATTATTTTCGCAAATATATAAAATTAAAATGAATTAGAAAAATAAATGAGTGTGATAACATGGTTACTTCAAAACAATAAATTACAGTTTTTCGTGAATTTCATACATTTCTGAATAGATTTAATACAATTTTAAATGAATTTAATACACTTTCAAATGAATTTAATATGCTCTCAAATAGATTTAATACTATTTTAAATAAATATAACATGTTTTATTTCAGTGTAAATGGAGTTTAATTACCAAAATTAAGAAAAAACATTTTTATTGAAATCTTGTTTTAGTAAATTCACAGATAATTTATTTTTTATTTTTTTAATTAAATTACAGAAAACAAAATTGTAACATAAACAAATGTATAAAGAGTAACAGTTAACCATTGTATAATTAAACTAAAATAAATATAGTATTAATAAAAAAAAATCATTCTTCCGTATTTCTGTACTGATGGGGTATTTCACCGGTAATTCATTTAAAATGGTATTAAATTCTTTTAAAAGAGTATTAAATCTATTATGTATTAACTCGTGGTTCCTGGTACGAATCCGGGTCGCAGAATTTTCCTACCATTTTTTTCAAATATTATTACACTGTTTGAATTTTATTAATAAAATTGTATTAAATCTATTTAGAAATGTATGAAATTCTTGTAAAACTGTATGAAACCAATTTGTAAAAACTTTAAAAATTCTTCGAAAAAAGGGAAAAATATTAAAAAAAAATTAATTTAATTTTATATGTATCCAAACGCAATATACAAAATATAAGTTACAAACCAAAATTCCTTAAATACAGTAAAAAATTACATAAAGCTTACTATGTACAAAAACATTTTTTTGTATATTAGAATTTGGTTTATAATTTATTTGTGTGTGTTTTGGATTGGAATTAAAATTAAAATCAAATTAATGAAATGTAATAATTTTTCCCCAACGATATTAAATTTAAATTTTCCAAACAATTAAAAAAGTGGGAAAATAAGACAATCGATCCCTTATTTCCAAAACGATGGAATAACCAGAAACAAATAAGAAATTTATGATTAATAAGAAAGAGATGCTTCAAAAACGAAAATAAAGTATTTGAAACAGAAGATAAAATTTAAAAATATACCGAAAATTCTATTGCCCTTCATCAAAATCATGAAAATAAAAAATAAAAACAAAGGCAAATAAAGATAAAATAAATGAACAATAAGAAAAAAAATTGAATGATACAAATAATGATTGGCTGTTCATTATAATGAGAAAATTTTTTATTATTTCTAATTCATTTTATAAGAAATAGATTAATACGAGGTTCTTATAGCTAGATACCATTGAAACAAGTGAGATATATATATGTATACTCGTTGAAGTACATTTGTTTGGAAAGGGGGCCTGAATCGCAGCAACGCAGCGGTAAAAAGTTTGATGGGCTCGAATTTCATGCGACGTGCGATTCGACGCAGTATCGCAGTATCGCATGCGTTCATGCGTGCATGTAAATCGGCCTGATGCACCATGGGATATGCGATTCGACGCAGTATCGCAGTATCGCATGCGTTCATGCGTGCATGTAAATTGGCCTGATGCACCATGGGATATGCGATTCGACGCAGAATCGCATGCGTTCGTGCGTCTATGTAAACCACCCTTAAATTAAAGGATTGTATGTGACAAATATTTTTTAAATGCACAATCATCAAAGGGAAATAATCCACGCTTGAATTTTTCTCTAAGTTTTACCGTTTCAATATTAATTTATTTTTAATAATTTAATATTATATTTAGAGTTAACATTATTAAGATTATTAAATTTAAATAATTATAATTAAAGGTTAAATTGAACTATCTGCACAAATCGCGAGATGACTTATTCCGCAAACTGAATTGTCGCGATTCCTGTAACCGGCCGGGGGGAAACCAACTGCCCCCTGTAACCAAATAGGTTGGGGTATATATCAATTATTTGCCCCCGGAGGGGGACGTCGTAGACAGAACGCCGAAGGCGTTCGAGTAACGGAAAACAGTGACCGGCGAGGCCCGCAGGGCCGAGAGTGGTAGGAAAACACTGACCAGCGAGGCCCGCAGGGCCGAGAGTGAGACTTGCGTTTGCGATTTGACTCGCGATTTGTGCAGATAGTTCAATTTAACCTAATTAAAAAAGCTATTAAAACAGCACATGAGCTTGAAATGTAATATTAAGTATTAAACTCTTGTAGATTACCGTAAATACTGTATTTAGCGTTGGACCTGAAATACCGGCCTGCCTGCATTAAGCGCCTAGGGGTCTGTTGAATTTTTGCATATAAGCGCCGGATCTTCAATAACTGCATGGGCGCTTACTTTAGTTCATTTCGTGGATTTTTCTTCTCTTGCTGTTTTCTCACGGGAATGTTTCCTCTCCCAAATGCCACTGCTAAGCCGGAAATTAGATACCAGCATGATTGTTTTCTAATTTCTTGCTTTTAATTTTGGATTCAGTCAAGCAACATAGCTGATGAAAAATGAAAACTTCACAGTTATAGCATCAGTTTTTATCTCGCAACAGTAAAGTACTGTCCGCATGCCACGAGAAGACCGATGCGTTGCTTAATGTGCTCATATGGTGTCGCTGGTAGTTGCAGATCAGTCTATAGTTATGAAGGGAGGAAAAGCGCTAAAATCAAGTAGCGCAAAAATGAGTTCTGGCCGTTGCAGAACAAATGAAAACGTTTGCATGGAGAGGTAGATACCTGAGAAATATGTAAAAATCGTCCTATTGTTTACATCGATGTAACATGGAACGACTCAAATTTGGCTGTTTGTCCCCCAACAATGAATAGATTCATCTGCAACTGCAGTTTCAGATTTCCATTCCAATTTGAGGAAACGTCGAGGAGCCAACATGACGAACTCGCTTTGCATCGTATAGAAATGCTACACGTTAATCATTTTTATCTTCGCATCGAGCAGCTAATATGAGATAGGATGAATATTACGAATGACGCCGACAATTTGCAATTCAAGAAACGCCACATTTCATTCCTTTAAATATATCTGAATATAATAGATCACATGCGTGATGCGTTTCGATGCCGGGGTAACTCCGTTCGGTCGACTCGCATTCGGTCGAATCCCAATCGGTCGACTCGCAATCGGTCGACTGTCAATTAATTGTCAATGAGCCGATAGGGTTGGTTTGTCAGCATTACTTCCCCCATTTCATGAATGACCTCACCCGAACCCACCTACCCCTTTCTGGTCTGGAAACGCTTGTGTCGATTGAATGTTTTGCTACGGAGGACTGGTTTTTTCCCGGTTTTTTCCATGGTGGTGATATCCTGTATGAATTTTTTTAATCAAGGAATGGCAGTTTTTGGTCTTTTTCTACTTCAAAAGTAAACTGTACTGTGGGGAAAAAACTGTTTAAATGAATTATAAAAGTATCGATATCGCATATTTTTGTATCGAATATCGTGAAGATATCATCGACATACACTATATGATCACAAATATCCAGACACATGCACATTTGCGCTCTAGCCACGATTTTATGGAAATGAATAGGGCGTTGCACATCCCTTTGCCCGAATCACAGCTTCCACCCTTCGGGGAAGACTTTCCACCAAATGTTGGTAGGTACTTTCCGGAATGTTCCTCCATTCCTCCCGAAGAGCGAGAATCAGTTCAGGTACAGAAGTTGGCCGATGTGATCTGGCCCGCAAGCGTCTTTCCAATTCATCCCACAGACTCTCTATAGGATTGAGGTCGGGACTTTGTGCCGGCCAACCCATTTCTTCGACCCCTGAGTCCGCAAACCACTGCTGTACACGCCTCGCTTTGTGGCACGGAGCATTGTCGTGTTGGTAGAGAAATGGCCCGTTTCTGAAAAATTGCCACAACGTTGGAAGTGCACAGTTGTCCAAAACATTCAAATAGCGGTCGGAGTTCATGATTCCTTGCACAGGAACGAGCTGGCCCAGTCCGTACCATGAAAATGAGCCCCACACCATGACTCCTCCTCCTTCGAACTTGACTGTGGGCTCTGTGCACTCAGGTAAGAAGCGTTCTCCAGGTATGCGCCAAACCCAACTCGTCCATCGGATTGCCAGAGTGTGTAGCGAGATTCGTCTGTCCACATTACACGTTTCCATTGGTCCATTGTCCAGTTTCTGTGGGCTTTGCACCACTCCAGACGTCGCTTGGCGTTGACCCTGCTGATGTGGGTTTTGTGGGCAGCAGCACGGCCATGGAATCCCATCGTGTGCAGTTCCCGACGAATTGTCATGGTACTGGCATCATTTGCAGAGGCGTTTCGAAACTCTGTGGCAATTTTTTCCGCCGAGGACTTCCGGTTGCTGCGGGTGACACGACGAAGCACTCGACGGTCTCTGTCCGTTAGTTTCTTGGGTCTACCGGTTCGTTGTTGAACTGTTGTTGATCCCCGGGTCTTCCATTTCATAATGACATCGCTTACTGTTGACTTGGGTATCTGAAGAAGGCTGGAAATGTCACGCACGGACTTGCCGCATAGGTGACATCCAACGATGGTTCCACGTTGGAACTCACTGAGCTCTGCCGAACGACCCATTCTTGCCAATGTCCAAGCAGAGTTGTGTCTGACAATCGACAATCGAACAGCGCAGGGAAAAACGAAACGAGCGGTCCGAAAGCAACGCTTTCACTGCCATACTCATCCAGGAAGTAACCAGGGGAAGTATACTGAACTAGGCAAGAAGCCAGATGAGACCTAGTTAAGTCATCCAGTGGATAAGATTGGGTCCTTCCCTATAAGGACGAATAAGTTGATTGTTGATTGACGAGGGGCACGAGGAGCTATGAGATCCAGTAATCGGGAAAAATGGCCTTTTGGATGTCGTCAAAATTGATGTCCAGGACGTGTCGAGGCCTGCGATGCCTGAGGAAACTTCTAAACGTGAGTGGATGCTCCAGAATATCTGCAACCAGAGGATTGGGATGGTCCTTAATCTTCGGAAGAAACTTCTTCAGTGACTCCTGTACATAGCTACCAATGGGAGGTATCTCAAAATCGTCGGAAATAGAAGTATTTGTTGCAACTCTCCTGTCGAGTTGGGCAAATGTCCTCAAGGTAACGTTTTGGAAGATTTGGAGGTCCTTCCATCTGGACTTACATATTGTAGCCCAGGCAGGCATACCATAAAGCAAGATGGTTCGGATTACCGCCCTGTACAGCAATAGTTTGCAGTCCAATGCAAGCGCGCTGTTTCGCCCCAGAAGAGCTACCAGACTGAATTTTGCCTTCTTTGCTTTGTTGATGGCGTAAGAGACATGCTTTGAAAACCCAAGACGAAGTGATGTTCATCATACACAAATGCAACGACCCGTTCAAGATTGCGACCCTTGAGTCAATCGAGATATTTAAAGCCAAGAGGTCTACCCCCTAGCCTCATCGTGAGATCATCATACATATCATCAGGGGCATCGATATATCAGGAGGACGGAACCTAGGCTGAGGACGATCAGGACGATCAAAACGGACTAGCTCTTCAAGCTATCACTCTACTCTCTTTTCAGGTATCATTTCATTATTTTCATTTCACGGTGCGCCCTTTTCAGGGCGATATTCACCTTCTGTTACGTCTTATGTGCTGGTCCCTGGCGTTGGATTTAATATTCCCGTAAACCAGTACATCAAGACGCTCATTATCCTTCTGGGTCCCTGGCGTTGGGATTAATTTCCTCGCAAACCTAACTAAGGACATTTTCTCATATCATCTATTATTATTCTAATCATTCACGAGCGGGTCCCTGGCGTAGAATTAATTTTCTCGCAAACCTGACTTGTTCTTTTTTCTTAGAGCTAGGTGCGTCCTTTTTAGGA
>JAHWFO010070719.1:0-13933 GCA_023313115.1 Rhysida immarginata | reverse complement strand
CAACTGGTTCAGGCACTGAACCCAACGGACTATCCACACCGACAACGATTTTGCCAATGGATACAACGTCGTCATGCTGCAGACCCTAGTTGTCTCAGCCAGATACTTTTCACGGACGAAGCAACCTTCACCCAGACAGGAATCGTAAATTCTCACAACCAGCACCATTGGGCAGATGCTAACCCGCATGTTACCAGAGCTCGAGCGCATCAAGAGCGTTTCTCCGTGAACATTTGGTGTGGAATTGTCGGAAATAACTTAATTAGCCCTTATGTGTTGCCGCCACGATTGACTGGGCGAACGTATCTTTTGTTTCTGCAGAATGCATTGCCGGAATTACTGGAAGATGTTCCTCTTTTGATAAGATCTAACATATGGTTCATGCATGATGGCGCTCCAGCACATTTCAGCCATGTTGTGCAAGCACACCTTAAAGCTGCATACACGAATCGGTGGATAGGTCGAGGTTGACCGATAGCCTGGCCTGCAAGATCACCCGACCTTGATCCCTTGGACTTTTTTCTGTGGGGTCATGTGAAAACGATCGTCTACAGCACAGAAGTTCCTAACATTATGGATCTGCGGCAACTAATTGAAAATGCATGCCAAACCGTTCGTAATGCTGGCGACGAACTCTTCCATGACATCAGACGGTCGCTCATGCAACGAGCCGAAGCGTGCGTGCGAGCTGGTGGCGGGCACTTTGAACAATTCCTGTGATTTGGAGCCACGGGTTTAGTTGGCTGTATCGCGTAAATAAATCGTTTCCAGACAAAGTGCTATAGAACATTTTCGTCTTCTTTTGACCTGAAGAATATGTCACTAAATTTATTGTACATAATTTTGAAACACCCTGTATATTGATGCCATCTAGATTTAATGGCTCAATTGTTACGACTTTTAAATTTATTTTTAAATTAGTAAAATTAATTGTAATCTGGATGCTCATATAAATCATTTTCAACTGTAGCTTATTTGGATTTCATTATAAAAATTTGCAAGATACAGTTTTGCAAATAAATCCATATTACTGACAACTTATTAATATAAATGCTATTTAAAATTACAGAAAAGAGAAAAATTTAATTAAATTTATCTGTCTGGAAGCTGTCCAAAATTATATAAATTCATATACACTTTAGCTTGTTGGGTAAACAACGAAACATTTAAAATTCTTTCAGCCTGACAAGTCCCTCAACATAATAAATAAAGCGGCAAAAATTATGAACATTTCACAGCACTTTCTACAATTTTCACCACCAGGGTATCATTTCCTGGACCGCATTTGATTTGCATTTGTCAAGTCCATTGTTAATCGTCCTAGGTTCTGCCCACCCTACTTCGTCAAGTAACATATCAAAGGATTCATCATATACTAATGATACATCAAAGCCACCAGACTTTTTTTTTTTTTCTTTTTGCATATATATAAATGCAATATATAAATGCAAAGTCAAAATCAACAATATCTCTATCCAGCAAAATGTCATCTTATTGTCATTTTTATTTTTTTTTTTAACTTTAATTAACTTTTTGTTTACTTTTAATTAACTTTTGTAATTGCTATTTGGTTACAATACAATTGGTTGAATGGATGTTTTCATGTGTATGAATTTTTTCCCACATTAATGATACATAAAAAAATATAGATTTACTAAAGCACAGTTTATTCCATACGAATAATAATTAAAAAATGTATATAAAAATAATATAAAAACGAGTTGAAAATCAGATTTAAAGTGCTTTTAGCCTACAAAGAAAACAGGTTTGGGGTACCCTACAAGTCAGGGTTATTCCTTTGTTATTATTTACTGTGCTTTACTGTCTAAACCTTCTGATCTAAATTAGTTTTTTAACTTTCCAACTGGGGGGTGGGGGTAGGGGAAGAGGAGCAATACTCTTCCCTCCCTTATTTTAGAATGGTTACATCCTCACACCTCTCCTACGAAATGGTCATCTCTCGTGCCCCCAACTGTAGTAATTTCTACCATTTGTCATCTCTATTCTGTAGCCCACCAATCAGTATGGATCCCATTCCCCCCATACATTCGGAAGTGAAGGCTGACTTGGTTGTAGTCGTAGTTTGCACCAACCCGAAGAAGTGTATTTCGTAACAAATTCGGTTCTATTAAAGCATTGCTACCAATTTGCTATTCCGAGATCTGTTATTTATAACTTCATTACAGCAAAACTGACCAAACATACAGCAAATGTTTTTTTTATTTTTTTCTTTTAACCTACATTATTTGGACATTCATTCAAAAAATTTCGAACACTTCTACATCACTGTATCTACTCTTCGCCGTCCTGTCATCTTTGTCAACTTTCTACATGGCCTTCATTCCTCCTACAACTCCGTGATTTCGTCTATTCAAGTTCATCCTATTGCTTCAAGTACATCCAATTCCCATTTCCTCAATTCTTCGAGTGTCATCCAGTTTTGTCATTTCTTCATCATGCAGTTTTATTGGGACTTGCATTGGTGAATTTTATTTTATTATTTTGATTTTATGTAGGTCATTTAAAAAATTTAAAAAAAAAAAAGGAGATTCACCTTTTTAATTAAAAGATTATAGAGATAATTTTGCTATATTAACATTTGTTATACCGACGCTCTGATGTATACTTAAACTTCTTATGTTACTGGAGTTGGTTTAGTTTTTCCAATTTTGAGCACCTTTCTCATCAAACCATCATAAAGGAAATGGGAGATATTTTCCTGAAGCCCCCTGCATAATGAAGTCTCTGATGAAGGAACTGATTCTAAAACTTGAAGCCATAAGGCCTGCAACATCATTGGCAGAGTGCCAGTGCTAAAAGAATGCTTTCTTGTCAATGCCATATAGAATTCTAAGCACAGTCAGTCGGTACTGAAAACCCAGCAAACATGCCGATTTCATGGATCATAAGAATGAGTGGCTGACTGTTTCTCATTCTCAGATGAAGAGAAATTTTCAGGGTCACAAGAGCTTTTTTTTTTTTCTTTTTCATCTGAGAATGAAACAGCTATACATTCCTACCAACCACAGAACCAAGCAGACCGATTATGCAGAGAAATTTTCAGGATGTGTGTATTTTTCCCTGGCATACCATCAATGTGAAAATATGCTTTTTGTTCTGTACTCTGGCAATGATGTTGCAAGCAAAATCACCTGTTCCTCCCAATTTCTGTGGTAATTTGGCAAGAAATACCTCTGATCAATTAACGATTTAAGTCACAATTTATAGTGACATTTTCAACATTTGTTGTATTGCTTCAAAAACTTTAAAGTCAACATATTGTAAAATTAAAAACATATCCATTCATACCACAAGTAATTTAAATTGATTTTCCTTCTCCTAATTCAACTCTTACCTATGAGATACATCTTTGGTTCTTTCAATCTAAAGGCAATATTTTCAGCCAGTTTTTCACAGTCTTCTTTTTGTATGAAATTGTAACTCTCAACGTCCCTTGATTTTTGCCTTTGTTCCATACCACAAAAATTTACATCATCTGTTAGCATTTGTTCTTGAAGCACATTGGTCCATACACAATTCCGCTTGGGCTTTGACCTAAGATCATTTTTATCCTGCAAGCGTTCTGTTAAGGAATCTTGAGTTTTATCATCAGATATCTTTCTTTTTTCAATACGTTTAAAGAGACCATTATCCGAACTGTTACTGTCACAGTCATCAGAGCTGTCCGAGTCGCATGAAGATATGTAACCCTTTGTTTTACTGTTATCTTTTGAATTTCTGTATGCTCCTTTTTCAAAATCCACCTCCATTCTAACTTCTTCCTATTGAAAATAAACAAATAAAAGAATAAATAATTCATATTCAAATCATTTACAAAACTGAAGTAAATAAAGCCAAATTATACATAAAGAAGCATCTCAAAACTGTCATTTTTTTTAAACGTATTTATAGCAATCAGCACTATTTGGCATTTGATAAACGGATATGGATGTTGAAAACAGTTGAATGTATATATTCATGGGTGTAAAAAAAATACATGGGTATATATAAGTTGAATGCATTGTGTAAAAAGCAAAATTTCATAATGAGAGTATAATATTTTGGAACTATTTCTATTGTGCATGTTTGGTGACCTATTCCTAAGAAGGAAACTAAGAACACAGAAGCTTATGTCCAAGTTTTAGTCAAATTTCTTTCTGCCCACATTATGGGAAGAGTTCAGTGAGGGTCAAATTTTCATTACAACCAGGGCTATAAGAAGAGGGGGTGTTGAAATCAGCCTGAAGCTGAGAAGGTAGCCTGCAGGGAGTTGTTGACATTAAATGGGGAACTAGTAGAAATGAAAGAGCATAGTAGTGGTTCAGTACAATGAAAGGCTTCATAGACTCTCCAAGTAGAAGAGAAGGACACTTGAAGAGCGAAGCAGCAGCCACTGCAAGATGTTACTGTGTGCGTTTTTGACCAGCAAATCGCAGGGTTTTTTTATACTCGCTTGTAAGGAAACAGATGAAAGGTTAACAGTAGTTTTAAAAATTAATTTTCAAACTTGATTTAATTTTTCTTATTATTTATTTTGTGACGGGCCCCCCTATTAACCAATAGTGCAAGGTTAACAAAACCTATAGGGGCGGCTTGTCAGGGGTTCGGAGCGTGAAGGTTTCGAAAGAGCAGAAGACAGTGTGACACAAAATTACTAAAATAAACACATTTATTTCCAATCAGGTTAAACATTACCAAAATGTTGTACTGTAAGGCATCTTTTAATTTTGTTATTTTATTATCAAAATATTTTTTACTTAACTCTTCCACACACGTGTGCACACAACCATTTGAGAGGATCCTCTCCATTAACGTATGTGGCACCAAAATTTAGGGTTCATTTTAGGCGGGGTTTACAGGGTGCACCACCCCGTTTGATAATTTTGATGAAAAATTTCCGCCCCACTGCCCTTTGATCCTAATCATGCGCCCCAACACCCGAAAATGCACCCGCAAAGAAAAATCTAAAAATCTTGTAAAGGGTTAAGGAAGTTCAAAACGAACTATGCAATTTTTATATCAAAAAAAAAAAAAAAACCCTTTTTTTGAAAACAATGCCCTTTTTAAAAAATTAAGTGCCCTTTTTGATAATGTCGTGGCCTTTTTAGCACTGAAATTTTCTACTCCCTACGGTACGTATACCTGAAGTTTCAACAACAAAATTATCAGCAGGTGAGTAAAACACCAAAATCTTGTTCAGGGTTGCAGTAAACCAGGTACTGTACACTCACTGGAATCAAAAGCAGATGTGGTGCAACACTGTAGATAATAGCCGATACTGCACAAACACTGAGGGACCCTGAATAACAGCCCATGCACTCAACGTTTCGCTACCACCGTGTGTTTTTCCTTTTATTATAATGCAAAAGTGGAAGGGGAAACAGAGACCCTCCCTTGGAGGGCACCTCGAATGTATTATGCCAGCAGGTTTTACCACAGCACAGCTATAGAGCTCATTAAGGCTTGGGTTCAATGCATCACTATACACGATTGCATCTAGCAAAATGGCAAGGCAGGGAAATAGACAATAATTAGGGCACATTTGGTCAGAAAGTAGGGCAAGTCGGAGACATAAGCGCACATTATAATGGTTATTTTAAATAAATCCAATGAAAAATGGCAGGGTGCGCTCAGAAAGGGCAGGGCGCGTTGAAAAAGGGCAGGGCGCCGCGGCCTTCAATTCCAGCCTAGATGCAACACTGCTATAGGGAAAATATTTCCACAAAACACAGCACTGACCTCAAAGATGACTACTCTAACTCTTCAAGTCTCGCCTTACTGTGCAACTGCTACTCAATCTCACATCCCATAAATGGCCTGCACCCCTGCAATCATATCAGAATTCTAATCACCTATTTAAGACAATTATTCAACTATCCTATGACCACAAAATTATCATAAGCCAAAACTTAGACAACTAGATTATAGTTTTACACGCTGTCAAACAAAACCATAGTCATTTCTATACTCGTTACAAAAGGGCCTATGCACAGTCTGAGAGTCACTCAGCCCAAAGCTAAGCAGTTTTATTCATCTCACTGAGGTATTAACTTATACCGTAATCTGTATGCAAGTCCCATGCCACAAACGTTCAAGGAGCTTGGATGGCTGAATGAGGAACGACGCAGCACCCACACTTTCGAATTTGACGACTAAAAAAGGCTTAAACGGTACCACTCGCATACTTTCGTCATCGCTGGGAAGAAAGAAATAAAAGGTCACTCACCCCTGACCAACGATAACACTAACTGGGTTTGGGAGGCTGCACAATGCAGCACGTCTCTACACAGTTTCACCACAGGCGTGATTCGACCAAGTTCGAATTGCCGTCTCGAATCAGAAATATCGCTCAGACGAAGCGCAAATTATCAAAAGCACACTCAATTATGCAACATACAACTATTCAATAACAAGATAACATTCAAGAACTAAAGAAAAATTAATAGCACAAATAACTTTTACTTCATAAGCACGCCGATTTTCTTCCTGCCTTTCGTTAAGTATTATTTTAGCTGATGCAACTGTAATCATGTTAGAACCACGTTGGAAGCTGAATGTAATGGGCTCAAACGGACTGGTTTTTTCTGATTTACTCTTCTGTTAATTATCCATATTTACCACTCAATTTTTATTTGACTCTTCCTACTTCAATTGTACATTCATCTTATGTTTGCTTTGCCTACTGGGACCTAATTCATCAGTCTCACTACTATACTGGCCCCAGCAAGCATGTTGTACTCTTTTTCCTTATAAATAAATAAATAAATACCCGTAAACTTAGCTTGCTTAAGGCAACAGCCTTCAATGGATTCCCGTTCACAGATTTCATGACGAATGAAAAAGACAGGCAGGCTTATTTGCACATACAGGAAAAATTCTCCCCTCTCTTAAATAAATTTCTTAAAAGAATACCCGACATATTTACATATAATCTTTTTCTTGACGTAACGAAACAATTGCTGGAAGCGTAGCTAGCATCTTCTAGGAAATCTTCCCGGGAGCAATGCTCGTTTCCAGCAATTGCGCACGTCGCCGACATGCACGGCGTTATAGCAATTTCGCTAACTTATAATAACAAAAACATAATTAATTAACATACCCTATTTACAATAAAAAAAAAACTAAACTACTGAATTTATTAAAACCAACTGCAAAAAGAAAAAACGCAACTAAACACCCACAAAGGAACAAAACAAATCTTATGCACAAAAACGATGTCAGCGAGGCGCTGAACAAAAGAGCATCACCAACAAAAATAAGCATAAATAAACGCAGTTTTATATCAACAGGTTACCGCCGGGCCTATGCGACATCCAGTGACATGGCATGTCACAATTTACAGTTTCTTAAAGGAAAACTCAACGGAAAAATTAGATCTTATTTTGGATGCAGGGTAATAAAATATATAACCAGGATTCGTGCTTACTCGCAATTTACGCATCAAATAGAGTATTTTTGCTAAAAATTAACTCTTGATTTTTTGACCAGAGAGTCAAAATTTAATTGTTAAATTTTGGATATCATTGGCTCATATCTTTCTCACCACATTTTAACCTTACTTCATTTTGTCGCATGCGGTCTTGTTTAAATTCCTAACTTTGGATGCATGTAAAAATATAGAAGTTAAAAAGAATATAAATTTTGACTTGCATCTTCTGAAATTTGACTTGCAGTTTTCAGGCTAGGGAGTCAAATTGACTCATATTTTGCCCTAGCGCGAACCCTGTATATCAATTAAAATTTTTCTATTTATCCTAATCTTTCATTAAGAAAAACGCCTCGATAGATTGAAAATTGGCCCTCTAGTCTGTTCAGGAAAATCAGCGGAGCAAGAAGTGATTTCCCGCTGCAAACTCACTTTCGATTCTACAATACTCATTTCCAAAAAAGTTGGGACAGTGCAACATATAAGAAGAACTCCAACACTTTTGTTTGGATTATTGTATTGCCGTTTATTTCAACGCATTACAATACATAAACGATAAATTAGGCATGGGATCACATATCTTATATGCTTAAAGAAAGATACAGGTGGTTTTCCTGTTTGGCACGTGCAACACACTCCCAAAAAAGTTGGGACAGCACGGCGTTTACCACGGTGTGGCGTCACCTCTCCTCTTGATGACACACGGTAATCTTCTGGGCATCGATGACACCAATCTTTCTAACACCGTAGCCGGAATTCTGTCCCATTCCAGTTGGATATAGGTTTTCAGCTGTTCAACTGTCCGGGGTCATCGCTGTCGTTGTTTTCGTTTAATAATACGCCAAACGTTTTCTATAGGCGACAGATCCGGGCTGCAAGGGGGCCAATCCAACATACGAATGCGCTGCCGACGTAGCCATGCAGAAGTTATGCGCGCTGCATGCGGTCTGGCGTTGTCTTGTTGAAATATACACTGACGTCGTCCAAACAGGCGCCTCTTAGATGGCACCATAGCTTGTTCCAGAATCTGTATATACGCTTTAGCATTGACGGTGCCATTGCAGATGTGCAAGTCTCCCATTCCATGGCCACTAATACAGCCCCAGACCATGACAGACGGTGGTTTCTGTACCGAACGCCTGTAGCACACGGGAATATCCTTTTCGTCTTTGGTCCGGAGAGTACGGCGTCCATTATTTCCGTAAACAATCGTAAAGGTTGATTCATCGGACCACAATATGTTCTTCCAGCGTGCTTGGGACCAATTGCGATGGGCTCGAGCCCATATCAGACGGCGACGTTGCTGTCGTTTGTTGATGTATGGCTTCCGTTGTGCACAGTATAACTTAAGTTTGCATTTGTGGATGCACCGGCGTACAGTATTCAACGATAATGGCTTCCCGAAGAAATCGCGGGCCCACGTGGCTATGTCCGTAATCGCAGCATTCCTATGCGTGACGCAGTGACGTCGGAGGATCCGAAGAGCTCGAGCATTCAGAATAGGTTTTCTACCTTGGCCTTTCCGAACTGTGATCTCACCACTATCTTGGTAGCGCTCGATAATATTATGTACTGTAGATGATGACAGGTTAAATCTTCTGGCTATTGCACGCTGAGAAACGTTGTTTGTGAATTCTTGAATGATTCGAACACGAAGATCTTCGCTAACTGGCTTGCCTCGACCCATCGTTCCGAATAAGTTACCTGAACGACGGATGGTAACTGTTATTTATACGGAATGTAGTACGACATCATTCTAGATTATTCCCGAACAATTCGGAAGGTTCCACTACTAACGGCGCTTTCTACAACGTATGTCCCTACTATTTTGGAACGTGTTGCAACACCCCCATTCAAAATGAACGTCCCGGCCACGATACAAAATGTTTTGGTGCACACAGTATATTTATGTCATTTCATAAACGTATCTGCTATTTTGTATTCGCGAGAAAGTTTTGTTACATCATCCCTTTTTGTTTTTTCTATATATTTTGCACTGTCCCAACTTTTTTGGATATGAGTATTGTACATAACATAAGAGTTTGCTTGCCTTTTTTCTATCAGAATGCCTTTAAATTTTTCTCTTTTTGGATGTGTAAATAAGAAATCCGATAGAAACTTCATGTTTCATAGATTTCTACAATCAGAATCTATTAAAAAGCAGTGGATTATCTTTTGCCACCGAAGACCTGGTATCCAAATGTGAACAGTATAGTATCTCAGTTCATTTTGGTTTTTCTATAATTCTGCAGTTTTAAATTTATTGAAATTCGAATCTGTTCCTACTCTAAACGGGCTTAGGGTAAACAACGGGATAAAAACTGGGATCATAAAATGGAAATTAACAAAATGGGGTAAGAATTATTCCTCCCAATTTCTTACGGTATTCTTAATACACACAATTACCACCTTCAATCTTAGGATTTGAAAATTCCACAAGTAAGTCTTTTTATTTTGGAAAATATGTTTTGTATAACAAGCTGCATTTTTAGTTCTGCAAACTGCATTTCTTTTATTTTGTAAAACCCATTTAAGAATTCATAAAAAGCTATTTCACAAGCTGAATTTTAACGCCAGAACCTACATTTTTTAATTGGCAAAATTATTCTTAAAAAATGCATTTTTTAATTCTGCAAAATGCATTATTAAATTTTTGTTTTAATTTCAAAACAGCATTTTTAAATTTCAGGAATCCATTTAAGAATTCGCAAAAAAGTGTATTTTCTAACCTGAATTTTAATGTTGGAATATACATTTTTTTATTTTTTTGCAAATTACATTTTTTATTCTGCAAAATGCATTTTTAATTCGATAGAATGAATTTTATTTCTGCAAAATACATTTTTAATTCTGTAAGTTGCATTTTGAAAAATAAAAAATGCAGTCGCAAAAAGCTGCATAAAATGTATAGTGTAGATTAAATAAATTTGTTAAATAAAATTCATATATCAATACACATTATTGCCTTATTTTATTTCACACAGAACACTTTCGGAATTTATTTCTTGAAATAATTGAATCGCTAAATCTAAAATATTTATATTGGCTTTATGACAATTTGCTTGGTTAAATATTTTATAATAATTAGTAATAAAACTTTATTAACTCAATAAAAATTACCTATAAAACCCTGGCAGAAGGAATAAAAAAACCCAACAAAAACAAACTTAAAAATTGGAAGGTATTTCAGAACTTCAATTTATGAAAACTATAAATGAATTTGAGCAATTCAGGAACTAATTTTTGTTGAGGTTTTATTACAAATTATTATTTTCATACGTTGTCCTTCCATAAATATTTTATAGTCTAACACTGTAAAGTAGCAAAATATAAATAATTGCTGCAGGCATTTTTATGTTTTAGATTAAATTTTTATTTTGACTATCTCTTTCGAATAGAAAAGTGGTCCTGTAAAGGGCCTTTACTTAATAAAAAATGATGAAATCAGTTGGAAGATTCATGCGTTCGTTTTCACGACGAACGGACGACTGCTGTCTTCGTTTGCAGATTCAACAATGCTATCAACGATGCAGACGTAATTATGACATTTAATCGTTGCAACGTCAACACAGCCAGCGAATATCGAAGACGAACGACAATGTCTCTGACGTCAGATCGTTAAGTTTTAGGACAATGTCGAGGAATGCGCCCCAGGTCCATCCAAAGACCCAACTCGTCGGCCTCTGGCCATACAGGCCCTGGATGGACGTATTGGATCCCAATTTGTAAATAAGAAAAATAAAATAAAAAAAAAAATAAAAAAAATTTTAAATTTCAGCATTTTTATAAAGCAAAAAAAAAAAAAAAACTTTCTAATAAATATTGAACATTTATCTTTCTTTAGACTATGAATGCAACATCGAATCAAAACATCTATGTTTTATATCACAAGATATTTGAATTTAAAACATCGATGTTTCAATATTATCAAGGAAAAAACATCGATGATTTTCTCTAATAGTATTTTCAGTAGAATATTAAATTTCAAAAAACGATAAATGAGTATTTTATTCATTAAACAAAATAGTTTCATTTGCAAAAACGATAACTGAAATTTTCTGAAAAAATTTTTCTTGGTAATTGCAAGAACAAAAACATCAATTGATACCATTACTGGAACTAGGCAAGGCCGCTACTGGCGAAGTCATTGACGTTTCGATAACATCGGAGGGAAATCATCGATACATCGTAACAATAACATCGATGTTTAAAGAGCAATCTCTTAGATCTCTAATTTAGACTTCATTTTCTCAAAATTTGATGTTTTGACTTACATTTGGCCTAGGGGGTGGCCGTGGCCTGGTTGTCTCGTCGGTTGGCTTGCCAATCGATGGAGTTCAGCAACTTCAGGCGCGGCCAGCTGCTGGTTGGGTAACGGCCCGGGCTTGAGGGCCACCGCTGGCGGGACAGCTATTTGGGGCGCGGCTGTTGGGGGACTTTGGTCTGACCCATTTGCCGATTGACCATAGCTGGTGTTCCAGCAGTTGGTGTCAACCTCTGGTTCGTTTATCCCCAGCAGCTTTTCCATCATGAAACCCCCCGTGCTTCGGAGGGCACGTTAAGCCGTCGGTCCCGACTGCTACTGTCATCTCGTAGCAGTCGTTATTAATGGGATGGCGCAAAACTCCCTCGTAGGAGTAGGTGCCGCAGATTATCGCTTGCGATAATCTACCCTCTGTACCAGATAAGATAAGATACATTTGGCCTATCTTGAAAACTAATGGTCCAACTATAATTTTTTTTTCTTTTGTATATAATTTCATGTAGAAAGAATTATAATAATAATTTTAACCACCCTCAACCAAATTATCTATATACAAGTCAAGCAGGCTATTTCAAAGCTCCTCGATCTGATCTATAGTAATGAAATCTGTTATTTTTGAAGAAATTTTAAAATTACAGCACCACATGAAAGGCATAGTACTGATGCTTCAAATGCACACCCCCCCTCCCCTTCTCTCCAACCTCTGTTAGAGAAGAGATGAAAAAGCAACTGTATTAATCTATAGTAAAATACATTGCAGACCCGTTCGAATGCAGTCCGATGCAACGCGGAATCGGCTCCGACGCAGTTTTGGCATGGCTCCCGATTTCTAACTTCCAAACGGTATCTCCCCGCAATTTTTGACCATGTATATTTCATTTCATGACTTGTTGAAATACAAGGCATGTTGTATGTTCGAACCTTTACGTTTAGGAAAGGGGGAGGGGCACTTGATCTAACGCGATTGTTAAATCGTGGCTCCCTATGACTGCGTTCAAATGGGTTAGCAGTGTAACAAGTGAGAGCTCATGAAATTATTTTAAATAAACCAGAACCAGTCCTTCCATTACTTATTTTCATGACTATATTTCTCCATGTGCAAATTAGGATTATAGTCGGTAATAGGGATGTGCAGTCATTATATTTCATCAGGCAATTTTATCGATATATCGTAAATTGAAATTATCAACAAATAAGGTTCAGTTAGTCGATATTCCAAAATGGCACCGAAAAGATTCGTGGAAAAAGTAATGTGTGAAAATTTTTCAAAAAAACTAAAATCAATAACGAGAATTCGACTGCAACATGCAATTTTTCAAGTTACAGTTGGCAACTCATGGAGAAATTACTAATCTAAGAATGCATTGAAACATGTATCGTCAAATTAACTATAATTATATAATTGAATCTCATGTCTCATATAAATTTCTCGTACAACTGTTTCACCGTATTCGGATGAGTTGGCTGGCATTGTTGGACGTCTGCAGTCGGCCCTGATGGCACTTGGACGACATTGAACATACGTGCAGGCAGTTAAGAATGTCATTACGCGAAGTTCGTAAAGATCAGTCCGCAAAACAAATTCCTTATCTGACAAATTAATCTCATGCAAGAATAACTTTAATACTTTCACAGTTTATCTGCTATTCCATTTTAAAAGCAGTCAGTCCTTTTTAGGGATGTACAGTAAATAGGATTGAAAGCAAGGATGCCACAACCTTTAAAGGTTATTAAGCACCACAATAACAAGAAAAATTAATGCTCAAAATGGTTAAAGACCCAATGTTTAAGAACAACCAACAATAAATATATCGATAAATATAGATAACAAGGAAAAAAAATACCGATTAAAAAATATGGTCTCGGCCAGTTATTGAAATGTTCAACTATCGTTACATTTTTATGGTTCAGTATATCCCTAATCG
This sequence comes from Rhysida immarginata, assembly GCA_023313115.1. Lineage (NCBI taxonomy): Eukaryota > Metazoa > Arthropoda > Chilopoda > Scolopendromorpha > Scolopendridae > Rhysida > Rhysida immarginata. The sequence continues at coordinate 318 of JAHWFO010070719.1, read as the reverse complement.
TGAAATACCAGCAAAAGAGATAAGCAAGATTTCCAGTTTCATAGCATGTGATGTCACCTCACTGTTAAGCTATAATGTAATGTTCTTTGGGGGTTATAAAAAAAAAAAAAAAACTATGCAAAATAAGAAAAAAATGAAACACCCATTCAGTTATACAGGGTGGGCCAAAAGTCAGGATGGAGTTATAAGTGTGAATAAATTTTTTATTTATTAATTGTATCCATTGATATTTCACAGATTTAACGATTAAGGGAGGGAGATTAGTTACACTTATGTGTAGAATACAATCTCATTTAGGTGTCCGCCATTATGAGTCTC
>JAHWFO010070712.1:0-21565 GCA_023313115.1 Rhysida immarginata | reverse complement strand
GAAGATGAAGAAAGCGAGGTGGAGAGTTTTTTGGTAGAAGCCTCGCGAGCAGAGGAAGAGGAAGAGAGAGCCAGGGAAATCGAGGTCGACGGAGGAAACGACGTCAGATCTCGGAGAGAGGTTTTCTAGGCCAGTTAGTGAATGGAAATCGGACGGGGCGGTCGAAGGGTAATCGCTGATGCTCTTTCTAGGCATTTAAAGCCGCATATGAAAACAATATATATTTTTTCGCAGGATCACGGGGAGAATGGTGTCATATCTTTTTTCTCGGGCAAAGAGTTCGTCGACCGAGAAAAACGATCCGATGATTTCGCAGGTTAAGCGATGGCGGCAGCGAGCAGTAAAAAGACCAAGAGAAAAAAAGTTATTGGCTGGTCTCCTCCTAGACAGCAAAATAGAGAAAGCCCGAAACTTCGAGAAGCGCGTTAGTCGTCTCCCATTCGTCCTGCATAATCGAATGGATAATAAGCTTATTAGCTGGGCGAATAAAAAGGGAGGGCGAGTAACGGAAAATGAAAGAAGTTTCCGACATCAGTCTGAATTAGGAGTTCGTTCCGAAGAGTGTGGTTTACGAGGTTCCAGCGATTTACGAGCTCAGGCTGATATGAGTAAATTTCGAAGGCATCCAGATGATCGAATGGTGGCTAAAAAACCCAGAAGCTCGGAGAATAGAAAGCAGCGAAAGGTGTTCCATAGTACGCCATTAGATATGAAGGAGGAACAGCGATTTCGGCTAGCCAAGGAAAACTCACGGGAAGGATTTCAAGCTCGGCCATATCAAAAGTATAGATTTAATTATATTGACTGTACCCCATTCAAATATTCTTTTAGGCGCCACTTCAGCAATAAAGGGAGATTCTCGTAGGACCAAGGTCAATCCATTAGCGACCGACTCGAAGAAACTTTGGAGGTCCTCCTTCTCCAGTATCGAGAACCAAGGCATAAGGAACCAGACGTCGACTCCGAATTCGACGAAGGGAAAAAGCCGTAGCCGACCAGACTACAGAGGACCAGGCGAGTGTGCCCAAATTTAATAAGGAGAACGAACTTTTATTAGATGTATATTCAGGCAGCCCCAGCTACGTGATTCCAAAGATGAGGACGGAACCTGGCCCGCCAAAAATCTTCAGCCCCCTTGTCGAGGATGCACTTACCAGGCAAGAGGACTGCTCCCCCATTAGCGTCTTGTCTATAAGGCATTTCTCAGCAACGAGAAAAGAACCAGTCACGACTGAGGAGGAACAGTTGGATGAAAGCATTCAGCAGACCCAATCATCCCGTAAGCGAATACGTGCCCAGAGGAAAGAAGAGTATCGGAAGGAATCGACCTACAACTAGGTGTGGAGTCCCGGCGTCGTCGAATCTGCTAACCGAAAATTTCGCAAGCAGCGGTCGCGCAGAGATCTCTTGCCGCAAGCGGCGCTTGGCTGTCTCAGGTTCGGCATTGGGTGAGATGAAAATTTTCGTTACTCCTAGCTTTATTTTTCTAATCTTAGCTGAGAATAAAAATCAGTGAACTTTAGAAATAAGTAAACGAAAGTTTATTTAAGCTAAGACCATTCAATACTCCTATTTACGATTTAGAATAGGTACGGAGTTACGAGCTTAGTGAATCTCGTATGGGCATTTAGTATTTATTGTTCTAACGTCTAAACTTTATTTTCATAACAGTTTACGGATGCCCGTTCCCAAAACCCGATTGGGTCGCCGTCTTCCAGTGTAACGGTGACGAAATTTAACACCTACTTATTTAACGGAGTTCTTTCACAAACTTACCTTGAATACCAACGGATCCCGGCTAGGACGTGCCCGACCATTGTGAATAGTCCCTCGGGCCGACAAGACTACATTTGTAATTTCTATTAAGCTTTAAATTGTTTTCAGTTTTTCGAACTGCTTCATTTTAAAAGACTTTCAAATTCTATCATTTTGACTCCCCATAATTTCTCTGGTAACGACTAATACAGTAATCCAAGTTAAATTGAGTAAGCATTATTAAAAGTCGTGACAGGGTCAGTTTTACACACTGTCTGAGGCCATATAAAAATTCAAAACCTGAAGAACAATGCGTACCATGCACACAGTGTAAGAAGTGGGCATACGATCACTGTATTACAACAGGTAATTCAGTATATTTTGTATCCTGTAAATTTTTATTTGGTAATATTTGTATTTATTTTTATTTATTTAGCTTTTTTTTAAGTTTCAGAGCTAGTTGTAAAATAAAAAAAAGGCAACATTACTCATCATAAACTAAAATATCAAGTATAAACAAATGAGGGTTGGCCTAAAGGTGAGAACCTGTCAGGTAGCCGCCCCCCACCATAACAAATATTATAACATAAAAAATAAAAAAATTACCCCCAAAAATTATAACATAAAATAAGGAAATTAAATAAAGAAACAAAAAAGAAAACCAAACAAAGGGCCAAACACAAACAAAAACAAATTTAAAAAACAAGAAGAGAGGTCGCTAGGGATAAACGAGATAAGCCACATTACTAAACGTTTTTTAAACGAGAAAACAAAAGTAGTATTCAAAATTTCCGGAGGAATAAATGACCAAACTTTTGGTCCCGTATATCTGATTTGTGTTCTCACATAGTTTTTTGTAACTAAAGGTATTATAGGTAAGTGTTTAGTGCGTGTGAGATAAGAAGAGAAATGTATAAAATCAGCAAAACAGGTAGATACAGTCAGTTTATGTTTAGATTTAAAAACAGTAATTGGGAGAATCTTATAATTCTTCATCATCATGTCCAAATAAACGGATGAACTGGAAAGATGGAAAATCGTTTTCTGTGCTCTACGTTGCAACCTCTGCAATAAATTCAAATCTGTGATATTACCTCGTCCCCAAAAGAAAATTCCAAAGCACAACATAGAGTGTATTAAAGCAAAATACAACAAAACCAAAATATCTCTGGGGATAAATCTTACTAGATATATAATCCCAATCCGTTGAGACAAACATTTAGCCAGTTCCTGTATTTGAAATGTGTCTATCCTGACTCACTTGTACTCGCTGAATTAAACGAAGTAATAAATATTGCAAATTATTATATGCTGAAAAGCATATATTGGTTTCGCTCTGTTTGTGTGTCTGTCTGTCTGTCTGTCTGTCCGTCCGTATGTCCGACGATTTCTCGAGAATGCTTTAACTTTTTCAAGTTCTTTTTTCGCTGTTCGATAGAGACCCTTCCTGAGCTCACCTGATTAGTTTGTCGTCGAAATCGGTCTAACAGTCACGTGACTATTGAGACCCAAACCCCCCCATTAAATTTTTTTATTGGCAATATAAGGCATGTAATATGTCATTCGAACGGGAATGACGAGCACAAGACGAATATGACATTCTTTTCGATTTTCGAAATGCTACGTCCGAGAAAATGACCCCCAAAAAGTACTTCAATGACCCCTTATTATGAGCTTTAGCTAAAGCTATATATAAGAATACAAGCATGATCAGTACCTTTATGTGCCTGGCCAGCCATCGTTTGCACGAAAACGTGAAAATGGAAGAACTTAACAGCGATATATCAACTTTTGATGAGCTCTCGTGGACCCCTTCAAGCACGTGCACTAATGTTAAGAATATGAACTTAGGGCATGTAATATATCAATCGAATCCTACCGACGAGTCATAAGTGAATACAGTGTTACTTTTTGTTTATCATTTAAGCATTGTTGATGGCAGCCTGGAGCACGTGCCCGTTATGAAGCTTTCTTGATGCACGTGCTCATTTCATTTTAAAATTCAGTGCTGTTAGGCCTATTGTTAAATGTGTTAATTAATGTTAGGGCGATGGTTAAAAATGGCTAAATAACGTTAGGCCTATAGTTAAAAATGACTAAATAATGTTAGGCCTGTTGTTAAAAATGGCGGATTAATGTTAGGTTTATAGTTAAAAATGGCTAATTAAAGTTAGGCCTATTGTAAAAAATGGCTAATTTATGTTAGGCCTAGAGTTAAAATGACTAAATAATGTTAGGCCTATTGTAGGGTTCCAGGGGATAATATTCATAGAATTATGGTCGAGTAATTTATTAAAATTATGTTAGGTAAAAGACTGCGCCAGTGGATTATACTTTCCACAAAGTGTTTATGATAATTTAGGGTTTATCCCACTTACATTAAAGATACCTCCGCTTAAACAGGCCCAGCCTAGAGGAAAGAATAGGCACTTAGACTGACTTAACAATTCAACATATAATGTTTATTCAATATTCAACAAATGTATATAAAACAATATTGTATGGAAGGTAATGTAAAGGATAATAATAATTTAAGATATGAATTTCAACTTAGTCAAGCTCTAATTAAGATTCAAATAAAATAATGCAATTTGTAATTAAGAAATGACTTGTGGCAATATGACTAATTACACGTTTCAATGAGTAATCACAATTCCAAATATAACTTAGCAATTAAATTGTGTGGCATACAACAGAATGTCTATCAATTAAGGGTTCTTTGGACTAAACTTATAAAACAATGATCAGAAGTTCTTGATATAACAATAATGATATATTAGCAATAGTAATATGTAAATTAGGTATGAATGTAATTCTCAATTATTCGATTATACAATTTATATCTCAAGGAAATTCGGGTTATACTGAATTTAGAAATATCTAGTGATTAACAATGTTCAACAGGAACTCTAATTATAAATAGTTCTATTTCTCTCGGAATGTAAAATACAAATATGGCTTTAATAGCTCCGAAATAATAACGAATGTAAACTACTGACTGAGCAATCTGCTATATTGTTACTGAATAAAGATCTGAACGTAAGACTTTAATAAACACAACTAAACAATTAACTGGATAAAATACAGAATTTAGATTAAATTAATCAGGGTTCTTTACGTATAATATAACTGTTCTAAGTTACGTTATAATTGTCCTTCCCACTGTTTGATAGAATAATCCTTTCCCAAATTATGAATGTAATATATAAAATAGAAAGAATGAAATTAAGTGAGGAATTAAAGAATTGGCCATTGAGACATTAAATTGGAAATGGGCTACCGTGTCTTCTCAATCTGTCCGCTCTTGGATCTCTCTCGTCCTCTCTGCTACAACAGCTTGGCGGGAGGGGGGTCGTCCTCGTCCAACGGAGTGGCTCACAGGAAGATCGTCTCTGGCTTCTTGTACTGGATCTGGGTACTCCACGGGGCTCGGTACACATTCTTGCAACATCCCTCGCAAACCATGAAATTATTGGAATTGATGACGCTGGTTCTCAGCTCGATAGAAACTCTTCAAAAACACCTCGATAACGCGAGCTAACTAAATTTCAATCTGACGGTTACATTTTCATTAAACTACAACGCAAACTGGATTAATACTACAATTTTAAACTTCCCATCTGGAATCCTAAGATTACCAGATGTAGGCCGAATTAGTATATAAATTTATGAGTCGTTCGCCGCACACTTGGCTACGGGAATCGTTACATTGCTACTGACTAAACTCTTTTACTTAGCATCTCAGAACTAACAATTTCGATGTTCGATAGCCAATCAAACATCGGCATCCACGTGATCATTCCCTGTTTCTTTCCTCTCTTCAAGATCCAAAGTTCAATCCTTACATTCATCTTTCTTGCTTTCTATCTGTTCATCCGGTTTCCAATTCACTTGTCATACACTGCCCACACAATTTCGAACCTTGAATATGATTCTAACGATCAAAACAAGCTGTGTAAACTGACTCTTACTTTCTCCTTCTGACAAACCTTAAGACGTGGCTCCTTATTAACAAATCCTTACACCTACGCATAAAAAATATTTAAAACAATTAATACTTTATTTAATTCTTTCTCTGCATAAAAACTCTTCTAAACTTTATATAAACTCTTAACTTCTGAATCTAAATAGACAATCCTGAACGCGAATAATAAAATAGCTCATTTGCATAAATAATCTGAATATTCAAATTTTAGCTAATTAATTCTCAAAACCTTACACTATAGTTCAAAATGGCTAATTAATCTTAGGCCTATTGTTAAAATGGCTAATTAATGTTAGGCCTATTGTTAAAAATGGCTAATTTATGTTAGGCCTACAGTTAAAATGACTAAATAATGTTAGGCCTATTGTGTAAATTAGCTAATTAATGTTAGGCCTATTGTTAAAAATGGCTAATTAATATTAGTCTTATTGTTAAAATGGCTAATTGAAGTTAGGCCTATATTTTAAAATGACGTGAATGCATATAGAATCAAAGGTATTTCCACTGCTTATTTAAACCAAGTGGAAGTAAAAGTGAGATATTAAAATTACATCTGCGTCAGAGCTAAAGCTCCTTGGAATGCTTAAAAGATTTTACCCGGCAATGCTTTGAAACAATGGTTTTTCTCTCTTGACGTTTATGATAACTTTGATCTAGCAGTGGAAAGAACATAGACCCAGTAGTTTAAAACATTTAGACGTGCGAGGATATCATTCTCATTTCGCGCGCGTTTGGAAAGATTCGTGTGAGCGCTGCAATCGAATACGTAAATTTACATGCAGTTTTCGCCATTGCTGTATATAAAAATATTACAGGAATATTAAACAACAAATTTTTATATTCTTCTTTTCAGCATATTTGAAAATCGTTTTACGAGTTATATTCTTGTTTGAATTTTGTTTTTAATAAACCTTATATTTCATTATGTATAACGTCTGGAAACATACAATAAACATTGTGTAAACTGCCCGGCTATGGGGCAAGTTTACACAGATGAGATTACATCAAAAAACTATTTTTAATTTGAAATTATATAAATTTAAGATAAGTTAACGGCATTATACGGTAGCTAATGAACAGATATGAAAATTTACTAAAATGTTTTTTTTTCATAAAATTACAAAAAATATAATAAAAAGTGTGTGTAAACTTGCCCCTTTCACGTATTTCAGAGTAAAGCGCAGTGGAAGTTGAATAGTTGCTAAATGAGACCACAGAGTATAGCTTTTGGCTTAATTTTATTTGACAACATAAAACAAAAATATTTTACATGTATAATGGACAACTATTAAGGGCTGCGATCTTGCTTAGACGCAAAAAACGACAAAGGTTATTACCTTGCCCGAACGGTAGTAAAACACTCCGTTTTACAATTAAATAAAATGAACATAGAAAAGATGAACACAATAACTCACGGGCTAATAGTCGAGCAGACATCTACTCCGACCATACGCGATCATAGAAAGGTCCGGGCCCATCTGTGGGACAAACCCCAGATTCACAAAAATATATATATTTCAAAAGGGAAACGGCCCTTAACGGCCGAGCCTGAAGTTTCCGACAAGAGATGGAGGCCACCCAATTGAGGCCACCCACAAGGGACGGGGCTTGACTACGATTAGTCGAAATATCAAAAGGAAGGTAAGCACGAAAGCTTAAATCAACAGCGGATGAAATAACGCCACGATGATAGGAAGAAACTCGGGTCACTAGAAGTGGGGCCAGGATTCTCCTGTTAAAATTGGTGGACGCCGTCTCCGCTGCACCGTTCGAAAACGGCGACAACTAAGCGTTTCTAGTTTTGGGCTCCAAGCCTAAATAACCAGGGAGAGATTAAATAGGGACAAATTAGTAAATCTCCAGGACGCGCTAAACGCTTTAATCAACAACTGACGTTCGAACGCGGTGCTTGAACGCATAGCACGTGAGGAGATATTTTTCTCTTTTCAAACTGCTAACAGCCTAATTTCCTTGTCCCCTCTCGCGCACTTTATTACTCAGCACTAAAACAACGCGCTCGAGCGGGACTAACTAGAAAATTTGTGGGAGAGCTCCTAAACTTTAAATCGAGCTTACTTAAAGGACTAGGAAACGTCACCCACCTTGTGAAGGGTAACGAATGCACCCAATCCTTGCTGCCAGAAGGCTTACTGGTCCACGGCGTGATCCAGGCGCTGATTCCTGCTGGGATGAGCCGACTGTCAGTAGGGTATAACTGCTGCCAATCGTGGGCTTCGAAACCCAGTGCGACGACCAACGTTCGGGTAGTAAGGGCGAAGGCAGGAGCTGCGTCGATAGGTGGGAGTACTGATTCCACGCTGACGGGACGAACCGCGTCTCCAGCACACCAATTCCGTTCACTTGTTGCAAAATTCCACACAAGGCCTTCGTCTCTTCGTCCTGTGAAGTCGAGGGCAGACCTTCTCCGTAATTGATGGCGGCTAAGTGCATAGGCAATGAACACACAATTAATAAAGAGACACGCACATATGCGCTCGATTCAAGCTGCGGAAACGTTTCTCCTTGACAGTCCATTCAAAGACGAGTCGGGCACAAAAGCATTACAAGTCGGAGATTCGGAAGCTTCGCTCTCGCTTCCACCATGTCCGGAAGAACGCTCTTCGCTTCTATTTAATCCGGAGCGATTCCTCCGCGTCCTTCTCGCTCGGTTTCTCCAACTCTCTCCTAGATTTTCATTTTCCCGCTTGATTTCCCTCTGTTTGCGCATTCATTTACGCCGCTTCCGCTTTTTGGCCTTAAAGCGCCTCTGCTCCACGCTTTCGTGTGAAATGGAGCTTAGCCTATAGTTTTTGCTAATAGATGGCGTGCCTCCAATGCCAAGCTTGCTCCCCGATTGTGATATACGATCGTGAGCCTTGGCCAAAGACTCAGTCGCCAAACTTGGTGACAGCCCCGGTCTCCCTACTAATTAAAAAATATACTAGCACCAAAGACGAAATCAAACAAATATTTCTGCCGTTTTCAATCCTATTTTCTCAAACAAAGATCCAATATTTCCTAAAGAAACCTTTTCATTTGTCACCGAGAAAATTTAGCATTAACAGCTGCACACAATTCATAAAATGTCATTTTGTCGGCATACAATAGCTTTAAAATTCTTATCACAATAAAAAATCCATTGACTCAACACTCAAGCAATATACAGGGTGTTCGGAAAAAGTAGGTTAATAATTAGATAGTGTGATTCCATGTGTCAATCTAAGCAGAAAGTTCCTTATCTAAAATGTCTAAAACTGAAAATTTGGGGTCTAAAAAATTGGTGTGGTTACGTCATTTATGAACTTTCTGCACCAGCACATAATGAACTGCGCTATGGCAAGAAAAAGTTTTACGGAAACTTCACGTTTAGACCCTTAAAAATTGAATTTTGAACATCTTTCTTAATATTCAATGCGTCCATCCAGGGCCTGTATGGCCAGAGGCCGACGAGTTGGGTCCATGGATGAACCTGGATTAACGACTGCCGTATGATAGTCGTAACAGCCGGGGGAGGGGGTGGTGATCGTGTGTCGCTGATGGTCGTCACCCATCCAGTGACTAGCCGCGCCAAATGTTGTTTAACTTTACGGAAGTTGTGTTTCAGTAAAAGCCCACCAGGCCAGGGGCTCTCCATCCAAAGGACCACGCTAGGTACTTATTATCCTACATTTTCCGAAAACACACTGTTACCCCCTTCCTATATTGGATACCAATATAATTACGCAAATTCCAATATAGGAAATGAATAGGAACTTAATGGTGCTCTATCTGATTGAGCATCTTTCATCATCTCAAATATGCAAATTAGGACAAAACCAAATTCTATCTCGAAAACCATAAGAGATACACAAAACAATTCCAATTGTACATTTGTTCAACAGGTACCTAACAATTAGTAAGCGAAAATTTCAGACAATTGCGGAAGTGGAAGAAGTCTATGCGATTCCAACGGATTTTGGAAATTGTTGAATAATTCTTTTTGATTTTAATGTTTATTTTCAATTGAGCTGTTAACAATAGAAAATAATGTGCTCACTGCCGAGCTCGAGCTTATTGTTTTGTATAGATTATGTTTTTTTTTATCTTCATAATTTTTTGCTGTCAGCATGGCTTATTTATTTTTATTTAACTATGGAATTGTCTCAACAAAAATAAATTATATGAGTAACTATAAAAATAAGAAAAATGTACTCCAACAGGTTATGGGCCTTTGCATATCTTCAAGTTTATATTTTTCAACCAAGAATCTCGTTGAACAGGCAAATTAAGGTAGTCCTAAATTTGTTATCATTTATTACGATATGGCTACTTCTAAACCAATCATCTCGCTAGAGATAGTCAACAAATTAGAAGGAAAAATGAACTGGACAATTTGGAAGAGACAAATGAAAGCACTCCTCCAATTTCACCGATGTTGCGGAATTATTGATGGAAGTGAAATTCAACCGAGTGAGACAGCTTCTGCAAAGACAGTTGAGTCCTATGAAATTAGAAAAGCACAAGCACTTTCACTTATTTTGTTAACAGTAACAGAATCTGTAGCTCTCATTACAGAAGATTACAATGATGCAAAAAAAGCATGGGAAAAATTACAATTAATGTTTGAGCTCAAATCAAGGGCTCACACCAACAAATTACTTCAAGACTTTATAAAAATGAAATATGATTCTACTAATTTTGAGGCTATTCCAGTGTGAATTGCCCAAGTAAATAAGAAGTTTACAGAACTCACGGAATCAGGGATCAAATGGTCAGAAATAGCAGCTTTCTTGACCATACATAGTCTGCCACAAGAATATGATATGATATGATATGTATAATCTCTCATCAGAGAAATTTTCTTTAGATGAAATATTGCAGCCATTGATTGCTGAAGAAGGACGACTGCTCCATCGTAAAGAAGAGAATAATAACTCTGAAGTTTTCTCCGCTTACACCAAGCAGAAGGCAATACGATCCAAACAAAAAGGACAGTCTAAACAGATACCAGTTAAGGGGTCATCTAAAAAGGAACAAACCAAGCCTAAAACAAGCTATGGAGAATTTAGGTGTTTTATCTATAATAAAAGAGGACATTTTTCTAAAGACTGTATCCATAATAAAAACAAGTCTAAATATAAACCTAGCACGTGGCTAACAATATTAAGTACATCAGTTGAGTACCAAAAAAATCCCAACAAATGGATTTTTGACACTGCAGCAACTAATCATTTCTGTTTTGAAAAATCATTGTTCTACAACTTCCTAGAAAAAAAAGGAGAAAGTCCAACTTGCTCAAGAAGGTATCACGGTAGATTCACACGGAAGAGGTGAAGTTACAATACAAGTCAAAGTTGGAAAGAATATTAATGATATTATTCTAAGTGATGTTATATATGCACCAGGATTGTGCATGAACCTTTTGTCTGGCATAAAGATGAACAATGCATAATCATCGGCAATAATTAAAAATGACCAAGTGAAAATTTATTCTCCCCAAGGAAACTTGCAAGCTATAGCCAAAAAGAAAAAAAAAATTTCAATTGACAACCTTAAAACACCAACAAAGAAACAAATCACTGATGAGAAATAATAATAATAAAAGAAGCTTACCACATTGTAATTTTATTAAACCACAACTCACCAGGTGGCATCAACGCTATGGACATGTTAACTATGCCGTACTGTCAAATATGCTAAAGAAAAAGATGGTAAAAAGCATGGAGGCAACTGGCAAAGAAGATAATAATTGTCGAGTTTGCAAATTATCCAAAATGACAAGGAATACTTTCAAAAGTACCCCAAAAAGCACATAAGATGTTCTACAAAGGGTACATATGGATTTGTGGGGACCAGCTCCTGTAGAAAGTATACACTAAAATAAGTATTTCTTTGTCTTTATCGATGAATATTCAGGTAAATCAGCGGTTTTCCCCATCAAAGATAAATCACAAGTGTTCGATTCTTTTAACAAACATTTGCGGCGAGTAGAACCACAAACAGGAAAGAAATTGCAAATAATTAGAACTGATAATGGACTAGATTTCTGCAACAAGCAATTCTCTAAGCTTGCCACAGAGACAGGTATAAAACATGAACGTACTTCAACTTATACACCAGAGCAGAACGGGATTGCAGAAAGGTACAACAGAACTGTTATAAAAATGACAAGACCACTCCTCATCGATTCTGGCGTTCCTACATTTATGTGGGATGAAGCACTCATTACAGCTACGTATTTGCGTAATGGCACTGTTCAACAACATAAAGAGAAAACGCCTATGGAATTATGGACAGGTAATATACCACCAGTAAGTCATCTTCATCGGTTTGGATGTAAAGCATATACATATATTCCAAAACAACAACGTAACAAGTTACAACCAACTGCTGCAGAAGGAGTTATGGTAAGATATGCCATACGTACAAAAGGCTATCATATTTGGTATCCTTCAAAAAGAAAAATTGTTGAGACAATTCATGTGAAATTTCATGAAGAACAAATTTACAAAGGACAACACGATTCAACAAAAAAGGAATTGAAAAGCGTGCTGGACCTTATTCGAGAAAGGGATAACTCTGATATTTCTTCAGAAGATGAGTCATCGGATGAATCAAATAATGATGACAACGATAAGATGCCAACAAAAATAATTGCATCTCCAAATACCCCTGTACAAGCGAAAAGTCAACACTCTACATCAATTACAAAACTTCCTCCACAACGTCAAATTACGTGGAAAAGAGTAGTTAAACCAGCATCAAATTAACACAACTACGTGTATTACTATGCAAGATTTGAAGATGGAAAGAGAAGTGAGCGCTTAACTTCACTCAAAGGAGTTAAAAGGTTTTGTAATCAACAAAAATTACATTTTGACCCTACGGATTTCAACTTCCGAGAGTCAAGAAAGAATGAAACAAATGACAAGTCAGTGTCTGAATATTTTTCTGATGATAATGAACAACCATCATTTGCTGATCGATTATGACTAGCCGACAACGATTTGCCACAAACAAAGGCGAAGCCATCAGTAGCGACGAATGCAAACAGTGGAAAGCAGCTATGGACGATGAAATAAATATGATGAAACAGAGAGATGTATGGGACTTAGTTGAACGACCGTCTAATTAAAAAATCATCAATAATAGATGAGTTTTCGTCAAAAAACGAGATATAGATGGTAACATCCAACAATACAGAGCACGTCTTGTCGCAGGAGGACACAGACAAAAATATAAAGTTGATTATGATGAAATATTTAGTCCCGTAGTTGACTTCAGCATTATCAGACTATTCTTTGTTTTTCTGGTCTCAATAAAAGGATGGAAACACTATCAAATAGACGTAAGGAATGCATATTTATATGGTGACATTGATTATCCGATCTACATGGAACAGCCACAAGGTTACTGCCAAAATAGAACAAAAGTTTGCCTACTAAAAAAATCTCTATATGGATTAAAACAATCTGGATGACAATGGTTCCATCATCTAGATCAATTAATAATCAACCAAGGATTCACTAAGATACAGAGAGCCAATTGTATCTATACTTGGAAACAAGCAGTGTTATTATTAGTTTATGTCGACGACATAGCAGTTTTTGCCAAATATGAAACAATGTTAGAAAACGCCCTACAGAAGCTAACAAAAGTACTTGATTTCAAAAAATTAGGACCTATCCAGAAATTTTTGGGAGTAGAATTTCATACAATGAAGAAATACACTTCCATCAACCAATTAACGTATATAGAAAAAGTTTATAAAAGAATTCAAATTCCGAAATTTCATTCTTCACTACCGATTGCAACGGGATTTCAAGTGAACTCAGAAGATCAAATCGACATAAATTTTCCATATAGAACATATATTGGAATTTTGCAGTTTATAGCTTCAAGGACAAGGCCAGATATAAGTTTTGCGGTAAACTACCTATCACAATTTAATGATAAACCTTATACATCTGCATGTCAAGCTGTAGTAAGACTAATGAACTATGTTTACGAAACAAAGCATCAAAGTCTTAACATGACCACCAATGAAATATCTTTAAGATGCTACTCTGATGCAAGCTGGGCAACAGACCAGAAAACCAGAAAATCTATAACTGGATATGTTATTTGTCTAGGAGGAATTTCATTATCATGGAAAACCTTAAAACAAAAGTACATAGCATTATCTTCAATGGAAGCAGAATTTATTGCTCTCACGATGCCATAAAAGAAACGCACTGGCTATATAAAAGAAACCAAGTTATGTAATTTAAACCCTGAAGAGGTCGACATCTATACAGACAATAATGCAGCGATTAGCTTTACTAAGAATCCGCTTGAAAACAACAAAACTAAACATATCCACCTCAAGTATCATTTTATTAAGGAATTGATTCAAGAAGAAAAATATAAACTACAATTTATTCCAGTAAAGGATAACATTGCAGATTACTTGACTAAATCATTTTCAATACAGAGAAGAAACAATTTATTTAGTCATTGGTATTTAATTTAAGAAAACATAAAAATGAAAAAAGGGGTCATATGTTGAATAATTTTTTTGATTTTAATGCTGATTTTCAATTGAGCTGTTAACAATAGAAAATAATGTGCTCACTGCCGAGCTCGAGCTTATTGTTTTATATAGATATGGGTTTTTTTTGTCTTCATAATTTTTTGCTGTTAGCATGGCTTATTTATTTTTATTTAACTATGGAATTGTCTCAAGAAAAATAAATTATATGAGTAACTACAAAAATAAGAAAAATTTACTCCAACAGAAATCGACAGCATCGATTGCTGTGCTATGGTCGTGGGTCCAAAACCATTTGATGATCTATCTTCGAAGAGTTGTTGATGTATTGCAAATTACTTTCCAGAATGCAACAAATGCTCTATGGCTGCTAAAAGACGATGAAGAATGGCATCGTTGCATGCGATGCGTGAAGCAATTGCTTTTCAGATTTTACAACTCAGACATCTATTTGCAATCACGTAAGTCCCCAGGAAACTAAGCGAATGTGGAAGAGTTGCGCAGACGCGTTGTCAGAAGACCATCAGCATCAATTCAAATCAGATGCAACCAATCTTGGAGGGCTGTATCTCACATTCAGAGATTTGGACCAATATCTGACGAATAATTAACGCCGACTCAAGGATTATACACAAATGCATCAATTGCATCAGTTCGCTGATCAAGAAGTTGGAGACTGCATACCTTCTGGCAAGATTGCAAGAGTTGGTGGATCAAACATCGCTCTTAAATGCTAACAGCTGATTGTGTACAATCACACATTAAATGCGGTATGCAATGAGACACTAGAAAGGATACTACTTTTCTTGGACGGTCCTGGCGAAACCGATAAATCATTTTTGCTGAAAAAAGTGATGGCGACTATTCGATTGGAAAGCAAGATTGCCCTGCCAACGGCAACGAGTGAAATTACAGCACTTCAATTAATGGTCGGGCTAATGGCACATTCAATGGTCAAACTATGCTAGATCAAATAGATACTACAAACTGTATTACCCTCATTCAATTGCAACATGCGCAATTGCTATGCGAAGGCAGATCCTAAATATATATCCTGTCATATAACTGTGGGTGTTTAATGTTGCTTATTGCCTCTGTTCGGTTGCGTCGAGCACACCACCTTTATAATAAAAAACATTACATTTTTACAATGCTATTTTGGCGCGTTGGTTACATGGCGTGTTGGACAAATTTGATATTGTGGTTTCGAATCCTTCGGAATACACCTTTTAAACATAAACAACTTTGCTTCCCGTCGTCGTTTTGCCTTGACAAGCTCGGGGAAGACGGGAAGGTACGATTTTTATTAATGTATATGTCCGTCTTTGCCGAGCTTAATTATTTACGTGACGAATTTAAAGATGGTAAGCATAAAACTGGCTTATCTTAACACGTTTGGTATGAGCATTGTTCTTCGACTGCCAGCCTTGCGTTCCGTATGGAAACATAAGCACATAGTGCAGAGGATTATACAATGGGCGTTTTTCTAAAATCCACTGCCAGATAAAACCACAGCAACGTCCGAAGTTGTTGGTAAATTGTAGGGTCGACGGTCATTAGGTTGAACTTTTGGTGTATTTAACAATACAACAGCAAATTCCGAATATTTAGGTTCAATACAAGCAACAATACTCAGCGGAGATAAGGCAGGACAATTTGTTTTAAAACCAATAATACCGTTATAGGCGACTGATCATTTTCAGGAGTTCAAACGTCGACAATTTCGCGTTCGCCCAGCTTATGCAATGACAAGTCCCAGGATCAAACCTTAAACAACATTGGTACATGCCTAGAGTAGATAGATACTGATGCCCCGCCTTCGTTTGCCTTGACAAGCTCGGCGAAGACGGGCATCTCGGATAGTCTATATAAATAAAACCAAAAGTTGGTTTGTTCGTTTGTGTCTGAGTAGCTTCAAGCGAACCTATTGGCTAATCAACAATACGCCAGGGACCAACTTAGTGTTTGTGCTGCTATTACCGGCTAGTTTCACCGATCTTTTGCTCAAATTGACAGTCCCCAGCAGAACAAACACTAAGTCCATCAAAAACCTCATACAAACAAGTCAGAAGGGCTTAAGTCAGGGGAGCGTGGAAGCCATGGCAGCTTTCTTGATCATCATTTCCGATATAACCCCTCCGTCAATTTTGCAGCTGCTGCCGGCTAGCGGCCGCAAACGGAAACATAATTTTGCCGGACATTTTTCAGAGAAACCTGGCGAGTTGCTCTATGTATTTGCAAAGTTTCGTGATGATATGTTAAATAAAACATCTACAATAAAATCATGAAATCAGGGCAATCATTTGTGGACACCCTATAATAAAAGGCTGTTAATTTGGTTGTTTCAACTTGGCGTACAAACTACCGCACCAATCTAAATGAAACTTGGAAACAATATTCCTTGAGCGTTCTAGACGGACATGGGCCATACATTATCATACGGGTCATTCCACGTCAATTCAGGCAGAAATTTTATAGCTTTGCCACTTGACCTCTCGGATTATATGAAATTTAGTATATACATTTGCCCTAAGGAGTTGGTAATGAATGCCGAATATTAATTTTTTTTCTTTTTCATGGAGGTTAAGGACATTTAAAATTTTCGAAATTTGAGTGGGGGCCTTATCTATGAAGTACTGTAACTTCGGTTTATTTTACTGAGAAAGATAAGATTGGTGACACATGAAAGCTCTCTAACGGTAGATTCTATATGAAATTTTTAAAATTATATTACGCATGCGCAAATATTTGAATTTAACAAAAATATTTTATTTATGCAAATTTCTCAAATGATGGGTACTTTTTTTTCGTTAAAAATTATTACTATCTTACGCATACGTTCATAAAAACAATACAAAAAATTCAAAACTGTGTTTGGCTCCGTTTTGAAGATTATAATTTTTAAAAGAGTTCTAGCCAAAATACATCCGTTTGTATGTTACAGTTCATCCTAAGAAACATAAATTTTGTGATAATATCCGATTGTCCTATACATTCTACAGCTGTTTTTTAATTCTTTCAATCTGAGCTCATTAAGTTTTTAAAAGAAAATTCAATAAATGTAGAGAAGATACGAGGGTTGAACGAAAAGTAATGCCGCAACGGCTGTAACTTCTATACACACACTGGTCAATGAATTAAAACCCGTGATGAATTACTGTACTGATATGTACAAGTCAGAAACGATTGTGATATGCAAATGAATGCAAGCATGTGAGCTACATGCTCATTCCAAGCTGCAGGTACAGGGTAGGAACAAGCTGCTGCTGCTCAAGTTGAGCAAAATGGGGAAAACAGCAGACCTGTCTGAGTTCCAAAAAGGACTTATTGTGGGAACCCGTCTAGCTGGAGCTACGATTTCCAGCACAGTACAACTGACCGGTATCTTAAAAGGTCAGGTCTCCAAGGTGTTCAATACGTGGAAACAGAATCCACAAGAGTTGTCGAAAAGGCAGAATTGTGGATCAAAAACAATCAACACAGGCAGGGATCGACGTCGTCTGAGACGGATTGTGCGGCAAAACCGAAGGTCTAGTGTGGAGCAACTGACGGCAGATTTCAAGGAAGGATCATCGCAACCCATCTCCTCCAAAACCATGCGCCGAGAGTTGAAGCGAATAGGGATGGGAAGTCGCATGCCAGTGAGGAAGCCCCTGGTGTCAGCAACAAACCGGAAAGTTCGCCTGCAGTAGTGTAAAGAACGTTGTGACTGGACAGTAGACGAATGGAAAAAGGTGATGTGGTCGGACGAATCACGTTACACATTGTTTTGCACCGATGTCCAACAGAGAATTTGGCGGCAGCCAATGAAGCGATGGACACCTCATTTGTTGTGAACACAGTACAGGAGGTGTCATAGCATGGGCCATGTTTTTTAGGTATGGCAAGGGTCCCCTGATATTCCTTGACAGTCGGGTGAAAGCCAAGGACTACCTGAACATTGCTGCAGATCAAGTCCGTCCTGCAATGGTGCATTTGTACCCAAATCGTGACGGTTCTTCATGGACGACAGCGCTTCTGTCCATCGAGCAAAAATTGTTCAGGAGTGGTTTTCTGAACATGACACCGAGTTGCAATATCTGCCGTGGCCTGCGCAAAGTCCGGATTTGAATCCGATCGAGAATGTTTGGGACATGTTGGAAAGAGACATTCGTGGAAGGCATCCGCTTCCGTCTATTCTGCAGGACATGGAGGTCTCTCTGACGAATGCCTTACCTGCATTGCAACACTTTGTAGAATCCATGCCAAACCGCGTATGTTCTGTAATTACAGCCAAAGGAGGGTCAATACCATATTGAACGAAGGTTTCTAATTCATTGGCTGTTGTGTGTATTTGTTAACCGATTTTCAAAATTTTTTGTATGTGATACTTACATTTGTCATCTATGCAATGCACTATTCACTTTTCGACATTATCCCCATCCCTTTCTACACACTGCACCATCGTGTGACCACTCGGGTCAACCCGTCGGAGAGGAAGTCCGGGGTTGTTGTCGACACGAGGATTGAATGGCAGCCTTGAACGATCTTCTGCAGCACGATAGCGCTCGCCCGCAAACAATCGCCACACACTAGAGGTGTTGAAGCGCTACAGTTCAAATATGAAAAACTGCAGTTCAAAGATGAAAGATCTTGCACCTTGCGACTTTCACCATTTCCCAAAGAAGAAAAAGCACCTTAAGGGAAAAACCTAAAGCTACCCAACACAGTTTTCTCTAGACTCTTAAGGTTTGCCTTCACATGTACTCAGGCTAAAAGTTGGTACTGCGATCCTGTTGCTTCGCACTCTTAAGCCACCATAGCTTTCCAGTGGCACGATACTGCAAGTGAAGCTTCCAGTGCCTCACATTATAAAGGCCACAATTTTTAACACGACCATAATCAGTGAAATATCATTAATACCAAGAATACTCATGATTCCAACTGATCTGCCATTTAAGAAGCCTGTAGTTTACTGACAAATTATTTCGCTATTAGATTAACAAATCCCAAAGCCAAACTTTTAATGTGATTAGAGTAGACCACTGAAACGAGTTGTTTTCGCACGGCGACTTTCACGTTTTAGTATAGCAACAAATCAGACAATACTGATTGAGGATCGATAAAAACATAATGTGGTTTCCCCTAAAGTTTTTGCTGATTAGTAAAGAATCCAAAAATGCCCTGATCTACAGAAGTATTATTTACATAATAAGGATTATTTCACTCATATTATTTTGCCGTGAGCGAAGCTACGGATCTGCAAGTTACTTATAAATGCGTGAAAATTTGGAAAGCCATTTTTTCCCAATGAAACTCTAAACAAGATTGAGGAGGTGCTGCTCAGTTGCGAGTGTCTGGCCAGGCAGAGCAGGACGGACGCGACGGATGGGACGGATGCTACGCGTTCAAAAAATTTCCTCCTCTATACGCTATGTAAGTGGCCACACACACAGCTGCGGACGCTACGGACGCGACGTTCTGGACGTTTTATTAGCGCAAATATTTTCTTGACGTCCAAAACGTCCGTCGTCGACGGGCATGCGTAGTATACAAGCAATGGTGATGTGTTCATCGCTTTCAGCTTAATTTTTTTAGGTGATTTTAATCATATGAATACAGAATGTTACGATTATGGCGTTTCTGAACAAACGAATGAATGAATTTTAAGGAGTGGTTATCAAGAAGCCAAGCACTGCGACCTCAGGTCTATTGTACTATCCCCAATATCCTGTATTAACCCTGTCTCACTAATAGATCAGAAGCATCTGCAAATCTTAAAATTTGCCTAGCAGTAACATTTTGAATTTCTGCAGGTTGAAGTATATAATCCCTTAAGTGTTTAAAATATGAGAAGTGACAGATTATCACAACTGCAAATAAAATGTATTGAACTTTCCTCCGCTTCCCGGAGGCAATTTTTACATGTAGCATCAGTTGTAAATCCACATAAGGTCATATGTCTATTTAGATGATAATGCCCTGTAAGGAGTTCAACAACTCTTTTAATTTCCATTCTTTTGAGTTTTAACAACTCACTTTTCTTAGAATTAGGTTTCTTTGGATTAGTTCTTTGGCTTGCCTTTATCCATGTTCCTTAATCCATATTTCATAATATAGTCTACCCATATAATTTTGGATATGCAATTTGACAAACTTTGGGACCAATCCCAAGGATGGTTCAGTTCCTATAAATTTTTTTCACATTCATATGAAATTTATTAAATAATAATTTATTTCAAATAAGCATAGAAAGGTATACCCCCAACAGCCTGTATGGTCTAAACTGAAAATTGGGCCACTGAGGGTCCCCCAAAATACAAATACACGACTAAGAGAGTCATAGATCCTTCCGTTGCAAGACGATCAGCAATTTCGTTGCCTTCATAATCACTGTGAGAAGGAATCCAACACGGTTTTACCTTTTTGTATTTTGCTAAATCACAGGGGGTACGATGACACACTTTTAGACTTGTAGCAAACACACTTACGTGATTGCAGCGCAGCCTGGCTATTAGGGTATACTAAAATTTTCTTATTCTGAACCTTCCGAATAATCAATTCTTTTCCACAGGCAATAATTGCAAATATTTCCGCTTGAA
Organism: Rhysida immarginata; assembly: GCA_023313115.1. Classification (NCBI taxonomy): domain Eukaryota; kingdom Metazoa; phylum Arthropoda; class Chilopoda; order Scolopendromorpha; family Scolopendridae; genus Rhysida; species Rhysida immarginata. Next base: position 735 of record JAHWFO010070712.1, on the reverse strand, counting down.
AGACTGTAGAATACTTGCCAAGGTAAAATTTCTTCTGATTTTTCTCCCAGGACAGCATACACATACACCTATTCCAGACGACATTTTGGATCCATCCGTATAACAGATGTCATAATCACCAGATGATATTAACATCATTGTATAGACAGAATTTGCGTATTGCTTTTTGTTGAAATCATATTTCGGAAGCATTCTGTCAACGATCATATGAAAAACTGGATGTTGTAACACCGTCTTTTTTTAGTTTAACTTATACGGTGTTGTCAAGACATTTGTACCAGTTATCAGGGCTGCAACTGTTAATGGATAAACTGTTAATGGAGCTTCTGCTTCCACAAGCAAATGAATTGGTTTCAGGTCCAAGAGAAGTTACAAAACAACTGTTGGAACTGTTCTTATTGCATCAGTAATTGTAAGACAAACCATTTTCTGAACTTTGGTAGTTCCTATTTGATAGTCTTTAATGCATTCTAGGCCACCATGCAACAGAGCTATCGTCCGACTTATAACACTAGTATAGGCTATATCCAATAAATCATGTTTGGATTCAATCTCCCTGATTTGCCAACAACTCTTTTGCAACTCCAAAAAAACTTTTTGGCACGAGATAGGTGCCACAATATTCTAGGTGTCTTTTCATGGAAGTTTACTATCAAGGAACACACTAAGCAATTTGACCTCTGATCTATAAGTTAACTTTTTACAAAAGAAATTAATACTTCTGGGATTTCAATT
>JAHWFO010070709.1:0-12871 GCA_023313115.1 Rhysida immarginata | reverse complement strand
AAGCCTTTGTTCTTGCCTCGCCTACTTTCTCATTCAATCAAAAGACTGCGCTCGTATCAATATATTATTTGGAGATTACAGTGTGCCCCTCAGGTAATAAATTAAATGACGCTGTCCTTGGCTTAAATGGAATATACAGAGTGCTGTATTTCTCCGAAGGATTAAGTCTTTGTTTAAGAGGTTTGCCCTCACTCTGTGTGGCCAGACAAAACTTAAGAGATTTCTGATTTTTACTCTAGCCCTATAATCGGTAGTCGTACAGGTGCATATCACCCTTATTGAAATTAATGATATTGAGTTTTGGTCTACTTTGGTAAAACGACTAGGAGAATGTTACCCCGGGTAAGTTGGTTTGTCGAGCCACCTAATCACAAACTTGTATGTTTTAGAAGGCTCTCAAGCGCAACAAATCTAATTGTCCCGTTTTATTTAATTATGAGCAAATATGATGATTATTCTAGTAAATCAAAATTATACAAAAAAGTATAACTGGGGCAATTGTCCGAGAAAGTAAAACTTGGGCAAATGTCCACAATTGAAACCAAGAATAAAGAGGTATGTGGATAATAGTAATTAAGTATAAAGAAGGGCTCTTTTATCATAACAAAATTGAGCCCTTTTTTATACAACAAAATTTGCCATAAAATTTTGTTGTGGTAAAAGAGCCCTTCGTTATACTTAATGAGCAAATATGTTTTAATTCCACATTAGAAGAGGATTTTCATGGCTACTTCAGCAAAATGTCTTTGAAAAAAGGTTCGTACGAGTATAATATTCTTTTCTAATTAACGAAAATGATTTAGTTTATTTCTCTTTCTTATTCTACTATAAAATATTTTCATTTCTGCCCTAGCTAAAATATTTTTTAATTTTTATTTTATTTTTATTCCAAAAGGTTTGTAAATCATTGTTATTTCCGACTTGTTTATTTGGTCTATTGTTGAAGTTTTTCTTAATTACTTTAGTTTTTCAATGTTGTTGATCACGAGAAGGTTCACGTCCCTCAAGTGCGGAAAAGGTTTTTTCTCGTTAAGGATTTTGGAATTTAGAATGGGTTAGCCATGAGTTTTCGTTCTGGTAATTTGGTCCGGATGATGATAGAGGTTATGCACTCCTACGGATTCGTTGTTATTTTTGTCGGTCGTTGATCACTGCTTAGTCAAGTATGTCCGCAGAAGTCGACACGGCGTTCGTTGAAAGGAATGGAGGTCTTTTAACGACCAGGATTCTACGCCCGTTGTTGATTCTTGTCCCATTTACTAAAGACTAATTGATGCTAAAATCTGGTTAGCAAACCTGTGGTCAACAAATTCTTATAGTCGACAAAATCCATTGGCGATGAAAGGTTATCGGTTCAACTTGTTCTTTTGTTTACGTTTGTTCAATCTACCTCAAGGTAGGTAATTACTTTCACGTCTCACCGAACTCTGTCTGTTAGAGATCATTGCTACTTTTAATGTGTTGTTTTTCCTCTTAATTACGGATCTGTCAGTAACGTAATTGCCGTGGATGCGTTCACTCTTTCGAAGGACAGCGCCTGCCTTTGCTCGTGTTATCCGTGAACAATGGAGCAATCACCAAGAGTTATCAGTATCTCTTTGGCGTTCCAACTCACCGTGAACGTACATAATTTCACGTCCTGACTTCGTTCCAATTACGTCAAATGGAAGTTTTGGACGTCCAAGGCATCAAGCTTAGTTACTTTTTTTGAGTCGCCTTAGTTCAACTTTCCCATGACCATTCTTACTTCTATTTACCCATTTTTCGCTTAATCCTTTCTTTTTTTTTGCTAATTTCTTGGTTTTTCTTTTCGTTTCTATTTTTACCACCCTTATATTAACTCGCTATTGGATCATGTGAGATGGTACGGAACCTTTCAGTCGAATTTTGAAGCACTTCCGCTTTTCCATTCGCTCTTAAATTTTACATACAGGTTTGTTCCAGATGACAACATATTTTAGCAATTTTTTCTTTCCAATTTAGGGTTTTTTCCCCCACCAAAAACATTTAAATAGATCCAGTTTTCCTGCATGTCTATGGACTTTTGTTTGCGTGGAGCAGTTTGTGACGTCAGAAATTGTTTTGCCAATAAGATTGTTTCTTTTAAGTGATAAAACTTAAACTTTAATTTTGAGAGTAAGGGTGGTAAAAAATGCTTCATTTTTCTCTTTACTTGTTTTGTTTTTATTTTTCCTTTTTTTCTCTTTAGGTTCGTCTACCCTGGCTTGCCCAGCCCTCCATCAACATTCTTTGTAGTGTCGCCCCCCTCTGTTTCGTGTCTTGTATCTCCAGTTGTTTGAATCATTGCTGTGTCCCTGCTATTTGTAACTTGTACTATTTGGTTAGAGGTATGTCGTTCTAATCAATTTAAATTTTATTTGTTTTATTTTTTAATTTTTTCTTTATTATTTGTAGTAATACTGCATATTCATTTATTATATTCTTTTTAATTATTTTTTTCCTTGTATTTAATTTTTTTCTACTTCTCTTTTCTCTGTTTATTTTTTCCCATTTGCTCTCCCCCCTTCTCCTCGTGTTCCAATCCCGCTATTTGCGCACCAATCTTTAGAACAGTTAGCTGTTTGGATCATCCTTGCCCGAAAAGCCCGCCTAGCCTTCAAATCTGCGTCTCGGGCCTGGAATTAATTTTTTAAATCAGGTTTTAGAACTGTGTGGACTTTCGTCATACTTTTTAGAGCGAAGCTCTGTTATCAGGCGAAAATGAAAATTTTTTGTGCGCATAAAACTTTTGAACCAGAGAACATAGACAAATGAAATTTTGCACACAGCTGAACATGACCATCCTGATGGTCACTAAATAAAAATTTTAAAAATCGGTTCAGCCATCGAGGAATAATCACCATTTAGCTGTTCCCATTGAAATGCACTGAAAAAAATGTAAACAAACATTGCGCGTGCAAGTAGAATTTTTGACATACAAAATACGGCGAAGCCCTTCGCAAATTTTGCTCTGCACATTCGATTTTTAAGGCCAAATTTCGAAGTTCTTAGAACTTTTAACGATATTTTTTCGATTTCATTGGATTCTTGAATATTGAATCTACATTTTGAGGTATATATTGTAATTCTAAGTGCTGTAATCACAGCGTAATCACAATATCTTTTTGGTGTGGTTGTCGACATTATCTGCTCGCCAACTGAAACTCGCAACCACTTGAATGAACTGCCGATGTGCATTCTCGTCAAATTCGCAACCTATACTGGACCAACATTAACCAATGAAGCAGTTCCCATTTTACCGATCGCCGTTGGCTTCAAAAAAGGAGGAGTATCTTGTACGCGTAGGCAATTTCCGCTTAAGTTAGCCTATGCAATCACCGTACACAAAGCACAAGGAATCACTGTTGATAACGCAGTCATAGACATTGGTGATTCAGAATTTGGACTTGGCTTATCATACGTGGCATTTTCACGAGTGAAGACCATCAACGGTTTATTGATCGAACCGGCATTTGCAAAGCCGCGGTTGATTAATATCAACAACCATGCATCGTGGAAGGTTAGGCGTGAAGAACTTGCCAAATTACGCAGTTTAAAATGAAATTGTTTCAACAATAAAAATTAATATCAATTTAAAGAATTTAGTTAGTCATTTTCTTAACAATCAATAACGGTTCGCTCTAAATTATTGGTCAAGAAAGCGATCCGCGAGTCGCAGTCCGCCCTAGTTTATTATTTCTAGTATTTCTTATCAATTCAAAGTTTTTCTATTTTTAACCTTTTATTTCCAGGCAGAATTGCTACTCGACATCCAGATTATAATTGACGTTCCATTCTACCTCTGAACAGTTTACGCTGATTGTCGTAAGCCCAGCGATTTCCAACCTTATCTCCGTGCAGATCTCTACTTCGTAGCTTATTTATTTTATTTATTTATTTATTTATTTATTCCAATGTAAGAAACATACAAATATATAATAAGATGAATTTCCCATGAGCACATAGTGCTCGTATATTCGGAAAAGCATTGAAAGAAAAGAAAATAAATTAGTATATACGGTAACAACAATTAAAACTGATTAACATATAAAAACCATTAAAAACTAATAGTTTTTGATAGTCATAATCCAATTTTTAAGTTTATATCCAGATTTACGTTTATCAGTACATAATTTTAGTTCATTTGGTAGATCATTAAACAATTTTTTATAATTATAATCTATTTGATGGAAAACGAAAGAATGCTTTGGAATTTCAATTGGAATCGTCAGATTTTTAGAATATCTTAAATTATAATTAAAATGTCTGAAAATTGGCTGTTTCATTTTTACATAATTACATGCATATTTTGCCATATTAAAAAAATAAAATTGATGAAAATTCATTATTTGATTTTTACGAAAATCATTATTGTTTTTGAATTGAGTACAGATTTTTTGGGAGATTATAGAAGAGGTCATTAGAAGTATTTTTTGTCATATGAACATGGGGTCCCCGCAGCTCCGTTTACTTACAATACTGCATTGAACAATCAAATGACACCGGGACGCAGTATGACTTTTACAGTAATTGTTCGAAATGACCGCCATTTGCTTCATAGCACAATTCGCAACGCCTTATGATGGATTGATGTACGCGTGGAAACAGTTGATTTGCACGGTCGCTGATGTCACCTGCTGCCGCGACAACACGAGGCGTCAATTCTTCTTCGGTATCTACGGGTTCGGAGTACACCATTGATTTTATGCTTCCCCATAAAAAAAATCCATCGGTGTGAGATCTCGGTGGCAAAGCAATTGGTCCGCCACGACCAATCCAACGATCAGGATATGTCTCATTTAGGTAATCTCTAACTGCTCTTGTGTAATGCGAAGGTGCGCCGTCCTGCTGAAACCATCAAATGTCTGGTCATTAGTGGAACATCTTCAAGAAGACCAGGGAGCTCCTCCTTCAGGAAACCAAAGTATGTTTGCCCGTTAAGACGGCATGGTAGGAGATATGGCCCAGTCAGGACATTGTGAATCATGCCAGCCCAAATATTCAACGAAAAACGATGCTGAAAACCGTTAACATGTGTTGCACATGGGTTGACATGAGACCACAGATGACTATTGTAGCTATTGAACATTCCCTCTCGCGTAAACGTTGCCTCATCTGTTCACAAAACAATGGAAGGAAAGTCTGGAATCCTATTCTGTTGCTGCATAAATCATTCCGCGAAAGCAAGCCGGGGACCATGATCATTGGGACATAATTCCTGCACCTTTCGAAGCTTGAACGGATGTTCCAGGTTGTCATGTAAAATGTTCCATACAGTGGTATGACTAGTAATCAAAGCAGCTCCGACCGCACGAGTACCTGTCGATGGATTTCGGTTAAACCTTTCCAAAACTTCATCCTCTAATTCAGGGGAGCGTAACCACCGACAACGTCCACGCTGATGATTATCATGAGCGAATGCGCTTGTTTCTCTTAGACGACGATCTACTGCACCAAATGTTCTTGAATTGGGAAGAATTCATTTGGGATATCGTTCAGCATACAAACGCCTTGCACCATCCATGGTACCAGCAGCACCGAGACACAAATGCATATCTGCATAATCATTCCATGTAAAACGATTCATACTGTTTGTTTAACTTTACACATGTAAAAAGTACATCAAGTGAACTTTTTAAAACAAATCTTTACCTACTGCTTTCCCAGAATGCGATTACTTCATTTACATATGGACTAATCGTATTTTACAAAGGGGTTGGATACCATGGAATTTCCTTGATGAAGTTTGTCCTAAGACTTTTCAACAAACAAGCACGTGCACCTTGAAATTTCTTTGCAAACAATTACTTTAAAAGTTATTACAGTAGATTGCTTGTGTTAATTGTTAAAAATAAAATAATCTAGGCCTACCAACGCACACTGCGTCCCGGTGTCATTTGATTGTTCAATGCAGTATTGTAAGTAAACGGAGCTGCGGGGACCCCATGTTCATATGACAAAAAATACTTCTAAGAACCTCTTCTATAATCTCCCAAAAAACCTGTACTCAATTCAAAAACACCCTGTATATGCTATACTCTTAGATATAAAAAAATGATCTATGCAAGTCTCAGTATTTGGAGTAATTCTTGTGGGAATGGGAATATTTATCATAGGAACCAGATTTCTTTTCGACATAATATAATATACTTTTGAGTAAATTATATCAATATTAATATCTCCAACATAAAAGTTTTTCTCATTTTTATAGGGATCCACTTCTTTAGACAGTTCAGAGACAAATTTCTCCGTGCAGATCTCTACTTTGTAGCTTATTTATTTATTTTATTTATTTATTTATTTATTTATTCCAATGTAAGAAACATACAAATATATAATAAGATGAATTTCCCATGAGCACATAGTGCTCGTATATTCGGAAAAGCATCTTAAGAAAAAAAAATAAATTAGTATATACGGTAACAACAATTAAAACTGATTAACATATAAAAACCATTAAAAACTAATTAATTTCCAGGCAGAATTGCTACTCGACATCCAGATTATAATTGACGTTCCATTCTACCTCTGAGCAGTTTACGCTGATTGTCGTAAGCCCAGCGATTTCCATCCTTATCTCCGTGCAGATCTCTTTGTAACTTAGCATTTTATATTTAGATTGTAAGTTCGAATTATTCTCTATTAATCCCATTTTTATTCAGGAAAATGTAATAAAACATACAATTCTTTGCTTGGAACCCTTCTGATTGATTTTATAAATCTTGATACCATATAACTTAAAATAGTAATAAATAAGGGATTTACAATAAAAGGGAATAATTAGGGAGGGTTCCTCAGTCAAGTTTGGTTACGTCTAAATTCTGCTTTAGACCCGTAATTAATTAAATTCTTGTATTTAAACTGTCTTCTTTGGGAAAAGAGTTATCCTCATAACCAAAAGGTCCTTAAGCCTTTTTTACCCACCACCCCTTGTTTTGGCTGTACGTGTCACCAACTGGCACGCTACAGCTTAGTTTTTTTCCAAGCAAAAAATTAAAGAGTGCTTCAAGGAATCTATTGAATTGAGGTTTAAAGGACTTTAAAAAATTCTCAGTTGGGGTTTACTAATATTTTAGTCTTTTAGCGACCTATGGCTAGAGGTTTCGATTCTTAATTCTCTTGTTGTGTGTTTGTTTTTTTTTCCCTTCGTGGTCGGAACGAATATGGATTACCGGAAGTAGATTACCCGCAGCATACGCGGAGGAATTTAACGGCCTTACTATGCCAGAATACAAAATAGTTGGTACAGGAGTACGGGTGAAAATGCCGGACTTTAATCTAGTCATGGACCCTTTTGAATATCTCTGGCAATTGGCGAAACAGGGTAGGATAAAAGAGATTAAAGAACAGGAATACTTGAAACTTTGGCCACGTTTAGTGGAAGAACGGATCGGACCTTGGCCTTGATCGGATACTTGGATGGTAAGAGACGAGACAAAAACATGCCAACAGTTAAGAGAAAAGCTTCTGCTAATGCTAGCTCCCTCACAGTTGCGCGCCAAAAGAGAGGCTGATCTGTATAATTGTCACGGTCCGTTTTTTCGCATCATAAGACTAGATACGTCTACCCAACAAAAACGGCCGTGACATCAAATGAGGATGCTCAGGCATCCCGAAAAGAAACAAAGGCAGCCGACGCGATCAACCCAAGAGAGCAGAGTGAAAGCGCCCGTGCGCGGAAGCGAGTGAGTGAAGCGGAAGTCGAGGAGAATACGACGGTTCCGTTTCCTCAAGAGGAAGGGGATTCTTGGAATGCAAGAGATCAAGGAGTAGCTGTAAAAAGAGTACGGAAAAATGTTAAAGTTAACAAAAATGCTGTTCGAGAGCGAGGAATGAGATTTCTAGATTCAAGCATCTCAGTTTCCGCCTACCGTAGCCTTTCTCTACATTATGAACATTTAGTTTACTTCAACTTGTCTTATGAAGGAAATTTCTCACGTTGCGTCACGGAGAAAAGGATTTCCATGGCTATTGCACCATCGTATGGAATTTTCCCTTTCGGACTACGAGGATTTATTCGGAACGATTTAGGCTGCATCGAGGGACCGATTCAGTGTTTACTTTCTTTTAATTGATGGCTATATCCGAAGTCAGTTAACGGGGTAGGCCAGTATTCTTCCTTTGGTCTGGACTTTTTTTTTTCTTAGCGCGCAATATTTTCTTTTCAATACACATCGACCTATGTTAGTGACTCTTCTTTAGTATACAAGAAGGTTTCAAATTAATTTGCCGATAATTATGCTTCCACATTAGTGAACGCCGTAGTGCTTCAAGGCAAAACTGTTTTAGTGAATTTGTGTGGTTTTGTTGTGCGGCGAGTGGTTATATATAAATCTATTACGCCAAACGTTTTACATTTACAATTAAGTCTCGCCCACCTTTAAGTATTGTATATTTAAATAACGTATTTTTAAATTATCTTTCATCAATTAAATGTGGTTACAAGTGGACTAGTGTAGTGCTAAGGTGATTAATACAGTAACCAACTACGTGCGTGGTTCTTATTCCTTATCTACCTTCTTGCTACGAACTCTTATGCTGGGTGCCCACTTAGCGCGACGATCGCGCGAGTCTATCGCTTAGAGTCACATGCGCATGCGCAATAAACGTCAGGCGATCAAATTGCTTCTCAGTGCCCACTTGGCGCGACGGCCGCGTGACTGAATGCGCATGCGCTATCTATACGATCATTTCGCTTCCCACTTCAAGATTTCGTGCTTCCAAAATCGACATGGACGAGAATGAGTTAATTATTTTTGGAATGCTTAGCTATTTGCATATATCTTCAATAAATGGATAATTTATAAGAGAAAAGGACGAGACACAACAACCCTGGAATGCAAATAGTTAATAAATACAACTGAGAAATTAAATAATAATTAGTTATTATTTAATTTCTCAGTTGTATTTATTAACTACATATATCTTCAATCAAATTTTCCGTAGCGATATCCGACCATCTCGAAATAGGTGCTGCCATGATTGCATGTGCCACGTGATTCGAAACTGTGTTCTGATTGGGTGCGAGAGTCGCGCGATCAAAAAGCTCTGGCATGCAGAGCTTTTCAGTCGCCTCAGATGCGCCACAGAATCGCCCTCGTGACCTCACTCTGCGCATGCGTGCTTCACAAAGCGATAGAATCGTGCGATCGTCGCGCTAAGTGGGCACCCAGCATTAGTGCGAGCGGAGTTCTGTTAGGTCGCACGCTGTCACGATATCCCGGCAGCTTTTCCTTGCTCGTTGTGATAAACTGATTAGTGCTATATTCGGCCATTGCCATAAATAGTCGTTCCGCCAGTAATTGGAACGCAGTTAACTCTTTGATATTTTTTTCAAGTGAACTTGACTATAGACGAGTGCGTCAGAACCATCTTATTTGTGTTGAATATTATAGTCAAGCTTCAAGCTGAAGTGTAAAGTGTTTTCCTTACCAGTTTATTAAATAATATTCATTTATCATTAAATTGCGTCTCCTTACCTCTGTCTTTCATACTTACCTTCCACTGCCACGTGACAGAAGTAAGGGATAAAGTTATGGTAACAGAAGTGTGCAACGATTTGGACTCTGGCCCAGCAACAATTAAGTACGTTTCAACGTGGGATTGAGCTTTTGCGCTCGAAAATTATATTGTTCTTCTCTCTTCTACATTCTTTGGTGTACAAATTCCAGTGTCCTTTATGGAGGAAGTAAGGGATACAGTTAACATGGAGGCAAGTGCCATACAGGAGTTGACCAGAGCGGTACAAGGTCTGGCTGTATCACCAGTGCAACGAATGATTAGTGAAATATCATTGCCGTGCTTCTATGGCAGAAGCAACGAGGACCCAGAGCAGTTTCTTAAGCATTTTGCAATGGTGGCCACTCGAAAGGGATTATTGCCAGCGGACTGGTTTTTCGTATTCCCAACGTGTCTAAGAGAAACTGCATTAGACTGGTTCAATGACTTTTCTTACAGTAGATTTGATCTAAGCTGGGACTCCTTAAGACTCGCATTTATCGGCACATTTGGAGGCGGCCAAACCCAACTGTCAAAGAGAACCGACTTGCAGAAGCTTAAACTTAAAGGCCCCTATATCAAAGAATACATTATTAACTTTCGAAGCTTGCGAATGGATTAAGAGACACTACTACAACCGAGAAGTTGTATTTTTTGACTCAAGGACTTCCACCTAAATTGGCGGCTAAAATTAAAATAAGTGAGTGCAAGACAGCAGAGAAAGCCATAACATGGCTCGAAAAATGGTTTAAAGCTCACGACTTTCCAGAGGACTATAAGTAGGAGTTTACAAAACAAGAACCCATGCAAGTAGATATGGTACAAACTGAGGTACGTCGGAAAAGGGCATTAAGATGCTTCAAGTATAGTCGTGAAAATCATCTGGCCCGAAATTGTACTCAAAGCCAACGACCGACCTTTGGTGACGAAGCATCCGCATTTTGGGTAGTGGCTTTGGCAATCAAGAATAAATGCTGCATGGCATTAGTGGACACGGGAAAGTGCGAATGTTTTATAGACTGTCAGACTGCGAAAGACTTGAATCTGCGCATCTCACGACCGCCAAAGGAGAAGCAAATAACTTTGCAAATGGGCAAAAGGCAACGATTGAGCATGTGGCTGAACAAGTTCCGTTTAAAAGTGCTCAATACCAACGACGTATGTCATTCAGTCTTATGGAGATACCTAATTTTGATGTTATATTAGGAGTCAATTGGATTACCGGAAACAGCATTATTTTCAACAGTGAGAAAAAGGAAGTGTGGACTACAATTAAGGGGTAAAACGTGCTGGCTGCAGCAATGGAACGACGATCAAAAGAAGGAGGCCGGCTTCGGAAGTAAAGCATCCAAGGAAAAGAGTAGTAGGCCAACGTAAGGATTTTACTGCATTGATCTTAATGAAGTAGGTGTAAATAAACTTATAATTAATGCTCAATTTAATAAATTGGTACAAGAATATGACTTTCTCTTCAGGAAGGAGCTACCTCATGGACTCCCACCTCGGCGATTTCACAGCATGCTATTGAACTGGAGCAGTCGGCTACGCCCTTCAAATGGCCGCTGTATCCGCTATCATTGAATGAAGAACAGGAACTACATAAAACAGTGAAGGAGAAGTTGAGCAAGGGGTTGATTAAGCCATCAACCTCATCGTTCGCAGCACCCATATTATTTGTAATAAAAAAGGATGGCAGCCTGCGAATGTTCGTTGATTTTCGTAGGCTCAACAAAATATCCAAAAACAATTTGCATGCAGTACTTAGGATTGACTCGCTATTGGGCCAGCTGCAAGATTTTTCACAAAACTCGACATTCTGCAGGCCTATCACCAGGTACGGTTGAGGCCTCAAGATACGCATCTATCAGCTTTCAAGACCCGTTTTGGATTATTCGAATATAAGGTCATGCCATTCGGGTAGAAGGGAGCTGCAGCAACATTTGCTAAGGTCATAAATGAGGCCTTATGGGACGTCGTCAATGACGGCGTTATATCGTATTTCGACGATATCCTCGTCTATGCACCCACTATGGAGCAGTTACAAGAGAGGACTCGGAGAGTGTTGGATAGATTAGCAAAGCACCGTTTCTATTTAAAGTTTTCTAAGTGTGTATTTAGAGTAACAGAAATAGAATACTTGGGGTTCCATATTTCTGAGCATGGAAAAACATGCGAAAATCGATTGACGGAAACAATCATTAAGTGGCCTAGGCCGCGAACCATTCAAAAACTTCAATCCTTTTTGGGAACGACGCAGTTCTATAGGCACTTTATTCAAGAGTATTCAAATGTAGAAGCGCCCTTATTTTTTCTATTACGGAAGGACGAGCCGTTCGTGTGGGGAAAGTCACAACAGTAAGCCTTTGACAAGCTGAAGAAAGCATTCAGTTCGCCGCCAGTGTTAAAAATATTTGACGCCCAAAAAAGGCTTTATATATACTGTGACGCCCTAAAGGAATCAATCGGAGCAGTGGCAACGCAAGAGTATGGTAACAAAAAATTACCGATTGCCTTCGAGTCAAGACGGTTCAGAAGGGAGGAAGAGACTTATCAAATTATGCTAAGGAACTATTGGCAGTGGCGTATGCAGTTTATAAGAGGCGACATTACATACAGCAGATACCGACAACAATCTACACAGACAACCAGGCGATGTCCAGGATACTCCAACAGAAGAGACAGTCTAGATTGCAGGCATCGGTGGACTTTGATTAATGGACTTTGATATACAGATTGTGTACATAAAAGCTAACAGGAATGTGGTGGCAGACGCTATGTCCAGAATGGCTAAATTGTATAGGTCAACAGGTGGTTAGTCAACAGGCAAAGCTGCTAAAGACGCCCCATGACGTGTCATGTTCCGTTTTTTCGCATCATAAAACTAGATACGTCTACCCAACAAAAACGGCCGTGACATCAAATGAGGATGCTCAGGCATCTCGAAGAAAAAGGAAGGCAGCCGACGTGATCAACCCGGGAGAGCAGAGTGGAAGCGCCCGTGCGCGGAAGCGAGTGAGTGTAGTGGAAGTCGAAGAGAATACGACGGTTCCGGTTCCTCAAGAGGAAGGGGATTCTTGGATTACAAGCATCAAGGAGCAGCTGTAAAAAGAGTACGGAAAAATATTAACGTTAACAAAAATGCTGCTCGAGAGCGAGGAAGGAGATTTCTAGATTCAAGCATCACAGTTCCCGCCTACCATAGCCTTTCTCTCATTATGGACATTTAGTTTACTTCAACTTGTCTCCCGAAGGAAATTTCTCACGTTGTATCATTGAGAAAAGGATTGCTATGGCTATTGCGCCATCGTATGGAATTTTCCCTTTCAGACTACGAGGATTTATTCGGAACGATTTAGGCTGCATCGAGGGACCG
>JAHWFO010070708.1:0-12303 GCA_023313115.1 Rhysida immarginata | reverse complement strand
TTAACAACCAAAATGGAGACATTGAAAGTTGGTTAGGTGACGTTTTCGCTTCCAGGCCTTGTTATCTCGTAGGAAGATAACAAGAAGATAACGAGAAAGACAGGCCCTGGCGCGGAAAAGTCACCTGATTATCTTGGTTCGAGCAACAATATATCCTTTACTGTTTGCAACAAACGAAAAATTGCTGATTGTTAAAATCCAAGATGGAAACAATGAAATTTACATTGTTACTCAGACTGAGATGGTCAGGTGACTTTTCCGAGCCAAGGCCTGTCTTTCTAGTTGGCTTTGAGCCAAACCGTAGCCAACGAAAAAGACTGGCCCCGGCACTGAAAAGTCACATGATCATCTTAGTCCAAGCAACAATGTAACCTCCATTGTGTCCAACAAAATGAAAATATATTGATTGTTAAAATACAAGATGGAAATTGTTTCATACAATCTAATCGTATTTCTATCAATAATAAGTTTTAAATTAGCCCTAAATTTTTTAAAAAGTGTCAGTTAACCAATGATGGTGAAATGGAGAAGAGAAAATGAGCATTTAAGCACATTTTATTGAACTCAAACATAAACAGCTGTTTTAAATTTAAACTAAAAAGAATGTTCTACACATGTAAATTGTTTTTTTTCTCTGCCCTACACATTTGTCATGAAACCAAAAACAACATTTTTGGCACTTAATCAATGAACCTCTGTGGTCTGATTTGAGATCGGAATATTTTATTCCATAAAAGGCACATGGGCAATCATCTTCATCTGACGAGAGCTTAATTTGTTCATCGGAACTTGTATCCGATATCTCAATACGTGTGCATTTTACTCTTTTTGTACCAGAATTGGATGGCTTGGACAAACTTTGGTTTTTTCTCTTTGGCGTTTCCTCCTTCTCATTCTTTTCTTTCTTTTTCATTAATAGTCCAAACTTAAATCTACATATGGGGCTTTCATATCAACAATGGACTACTTAAAATAACATTTAAATGAAAATGTTTATGCGAATGTACTGGAGATTTACATAAATATACATAAATGACCGAAATGTACTTAATAAAGGTAAACGCACATAAAATAAATAGTGTAAAACGTATTTAATGCATCTAGCGTCATTATTGTCATGATCAAAAATATGAGTATGCAGTGGAAGCAATGACAGAGCAGGCGTAAATGAAAATGAAACAAATAAAGGATTTATTCAAAACAAAACTTAGGGTAGTTAAGCTTAAAGCTAGGAATAATTAATTATAGATATAACTAATTAAACTATGAGCCGATATCTTTCTCACTCAAGAAAATAAACAACAAATTTCGTTGGCATGTTAAATACACAATTCGGGAATCACAAATTCGGTAGTATATGAAATACGTAGAAACGTGGCACTATTTGAGTAATCAGACATATAGTAGCACAAATAATAATTTATTAATTTAACACGTAGGTGACTTGTTGCACTTCGATACACACACTTATACACACAGCGACGAAACTCAGCGACGAAATCAAACAAGGCAAG
This sequence comes from Rhysida immarginata, assembly GCA_023313115.1. Classification (NCBI taxonomy): domain Eukaryota; kingdom Metazoa; phylum Arthropoda; class Chilopoda; order Scolopendromorpha; family Scolopendridae; genus Rhysida; species Rhysida immarginata. Next base: position 10,789 of record JAHWFO010070708.1, on the reverse strand, counting down.
GCTGAGCTCCCGATGAGTAAAACAAATCTAGGTTGATGACGTCATTAACGAACGGCACCTTCGGAGCGCACCTTTATGTCCTATGGATTAGCAGACAACGAAATGGGGATAAATAAGAAGGCTGAGTATTCATATACCATAATTACGTATGAATAATTATATGAAATATCTCAAGCTATCGTTCGCTCGTCCCCACGTGTTCCGACGTTTTGAAGGCACGTACAAAGTAGCAAAACATTAATGGCGGAATGGAATTAAATTACTCACGTTCTCGCACAAGAACGAAGCCGATGCTTTCCATTAGATAGGCTCGTAACCCGCTTGGCCAGAGTCCACGGATGCATTCCTTCCTATAGGCGTGCAAGTTGCCGAGCTCGTAGAAAACGCGCACGTAATTACTCCGCTTGGAAATAATGGCGATACGGGCAGATACTAAACTGCTGATACTGTAGGTCTGCACTTGGATGTGAGAAATGAGAGTGCAGGTACGAAGGGAGCTGGACAAGCAAAGTTTACTAATCTTGACGATAGCAACACGGGCACGAATCGTTGCTTCCGCGGTTGCACTACGTGTTCGACCGTTCGCCGAGCCAATGTCTCCTGAAGAAGCTCCGCCCGTTTTCTCTGCGTCGCACAATGGCACGTTTAAGAAAAAATCTACTCAAAATTTTTTTTTTATTTTTGTTGCACATTAAAGAGCATGATTTGGGCACTATTTCTGTGAAATTTTAATTAATTTTGGCCATCCGTATTGCTGCTATAAAGGATTGAGTGATGAGTTTGCCATAGGGCGTGCATGGGAGAAAATCAAATAACTCATACTGCGACATACCGGCACATAAACGAATTATTTCAATGTCAAATAATTATATGGCTTATGAACTTTAATATTACTCACCACCATTCACCCATTTTCATTCATTCGCGAGTTACAAGCGTTTATATTTGTTGTGAAGTGGTTTCTGATGGGAGCGAGGTGCTATGAGGGTAAGTTTACCGTTGGGGTAGATTTTATTGCATGTTGCGTTTCTTTACTAATTTACGTAAGGAAATCGTTTTTCTATTTTATAAAATTCAGTTAATTTCAGAAAAATAATTCTTGATCAAGATAAAGGTGATTTGATTTTTTTATTTGATAGTAAAGATTATATTAAAAATTTCGTTAACAGATACATTGTAAAAAGTGCTTACTTGCGTTATAATCTTTAAAAAAACTCATAAAAATTTTTTTCATTTTAATATTATTTTTAAGTAATAATAATAATAATAATAATAATAATAATAATAATAATAAAAATAATAACAACAATTTTATTAGTTAATTAGTGTAGTTTTATAAAATTCATTGGTTTGTTTGCTTTTTAGTTGATTTTTATTTTATTAGGCCTAAATTTTTTTTGCTAATACTTAATTTATTTTTAAATTTTAATTATTTATTCATATATTTGTAACAATACACCACTTTCTATGTTAAAATGTAAAAAAAAAGTTGAATTATAATTTTAAGTCGATATTTTTACAACCGTGCCACTGTGCGTCGTCGAAAGCTTTCCTGCCGGGCTCTCCGCTGAACCCGGGAATCGCTCCTTCACTTTGCCTATTCGCTTCAGCTTTCTCAATGTTCATAATAGTTGCTGACTCCCCCGTTCTCCATTTGCATGACTATCGCCGTCCTTGTCTCCAAGCCTCCTTTTTCCGCTCTTTCCACGTGTCATCTCCCTTTTTTAATTTTCGCGCATCTCCAAACTTGATCCTCTGCGCACTTCTCGTGTTCTCGTTTTTCCCGCGTTGTCTGTGACGATTGTCATGACGCCTCATCCACTCGCTAGCAGGATGATGACGTGAATAAATGTAACGAGTGTCATGACGACATAGATTGTCCATGGAATTACCGATGTCGAAATTCCGTGACAATTATCCATTTCACCCGTTCAAACATTTTCCAGTTCAACTGAACTTATTGAAATCTTCTTTATGACATCAAAAGTAAATGCTCCGTTGGATTAACATTGTCAAACCTGGTGGTTTTGAAGCTCATAGAGCTCTCTATCAATAAACATAACTTAACAGTCACTGATGTAATAGTAAGTTCAGTGAATTCATAGCAAATCTTGCTGCATTTTCGGCTTACCTCTGAAATATTCGGAATTTGTGGCGCCTGTTTCAGATCCGCAGCCCATCTCAAATTGCCAGGATAGCTAAGCAAGACATGATTAATTGATAACAAACGTTTTCCGTTTCTCTGGTGACGTCGTTTGTGATCCAGCAACATTCAAATAACCAACTACCCAAATCACCCTCCTCACCAATTCACCCTGCCCTAGTCTAATAATCGTTCGAAGGATACATGTTAATACGTTAATTCATATCTATCGAAATGCCACCGTTGAAATGAATGAGTATTGGTCAGAGAATACAAAAAGTCATCCGTGCATCGAAATATCTGAATAACGGGAGCTTCGTCTCCAGCAGGAGTTTGTAGAATTACTGAAAAACAATTTCAGTTATTATGTAACTTCTTCAGGTTGTTCTGTTCATCTTCAACTGTAATTATCCTAGGCAACGTCGGTGCCCTTGTTAGTTATTTAATGAACATCAAGATTCATTAACAAAAATATAACTTCCATTTTTTAATCACGAACGTCCAATAAATTTTGGAGATAAGCATCTAGCATGAATTTTCAGACCATTTCTGAAAACAGAAGAGTATAGAACAATTATAAATATTGATGGCAGGGAAATTTTAAGAAGTAGTCTGTGTTTTACCTTTATTTAAAATAAGTTGAAAGATTCTCTTTCATTATTTCTGCTATTTTGTGTATCTTTCATTATGGTCTGAGGTGGTTCTATTAAGGTCTGAGGTGCTTTTGCTTATGGTAACAAAACCAATTTAGCAGTTGTCAGTGGTCGCATGAATGCCACTATGAATCAAGAGCTACTACAAGTTCACCGTTTTCCATTCATGCAAAATAATCTCACAGATGACCTGCTCTTCCAAAAAACAATGCATCTTGACATTCAGCAAAGACAACAAAATCATGGTTGCTGAATCAAAATATCATAACTTTAAATTGGCCAGCATGCAGATTCTCTATGGGGTGATCTTATGAGGGCAGTTTATGCCCATGACAAGCAACGCAATTCAGTTGTCAAACAACGTGAAGTCTAGGAAGATATCCACAATGAAAGACTGCACAACGATAAAAACAATGAAAGGGACAATCTTTACCTTTCAGAAACTAGTTTGAAAGTTCATAGTAGATGCTTATCTCCATTATTTAATCGACTTTCTTTCTAACAAATGTTTAAATTACCTTTTTGTTATTAAATATTTTGATGTTTTTTAAGTAATAGTGAGTAAACATGAAAAAAGGCCACTTTGGTAATGTTTCTTTTTTTTACATGACTGTAAATATTGATGTCCTGCAGAGAAAAAGACTGACGGATCCAAACATGTGTTCATTTCATTAAATGAAATGGCTAGGCATAGAATTTCCAGTTTTCGGGTCATTAATTTGAATCCCATGAAGGGCTAAAACAGCTTAGAAGACGACGTGCCCAAATATATTAAGAAAACACCAATCAAGCTACAATGAGTCACAATTTTATTAATCCATTAATTCAGGGCCGTCTTTAAGGTCCCCGGGCTAACTCCTACAACTGAGTGCGCCCATGCGGAATGTTGGCACTGCATTAATTACGGTCCTACAGAAAGTTGATTAAGAACTGTGGTAATGATTTGGAGGAGAAATTTTACGAAGAAAACCCCTTTCTGCACTAACAATCGTGTTCTAAAGGGTGTTTCAAAATAAGCTGACTTTTTAATTTTTTTATGTGTGAAAAACATATTTTTAATTGAAAAATTTATATTTTAACTTTATTACAAAGTAAAAACATGGAGATAGTGGGTGATACAAAACATCTGACAAATGACCACCCCGGTCTTGGTAGCACAAATTCACTCTTTTGAGGAAATTTTCCATAACATGTTGACATAATTGTTAGGAAATTTTCCATAACATGTTGACATAATTGTTAGGAAATTTCAGCAGTGTTGTGTTGAATTTCATCTTTGAAATCCTCAATAGTTTGTGGTTTATTGACGTACACTTTATCCTTAAGATAACCCCAGAGAAAGAAGTCAAGTCACATCATCTCGCTAACTCGACCGTTAAATTTTTCTAACAATAACTGCATGGTTTCGTTAGCAGTGTGATATATTCCACCGTCCTGTTGAAACAACATGCCTTCCACATCCATATCATTAATTTTGATCTTGTGTCAAAGCTGGTAGGAGAAGTTGCATTACGGTGACAAAAAAAAAGTATGGCATCTGCGAACATATTTCGTAAAATGTTTACCATTTTTGAAGTGAATTTTTACAATTTTTACGCGTTGTTCGATTGTGTAGTTTTGCATAATTTAACCTCAATGAATAATAATGACAGCATAAAAAATCTTTACTCTGGTTCTACCACGAAAAAAAATGGCCAATTCAAATACCAGATCATTTTGGGACACCTTTTATTTGGTGATCCTGATTGTAAACTATTGCCCAGCACCGTATCTTCCACCGTAGAAGAGATGTCTGCAGAACAGCGAGGCTGATATTGTTCCATTTTTGTTTGCAGGCTTTTCAGAGACCCGCAATGGTTGTTGGACCCCGTCAGGCAAGGGCTCGTTTCAATGAAATCCATCCAAATCCAAAGAAATCCATCAGAGATGCATTTGGTGTGCTGACAGAGATATCATGAAAGGTGAATTCCAGTTTCATCTTTCAGATCCAATGTAAATTGAACGGTCGAGTAGACGTATGACTAGAGACTTTGTCTTGATGCAGACAAATCTCCATAAAATGCGGGGATTTCCTCGTGAAAAAATGAACTGGGAACATGCTGCTGATAGAAAGGGAGTTAATCTTAGCCTTCCTGTCCACTTTTCTGATTGTGAGCTGACCGTTGTACGAGTATCCTGCAATCACCATAAATCTTTTGGAAAAACTTTACTTACATTCCTTGGGCCACTTTTGACATGGCTTCTCTCCACGTGGACGGTAAAACATCGCGCAGGGTTTGTTGAAATTGTAAAGGTAGACGCTGGGTTCATCCAAAGTGACAACGTACTTCCATCGTTCTGCTGGAAGGTAACTCTCATAGGGCCTCCGACAGTTTCTTTGCGATGTGTCGTGGCAACAGCTTCTGAACACGACTCTTGTGATGCTTTTCCAGTTGCAAATCTTTGTTTATTATTTTACTTACGGTAGCCTGTGAAATTATTACCTTGTTTGGATCCCTCTTTGGGTCGTCGGATTTTCGCATAGGACAAGTTGCTTGCCTTTCGAATAACCTATGGTGTTCGGCTTATGGGAATTCGAGGATTTTGCTGTTTCTGGCCAGTTGGAATATACCCTTCCCGGCATTTCCTTTTCCATTCAGTACTGCCGATATGCCTTTCTTCAAAACAGAAATTTCGTGTTTTACATGCGTTAATTATAGCAGATTAGGTATAATTAGCGTCGTAAAAGGCAGTAATGTACCCTTTCCATTAAGGTCCGATTTTTGGAGACATTTTTTCATTTACCGGTAATTAATTTTAATGAAATATTTATTAATTTCTTGTTAATAAATGTGTAAATGTATTTCTGCTTCACAGCTAAAGCTCCCCCTTGGAATTTTTCTAAGATTTTATTTTTTTAAATTACCTAGATTTTTTAAAAATAAGTCAGTAAAATCGTTGAAATCTCCTTCAAATTGCATGCTATTTAAATTTTGAGCAAAGTAGTAATAAGATACTACAACATCTTTCATATTTCGAGCGATATAGATCATCTATAAGAATTGAACATGTAAAGTGATTGTTCAATATATTCGTAACTAAAGTTTTTTAAATTTAATATCAACTTACGTTAGGTTAGATTAGGTATATAATACACTAAATGATCACAAATATCCGGACACATGCACGTTTGCGCTCTAGCCACGATTTCATGGAAATCAATAGGGCGTTGCACATCCCTTTGCCCGAATCACAGCTTCCACCCTTCGGGGAAGACTTTCCACCAAATGTTGGTAGGTACTTTCCGGAATGTTCCTCCATTCCTCCCGAAGAGCGAGAATCAGTTCAGGTACAGAAGTTGGCCGATGTGATCTGGCCCGCAAGTGTCTTTCCAATTCATCCCACAGACTCTCTATAGGATTGAGGTCGGGACTTTGTGCCGGCCAACCCATTTCTTCGACCCCTGAGTCCGCAAACCACTGCTGCACACGCCTCGCTTTGTGGCACGGAGCATTGTCGTGTTGGTAGAGAAATGGCCCGTTTCCGAAAAATTGCCACAACGTTGGAAGTGCACAGTTGTCCAAAACATTCAGATAACGGTCGGAGTTCATGATTCCTTGCACAGGAACGAGCTGGCCCAGTCCGTACCATGAAAATGAGCCCCACACTATGACTCCTCCTCCTCCGAACTTGACTGTGGGCTCTGTGCACTCAGGTAAGAAGCGTTCTCCAGGTATGCGCCAAACCCAAACTCGTCCATCGGATTGCCAGAGTGTGTAGCGAGATTCGTCTGTCCACATTACACGTTTCCATTGGTCCATTGTCCAGTTTCTGTGGGCTTTGCACCATTCCAGACGTCGCTTGGCGTTGACCCTGCTGATGTGGGGCTTGTGGGCAGCAGCACGGCCATGGAATCCCATCGTGTGCAGTTCCCGACGAATTGTCATGGTACTGGCATCATTTGCAGAGGCGTTTCGAAACTCTGTGGCAATTTTTTCCGCCGAGGACTTCCGGTTGCTGCGGGTGACACGACGAAGCACTCGACGGTCTCTGTCCGTTAGTTTCTTGGGTCTACCGGTTCGTTGTTGAACTGTTGTTGATCCCCGGGTCTTCCATTTCATAATGACATCGCCTACTGTTGACTTGGGTATCTGAAGAAGGCTGGAAATGTCACGCACGGACTTGCCGCATAGGTGACATCCAACGATGGTTCCACGTTGGAACTCACTGAGCTCTGCCAATGTCCAAGCAGAGTTGAGTCTGAAGGTGTGGGAAGCTATTTAAATGATGTGCAAGTCATTATCATGTGACATTAGGCCAATCGATGATCTGTGAGGGGTGTCCGGATATTTTGATCATATAGTGTATGTTTTATTTCCACATTACTTTGCATTTCTTTCCGATGGTTTTGGGAGGCATCAGCTCATAATGGAGATGAGTCTTGATAAGTCTCGGAGAGGGTGCTGCTTCCAAGAGCTCATGCGAATCAGGATATTCAGGTGGTACAGGTTCTTGAAGGTTAATAAAAATAAAATGACAATGTTATGTCATAAAAAATCCTTCTACTTAAATAAATTCTTGAAATGTACTTTTCAAGAAGTTCTATTTTATATCAGAAGTTTTAAAACCAAAACTTGAATTATTAATAACACTAACAGTTTAATACCAAAAACTGTGGACAAATGGTAGTAACAGTATAAACAAGAACAGAAACCACAATTCCACAAATATTCATTTAACTTAGATTGATTTTTGGATAACAGAGGTTATAATGTATTTTACATCAGATTTGAAATATTCTATTGTAAATTTGAAGCTCTTTTCTACTAACCTAATTTCTTTTGGATCTTGCGTTATGTTTGAGCTATTGATGGCAATATTTTCAATTTTGTTATTATTGTTAACTCATTTGCGGAATTCAGATTTCTGTTTTTATTTATTTAGTTGTTACTATTGAATTATTCAAATCAGAGCAATTTATTGATTTTAATCAAAATCATTTTTTTTAGACATTTTAATCATTTGAACGGCAAGGGCCTAAAATTTGATTTGTACAGGAAAAATAACATCCTTCCTGCCTATATTAAATTAACTAGCGGATCCCGCAATGCTTCGCTCACAGATTACGTTTATTCAGATGTTCCACTCCTTCTGATAGCAATGGTAACTTTCCGATAGCAATGGTTGATATTGCCAACTTTGATATTAAAGTTTTCTAACCTTTTCTAAGATTTTCAATATAAAGTGCACTGTTGGTCCCATGCAAGCCATTCACGAGGCTTCGGGACTTTTTTATTATTTGATGTTTATTTCAGATCTGTTTATTATTGAATAAAGAATTATTGAATATTATTAAACGCCAAATTAAATGCCATTAACGCGGGCAATGTGCTCAGGAGTGTTGGACGTGGTATTCATCCGTCAAATCTGAGCACCCATTTTCGAATGGCTGGCACCACTTTCCATTTGCAGGACGAGAAATCACATTATCCCCGTAGACACTGCAAATTTCCTTATGGATTTCAGTGCAATTTAAGTCTTTCGCCCACAAAAAACGGATTGCTCCGCGAATCTCCAACTTGGAGTGTACAACCAGTTGCTGCGCCATGACAACAATCCTCTTGCGTACGCAGTAAACGCGTGAACACGTGGGATCATGCCACATTGCAATTATAGACATACAGGCAACATCCTTAAAAACGGCGAATGATGTCGGCGCTCTTTGACCACAGATCGTGTTGAGTGTAACTTATTTTTTGACTCACCCTCGTATACTTTTTACATGCATTTGGGATAGCTTTATGAGACAGTGCAAGTGTTACAAACAAATTTGGAACTGGTCACTGCGATAAATGGGATTTGCCTGTGGAAGTGCTGTAAGCAAACTGGTTTGTTCATTATTCCAAATAATTGTTAAATGTCTGCTTTTCCCCCTGGTTTGTCAGTTAATACTTCTTAAGAACATTGTTTAGCGTTAGGTTAAGGGTTAAGAGTTAAGAATTTTATTTCTCATCCTATTCTTTTATTCATATACGTTTATATTTATCCCAAAGTGGGTAGTTATATAAATATAAGGGGTACATATATGTCATTAAGTCCATTCATATTTACATAAGTAATCACTTGCCTATTGGCTTGTTAAAATGGCATATTATTGATTGATTAACTAGGACGGACTGCGACTCGCGAATCGCTTTCTTGACCAATAATTTAGAGCGAACCGTTATTGATTGTTAAGAAAATGACTAAGTAAATTCTTTAAATTGATATTAATTTTTATTGTTGAAACAATTTCATTTTAAACTGCGTAATTTGGCAAGTTCTTCACGCCTAACCTTCCACGATGCATGGTTGTTGATATTAATCACCCGCGGCTTTGCAAATGCCGGTTCGATCAATAAACCGTTGATGGTCTTCACTCGTGAAAATGCCACGTACGATAAACCAAGTCCAAATTCTGAATCACCAATGTCTATGACTGCTTTATCAACAGTGATTCCTTGTGCTTTGTGTCTGGTGATTGCATAGGCTAACTTAAGCGGAAATTGCTTACGCGTACAAGATACGCCTCCTTTTTTGAAGCCAACGGCGATCGGTAAAATGGGAACTGCTTCATTGGTTAATGTTGGTCCAGCATAGGTTGCGAATTTGACGAGAATGCACACCGGCAGTTCATTCAAGTGGTTGCGAGTTTCAGTTGGCGAGTAGACAATGTCGACAACCACACCAAAAAGATATTGTGATTACGCTGTGATTACAGCACTTAGAATTACAATATATACCTCAAAATGTAGATTCAATATTCAAGAATGCAATGAAATCGAAAAAATATCGTTAAAAGTTCTAAGAACTTCGAAATTTGGCCTTAAAAATCGAATGTGCAGAGCAAAATTTGCGAAGGGCTTCGCCGTATTTTGTATGTCAAAAATTCTATTTGCACGCGCAATGTTTGTTTACGTTTTTCTCAATGCATTCTTATGGGAACAATTGAAGGGTGATTATTCCTCGATGGTAGGTCGGATTTGAAAATTTTTTATTTCTTGACCATCACCATGGTCATGCGCATGCACGTGCAAATTTTCATTGTTGTGACTATTACGTGTCAAAAGTTTTATGCGGTCATCGAATTACACTTGTCGACTGTTAACAGAGCTTTGCTTACGCTTCGCTCTAAAAAAACAGGTGATTAAAGTTCTAAGAACTCGATAAAATGGTCTAAAAAATCGATGGTGCAGAAAAAAATTTGCGAAGGGCTTCGCCATATTTTCTATGTTGAAAAATCTATTAGCGCGTGCAATTGTTTGTTTACATTTTTTTCAATGCATTTCAATGGGAACAGCTAAATGGTGATTATTCCTCGATGGCTGAACCGATTTTTAAAATTTTTATTTAGTGACCATCAGGATGGTCATGTCCAGCTGTGTGCAAAATTTCATTTGTCTATGTTCTCTGGTTCAAAAGTTTTATGCGCACAAAGAATTTTGATTTTCGCCTGATAACAGAGCTTCGCTCTAACAATTCGTTATTTAAGGGGATTAGTTAATTAGTTTGTTTATTAATTATGTGTTTATAACATTCTCCTATGCATTTGTTCAAAAATTTCTCCATTTACTTAGTTGTTAGAAATTCACAATTGACTGGGGATGAATGTCATATTTCTTCCATAAGGGCGCAATTAGCATCATATGTTAATTAGCATGGGAATTACAAATGTCTCACGTTTTAAATCTTGTAACTTTAAACTGAAGATGGTTTAAAACCGAAACGCATATTAAAACGCATATTAAAAATAAAAACCAAGTTTGTTGCAAATTTGAACCTCGATATCACTGTTCTTAATTCATTGTGCAACATAGAACAATTCATTCTAAGGAAACCACAGATGAAAGCCATCTCTTCCGCCTTTGGTAAAACCGTCTCTTCTACTCATGTAATTAATTCCATGGTGGAATTGGAGTGGTTGCGTCTCAAAAAATTTCCTCAAGTTAATTATAAATTTACATTTATTTATGTA
>JAHWFO010070706.1:5323-16722 GCA_023313115.1 Rhysida immarginata | reverse complement strand
AATCGATGAGCAACCCTGTCCCACACATGTTCGATTGGGTACATGTCTGGTGAACGAGCAGGCCAGGGGAACAAGGGCGTCTGATGTGCTTGGAAAAAGGCGAGGACATTTCTGGCCACATGCGGTCGGGCATTGTCCTGTTGGAATACAGCGCCTGGAAGGTTCTGCAGGAAGGGGATGACCTCGGGTTGCACAACTTCCCTGATGTACCGGTCACTGTTCAGATTGCCATGGATTCTGATCAGACGGGAACGGCCATGGTAACTGATTGCACCCCACACCATCACCCCTGGCGTTTGTCCTGAATGACGCTGCAGGATGCATTCTGGAAGGTCGCGCTCGCCACGATGTCTTCTGACTCGTATCCTGCCGTCATGGTGCTGCAAGTTAAACCTTGACTCATCCGAAAACACAACTTGTTGCCATTCAGCTTGCCACTGTTGGTGTTGATGGGCCCATTGCAACCTGAGGCGCCGGTGGTTTTGAGTCAAAGGAATCCGCAACAATGGTACTCGTGCCATCAATCCTCTGGAAATCAAACGGCGTCGTACAGTGCTAGCAGACATTGTCCTGCCTACTGTAGCACCCCACTGTTGTGCTAACACTGTGGAAGTGGCTGTACGATCTGCTACACACATGCGATAGAGGTGTCTGTCATCTCGCGGTGTCGTCGTGCTGGGTCTTCCTGAGCCTGGTCTTCGGTGTGCCCTGTTCTCTTCGCTCCACTGCCTCCATGCACGCATAATTGTTGTTGCATTACGTCCTACACGAGCAGCAATGTCACGATACGACCATCCCGCTTCACGCAGACCAATTATGCGTCCTCTTTCAAAGTCTGTCAGCTGTTGATATGGTACCCTTCGTCGTCGTCGAGACATGGTGTTCTTTCAAGCAATTACTCTGAAAATCTAATCATTTATACTCTGACCCATTGTATGCAAATATTGCAAATTGCATATGGATTAGACCATTCCATCAGGGTGTTGCGATTTTTATAAACAGTAGTGTAATTTATTAATGTAGAGTGGAGCTATATCTGCACCGTGGGTTCTTCGCCTCATATGTCGCCATCATTTTTTGTTCGCAAACGGATCACCTAATCTTGGACTAATAAGTAAGTCCAAGACCTAATCATCGAAGAAAACATCGCTTCAGGTGCTTGCGTCTAGCCCCCGCCACCATATCCTCCAATCAGCTTGCATCGCGAGGATAAATTGAAATTTTGGAGGACTGATTACAGAAAACATGTATTAAATAGTCGTCTGAAAGCACATAGTATACACGCAAAGTTTTATTTAATATTAGTGATTGTGCATATTTCGTGAATTAGATACAAGCTCGAGGAAGGACTGGTAAAGCAGCGGCGGGCCGTCCGTCGAGTTTGGTTTCCGAGGACTATTTCCCCGTAATCGCGTCTCATATGACTAAACACTTAATCTATCCAGTAGTGAAAAAATAGGGACGGGTTATCACCAAATGAATACTCCTTAATCAGCTTAAATGATACGTACGTACGTAAATAATTTCGAATATACACTTTTAATGCAAAACGGGACTTGTTCTAAATTAGCTTCTCGTATTTTCTAACATTCATCTTTGCTAAGTGATGAATTACATGGCATAAAAACTGTAATCTATTATGTCTTTATTTTAATAATAATAAAATTATAATTAAATAAAACGAATAAAACAAGTTTATGTTACTGGAAAATTTGATATTTTTTATTCCAATGTGTCGTTGTCATCTTATATAATAAAAAAAATACGGAAGCCAAAAAAATATGCTTGCACATATTGGTAAAAAATTGCACAAGTAATTTGTAATATCATAGGCCTGCAAATATATTTTTAAATTATACTCAATTACTAGAATACTTACCTCCACCCCTCCCCCCCCCCAGTTCATTCAGTGCGTGGTTTGAGTTTTGTGACGGTTTAAAATTGAAAAGAAGATAGAAAATCCCGCCAAATGCGAAGACTGAAGCCATCAGTTTTTTCGTTGAAAGTGGTTGCTTAAACTTTCGCGGATTTGTTGGAGCAGGGCCGCCGCCAGGGGGGGACAAACGGGACTCTAGTCCGGGGCCCCAACGGAAGGGGGGCCTCGTCAGCCACGCTTGGGAAAAGGCATCAGGCACGAGGCAGAGCCCAGAGGGGCCCACACGTACCCAGTTGTCAGGGGCCCAAACATTTCTGGCGGCTGGCCTGGTTGGAGATCGTAAATGGTGCCATTCCAAGGACTTGCGTTTGCTCTCAGGTGTGAAATGGCGCAACCAGGTTTCATCCCCAGTAACAATTTGGTCGAGGAAGTCATCGCCGTGTTGCTCGTAACGAGTCAAGAAGGACAATGCTGAACCCATGCGATTGCTCTTGTACTCGTCGGAAAGCATTTTGGGCACCCACATTTCACTAAGTTTTACGCGCCGATCTTGCCTGATGAAATTATCGACACGTTTTTTGAGATCTTCGGTGATTAGGGATGGGCGACTGACGGTAGCTCGTCCCTTTTAGAATTTCGAACCCAACGCCTTACAGATGACTCATTCATAGTTCCCGTGCCGTAAACTTCGGTAATTCTGCGATGTATTTCGCTGCGATGGACACTTTCTGCATTCAAAAAACGGATGACGGCTCGCATTTGGCGGGATTTTCTATCTTCTTTTCCATTTTAAACCGTCACAAAACTCAAACCACGCACTGAATGAACTCGAAATTCGACTTCAGCAAAGCTAAGATGTTATCGATACCTGCATCGTATGCTTTCATTTGGATCAGTGGCGCCATCGATATGAGTAAACGGGTACTACTTTCTGGACTGCCTCGTATATCAAACTAATCGTCACGACGTCTCATGAACGAATTTATAAGAATAACTAGTGATAGCAGATATTGGTCTAGTGGCACGTGCACGTGTAAGGATTTCTCATGAATGAATATAACGCTTAAATAATGAAAGTGGAAATTGGTTTAATAGCACGTGCCCTAATGGTACCATATTTACTGTTGGAACTTTCAATGCTAATATATGGCATGTAATATATCAAACAACTCGTCAGTAATATGTTTTGTACTAACTGGTTTACTACAGATAAACCGTTTATTTACGGACGTAAGTTCATAAGAGATTTTTTGTTTATTTTTGGTCAAGAATCCCGTCCTGAAATATGTAACAACATGTCATGAGTGAATATAACGAATGAATAATGAAAGTGGGAATTGGTGTCATGATACCATATGGTACTGTTGGAACTTTCAATGCTAAAATATTGGTTTATTTGTTTATTTGTAAAAAAACAAAAACAAACTATTACAATAACCCTATCCAGAGCCGGTATGGCCTCTAGGCCGACAAGTGCGGTCTCCGGAGGGTAAAACATAAATAAAATATTTGTTTATAAATTATCTGTATTTTTAATAAAAATTAATATTGATAGATTTTATTATGCAAATATATGTTAGTATTTGAGTTTGAATAAAGTATATAACAAGTCAGGCAACCGAAATGCCCAGGACGATAGGATTTTAAAGCATTCGAGAACGAAAAGGAAAGCATTTGATTTGTAAAAAAGCCTTTCCTTGATAAGAATTAGATGAGGTTGCTAAGGAAGCCTCTGGTTGCTAAGCAAGGCACGTACTTCTAAGGGAAATGTATAGTTCAAACCACGGTCTATAGATATTCATGGTCATCGAGCTCCATTGTTAAAATGAAGCTAAAGTTTCTAGCTCCCGGTAGGGCAGAAACTCTATTGAAAAGTGGCGCTGCATATACATCTGCCCAACTGCGCCTGCAGCGCCACCCTATCGGCAGACGGAATCTTTATTTTCGTATTCAGTTTCAATGAAAATCTCTATCGCAGGCTGCGATCGGGAAAAGTGCGATCTATGCGGCACCTGGCGCGATCTGTTTTCCTTAGCTTCTCGAAACAATGGAAAATGGCCGAAGCTCGATGACCATGAATATCTATAGACCGTGGTTCAAACTGAATAACACACTACTTGAAAAGTTAAATGGAGAAAGTAGCAATTCTCTATAGATTAGAACATATACGAATCCCTTACTTTTTAAGGGTCAATTCTTTCTTCATAAATATTACCAAATCTTTTCTACGAAAGCATGTACCACTGAAGTAATAATTAGCTATTGTTAAGATTTGCCTAACGCAAACTAACTATTGATAATATAAGGTATAAGTAATTACATGCCATATCTTAGCATTGGAAGTTTCCAGTGGTTTCATAATGATATAATTAAAACATGAATCATGGAACCAAATTAGATTATCATTAATTTTACGTTATATTCATTCATGACACATCATTCCAAGTCGTTTGATATATTACATGCGATATTTTAGCATTGAAAGTTCCCATGAACAATAATGGGTCCACTAAACCAGCTGCCTTTGTACCAATTTCGACTATCATTAATTTTACTTTATATTCATTCATGACACATCATTCCAAGGCGTTTAATATATTACATGCGATATTTTAGTATTGAAAGTTCCAATGAACCATACTGGTTGCACGAAACCAGGTGCCTTCAAACCAATTTCTACTATCATTAATTTTACGTCATATTCATTCATGACACACTATTCCAAGTCGTTTGATATATTACCTGCGATATTTTAGCATTGAAAGTTCCCATGAATCATAATGGGCCCACTAAACAAGCTATCTTTGAACCAATTTCGGCTATCATTAATTTTACATTACATTTATTCATAACACATCATTCCAAATCGTTTGATATATTACATGCCATATTTTAGCATTGAAAGTTTCCAGTGGACCATAATGGTACCACTAAACCACATACCCTTGAACCAGTTCTGACTTATATTGACCATCAAAGAAGACCATCACGTGTTTTCACTTAATTCACAAGCCTTTCTCTGCTTTAGCTATGGAATGCCAAAAGGAACAGTATTTGGCAGTGCACAGGCCATTTATACATGGAATTGTATAATGAAAAACATGGTCCCCTATATTATTTTTGACCTTTTGAACTGGAAGTAGTTCACTGATTTTTTCTACCAACGAACTCAGTCTTCCGATTTGCCTAAGTTGTCGAATGGCGAAAGCGGAAGTCGAAAATTCGGAAGCGTTCGAAAGCTAGAGCACCAACAGACAGACAGACAGACGGACAGACAGACGATAGACGGACGGACGCCCATTGTGAAAACTTAAGTACCTATCGGTCCTAATAATGTGTTAGTTAAGTTAGAGGGATTTGGGGTTAATTGAGTTCAGAAATAATTTTATATTTCTTTTAAAGGAAGCTGGGTTTGTGGCTTGCCTAAAATTCTCCGGTAAGATAGCCCACCATTTTGTTCCTGCATGGGAGATGCACTTAGTTTGGTAGTTCCGTTTGGCGAATGGGCAACGTAATGAGGAGGCAGATTTGGTGGGGTAAGGGTGAAAATCTTATTGAAACTGTATTATTGGTGGATTAGAAACGTATAGATAGTCATTAATTATCTTGAAAATGAATGATAGCAGTTGTTGGGTATATATATGATAGATTGTTAGTATCGGAAATGTCCAATGAGTTACCGAATTCAAATTTGAGAGTTTTAATAATATTCTAAAAAAATCTTTTTTGCAAGCGGAAGTTTCTTGTTAGGTTAGTATTAGAGGTATAACCCCAAAATTGAACACCATAACATAGAGATGAACGGATAAGTGTATTGTATAGGTGCAATAATATTTCAGTAGGGAGATATTGATGTTGAGATATTATGCCTAATCTTTTACTAAGAGTCTTGGATAGTTCATTTATATGGTTATTCCAGGAGAGGTCAGGTGATATATGTAATCTTAAGTATTTAAAAGTATTCGTAGGGGATAAAAGGACTGAGTTGTAATAAATTAGCAACTTGTGAGGGACAGATTGTTTATTTCTTTGGGCAAAAATCTTGTATTTGGTCTTATTAAGATTTAGAGATAACTGGTTTATTTGGATCCACTTATTTAAAATGGTTAGCGAGTGATTGATAGATTTTTGGATACTTGTAATGGAAGCATCAGCATAAGAAAGGGTCACATCGTCCGCATAGAAGATTGCAAATGAAGGCATAAGTGTGTACGAAAGGTCATTTATGAAAAAGGTTAAAAAGAAGCGGGAAGCCTTGAGGTACATCGTGATTACGCATTAAAGTCGAGGAGGATTTATTTCCAACAGTTAATGTATACTGTCAATCAGATAAAAATTCAATTAACCAATTTAGAGGTGGGCCACGTACATTGTAAAAATTAGTGAGTTTGTGTATTAAAAAAGTGCAGTGGGATGGAATCAAAGGCCTTTGAAAAGCCTAGAAATATAGAGACTACGTATTTATTATCTACCATATTTGAGGCAATATATTCAAACAATTTGTAACAAGCTGTCTCAATACCGTGTTTTGGTGAGAAACCATGTTATGCAGAAGAAATTAACTTATTATTAAATACAAAGTTAGACAATCGGCAAAAGTAAAGTTTTTCAAAAACTTTAGAAAAAACAGGTACAATTGAGATTGGCCAATAATTACCATGATCTAATGGACTACCTTTTTTAAAGACAGGAACGATCTTGGCCTGACGAAGACATTTAGGAAAGGTACCGTAAAATATTGAATTACGAAATCCTAAAGGATCAGTTGTGGTAGAAGGTTTTAGCTGGCGAAAAATGTTTGCAATTTCTCTGGGCAAGCTGGGGAGATGAAGAATGAAAGGGATGTAGGGGGGGTAATGTAGAGGTACTGTAAATCAAAATTGAATATATTAGGAGCGGGGGGTAATAGAGTCTTTAAAAATTCTGTTAATGAGGAAGAAGTAATATTTGAAGGATCAGAGAATGGTATAGATGATGATGGTGGGCCATGGATAAGTTGGCTTATTGCTCTCCATTTGTGTTTAATATTTGAGATTTTATGAAAAAAAACGGCATGTAATATATCAAACAACTTGTAACAATGTGTTATGAGTGAATATAACGAGTAAATAATGATAACGACAATTGGTTTAGTAGCACGTATTCTAATGGTACCATATTGTACCATTAATTACTGCTTAACGTTTTAATGCTAAGATATGGCTTGTAATATATCAAACAACTCGTAACAACGTGTTATGAGTGAATATAACGTGTAAATAATGATAGTGGGAATTGGTTTAGTGTTACGCTCTAAAATGAAGGCGCGCCCGCTACACAAAATTTTCCAAAACCGGAAGTACCTGGTTCGACTGATACATATGTGTTTCCTTGCATAAAAGAAGGGTCAAGCTTACAAAATCGCTGCAGAGACTGCTTACAATACCCCCTTACCCCACAATAAATAACATCAGAGACCAGACTTCTGTCAAAAATTTACTGCGTCTTTATTAAGAGTTCGTTCGTTGAGGTTTTACATTCCCTTTATAATCATTCATCAACGATACTAATTTCATATTACAAACAAACTCGTTCCGCCAAATACTGTCTTTCATAAAAATCGTTATTGTTCTTGGTGCACGTAAAAGGTGTGCAGATTTATATCCTACGAGAGACAGTGCCTTTTCGCCCGCAGCTTGCAGAAAATAAAAAAAAAATCAAATATATGTATCAACATTATGTATTTAAATATATCCCCATTAAACAATCGTAAACCTTAACACAAAGGCTTTCTGCCAACAAGAAAATTAAATCGCCCTGGAAATACAATTATGCGCGCATTCTTGGTTTTTCAGTTCTATTACTTAGGGTGTGTACAAGAAGTTCGACCGGTCGCCAAATCGCGCCCAAGTCGGGCCAACCGGAAACGATCGTGACTCCCAGAAGTCTCTCTTTCGCGACCGAGAACGCCTCTATTGTTTTGATGTTCGACTTCCGGACTCGGTCTGACTTCAAAATAGCGAATTCCCCTGACCCGAAGGTAGAAATCTTTGGGAATTGCGTTTTAAAATTGACAAAAACGTGAAATAAATTAACGTTTGATATACATTGGCTGGCCAAAAAAAAAAACATGATGTCAATTTACACGGGAAAGAAAGCTGACGTAGGTAGAAAAGTTGCACGTTAGCGCACACGACAACCTTCAAATAGTGAAGAAGCAGTGTACAACTAATCATTTGAAATCAACCATGTCTGACGAAGTAACACGCGGTCACGGAAAAGACGCTTCGGAGTTCAAGAAGGACCAAATTATTGGACTGCACCAAGGGCTGAAATCCTCCAAGGAAATTTTTGAAACCATCGGCATCGGATTGCGAACCGTCCAGCGTATTACTAAATCACGGAAAGAAATGGGCGAACAAACATTCTCGCAGAAAGAGGTGTGGTCAAAAACGATCCTCAACAATCGTGATCGCCAAACGATTGGTAAAATGTAATCGTAAAAAAAAACAGCCTAGAACTTACAGAAAGCTTCAATACAGGATTAAAAACCATTTCCACCCCGACAATAAGACGAGAACTACAAGGACTGGGCTTAAACATTTGTGTTGCGACAAGAAAGCCTTTAGTTACTGCGACTAATCGGACAAAGAGACTGCAATTTGCAAGGAGTATAAAAATTGGACCCCTGAGCAATGGCGGAAGATTATGTGGTCCAATGAAAGCCGATTAACTCTCTTCCAACATGATGGTCGCATCAGAGTTAGATGGGAAGCGCATGAAACAATGGACCCGTCATGTACCGTATCCACTGTTCATGCCTCTGGAGGAAGTGTTATGATCTCGGGTTGTTTCTTCTGGGCTGGACTAGGCTCAGTAACATTGTGCAGCAATAAAATGAAGTCTCCAGAGTATCTGAGCTTATTGAGTGGCCATCTTCTCCCCCTCAGTGCAGTATTTCTTTCCCGAAAGTGATGACAGTGAAACTTATAATATTGATTGTAAAGCTCTACAATAAAGCATTGGTGTTTGCGTAGTAGTCGACTGTTTACTCCTTAAAAAATAACAGTGATAAAGATGTTAATGGAATCTTTGGAAATTGTAACGTTAAAATTGTATTTTTAGAACTTCTTTATCACTAATCCCTAAACCCTTCTTTATCACCAGCCATATTTGCACGATCCTTTGACGTTTTGCAACCTTTTGCATCAACAGATTGGAACATTTAAATCTGTTCAGGTAGCGCATGATAATAAAATCCGGTCTCATCTGCGTTGTTCACATTCTCTGGAGAAAACACTGAACAAATTTGGGACCATTCGTTAATTAACCAATTTCCTGCAGCTGAAACATTTGCTTCCTTCTGTTCGCCGCATATGCGCTTGTAAAGGATATTCTCACGTTTTTTCCAGTGGTGGAACCATCCATCTGTCGCAACAAAATTTGATTTTTCCATTTTGCTCGCAAGTTCTTCAGCTTTCTGGTTCATACGGGCATCTCTTTCACGAACTTCTATAAACCATAATTTCAACGCCTTTCCACCTATTGACCCTTCCGATTTCTAAGGTTATTTACAGTTTCGTTTATGCACGACAGAATCTCAATTGCACAATGATTTTTCAAAATTTTGGAAAGGAGAGATTGAGAAATTTTCAATTGAACTGCTGCATTTCGTTGATTCATTTTTCGGAAGTTTATCAAACCTCCGTATTATATCTGCTTTATCCTTTTGAGTAAGATCAGTTCGTCGTTTAACTGGTTGGACAGTTCTAGACAAAAGAAAGGAAAGGAATGAGGACTGAGCTTTTAAGAGCTGAGCTGCAAGTATGCTATAATCTTCATCTAACATGTTACGAATTTCAAGCCTTCGCACCCCAAAATGTTCAGCTGTTACATGACCAGAAGTGAGGCAAAGTACAAATTGAAAAAAAGTATTCGGCGAGAACAGCAATATATTATTTCGATTGCTGAAAAGTGAAGTTATATTCATATATGTTAACATCAATCACTTATTAACATTTTTATATATCTACTCAATCATTTTCCTGAAGTTGTTCAAAATGACATAAAGCTCAAATTACATTTTGTTTATTTATTACAGAAGTGTAATGATATTCTTAAACAGCATCATTAATACCCATATTACTCGTATTAGCACATTCAGTCCTTAAAAATACATTTCATGTTTCAAGCTAAGGTAAAACACTAAACTTTAAGGTTGGTTATAAATGACTGTAATTAATGACCTATTTATCTGTTACTGTTGTAGGCCTACAATAACATTTTTATAGTCAATTTGGTCATTAAACATTAATTCTGGATGCAGGTTTCTTGACTTTGTACAAATATAGGGTGATCCAAAGGTCAGAAAAAACTTTAAAACTCAATAATTCGCACACAATGTGGATAAAAATATTCTGTTTGGAGAGAAACGATTGAAATGACATCGACTTTTTTCCAGGGGAAAAAAGTTCATGCTAGAATTGTTCGGTATTTGACCATCAGTTTATGCAAATTTTCAGGCTGTATAAAAAAAGAAGCGCTCGCTGCAAACGCTACTTCGGAAGGATGGCACATTGAACATTTGTAAGCCGATAGTTAATCAGGCATCTTACCATTTGAAAATTTATATAAACTGTTATCTGTAACTAACAACATCTAACTGGAACAATCACGAACGGAATAAGCGCGACTGGAATACGTCTCCCGGAATTTCCAGTCCGAGAGTTGGCAAGCCTAGTGCCTACTATTATAATAATAATAGTAGCCACTGCTGGAAATGTGCAAGCAGTAATTTTGGGAGGAGAAGAAGACCTTAGACGGACATATTTTAAATAATGAATCCAAAGTAATGCGAAATACATTCACGGAAGGTAAGTTCAGTTGTTTTCATTCAGTGACGACTTCGCTAGTTGGCGGGCAAATTTACGCAACTTCAAAACTAGAGGATAAAAAACCCGAGTAAAAGCATAAGAGGATATAATGAAGCCTTAATTTTTATACATTATTTTATAATTCTTAGATCATTTTTATCGAGTTATCCGAACATTTACTGAAGTTTTATTCCTTGTAAGGGGGGGGGGGGTCTTTAAAAAAAAAATGTTTTCTAAATTTAATTCACTAAATAAATTTTTTAAATCTACTTAATTGTTCCTATTATGTGAATTATTCAAATAACAGCGTAATGTAGGTAGTTATTTCTTTTCACTTATCAAGATACATACACTGCATTACTTTCCTAACAAAAGACTGTTTTAAGCCATAATTAAATTAAAAATACTTCCATCGCCAATTAATTAATTCAGTAAATTAATATAGAAAAAGACTCTCCCTCCAAATAAGGAAAAAAAAAACTTCAGTATTTTCAGATTGAAATACACTTTTTTTTTAAATATATATATTCGATAAAAATGATGTACAAAATATTAAAAAATCATAAAATTTAAGGCTTCGTTTGTGAGTTTTGTCCTTTTTTGTGTGCTTTTACTCTGAGAGTTTTTTCCTCCTTTGCACTTTAAGAGTGGGGATTTGACTGGTGGGTGCT
>JAHWFO010070705.1:95772-108793 GCA_023313115.1 Rhysida immarginata | reverse complement strand
TCCTGCTGGAACGCACCATCGCATTGGGGGAACATCGTGAGCATGTACGGGTGCACCTGGTCCGTTGCGATTTATGCGTCGTGGCACGGACGCAAGAAGTGTGTGATGGCATGGCAGTCTGTTCCACTCGAAGCGCTGTCTGCAGAGCTTTGAGAGTCATTGGTGGAGGCTCAAGCTGCCGTACGTGGCGATCGAGGTGCTCCCACAGATGTTCGATTGGATTGATGTTCGGCGAATTAGCGGGCCGAGGGAGCACTCGAAAGTCAGTAGAGTGTTCCTCGCACCAATCCAGAAGGAGACGTGCCTTGTGGCAGGGTGCATAATCCTGCTGGAACGCACCATCGCATTGGGGGAACGTCGTGAGCATGTTTGGGTGCACCTGGTCCGCTACGATTGATTGATGTGTCGTGGCACGGACGCAAGAAGTGCACGGTTTGTGTGTGATGGTATGGCAGTCCGTTCCACTCGAAGCGCTGTCCACAGAGCTTTGAGAGTCATAGGTGGGGGCTCCGTACGTGGCGATCAAGGTGCTCCCACAGATGTTCGATTGGATTGATTCCTGGCGCAGGTTTTGGAGACGACAGCACGAAGCGATGGGTTTGCATTGTCGACGCTGGTGGAGACTCTATAATGGTCTGGGGAATGTTTTCCTGCATGCATACTCATGGTCCAGGGATGTTGATACATTGTTGCCGATCCCTTCCTCCGTCGATCAGGACAATGCTCCATGTCACAAGGTTCTTATAGTCGTGGAATGGTTCCAGGAGCACTAAAAAGAATTGACATTACTCCTCTGGCCATTACAGACCCAATCGGATTTGAACCCAATTGAACATCTTTGGGGATGAGCTGGAACAGGTTACTGGAGTAGCCACCCTTCACCGCCATAACTGCTGCTAGGTATCGTGGCATGGACGCAAGAAGTGCGTGGTATGTGTCCGATAGTATGGCAGTCCATTCCGCTTGAAACGATGGGGGAGGGTCCGGCTGCCATATATGGCAATCGAGGTGCTCCCACAGCTGTTCAATTGGATTGATGTCCGGAGAATTAGCGGGCCAAGGGAGCACTCGAAAGTCCGTAGTGTTCCGCGAACCAATCCAGAAGGAAAGTGCCTTGTGGCAGGGTGCATAATCCTGCTGGAACACACCATCACATTGGGGGAACATCGTGAGCATGTATGGGTGCACCTGGTCCGCTACTCTTAATGTCCGGCGAATTAGTGAAACTCAGTAGAGTGTTCCTCGAACCAATCCAGAAGAAGACATGCCTTGCCCTGCTGAACACGCCATCACATTGGCGGAACGTCGTGAGCCTCCTGCAATCTCTTTTCATGGCGTTCACGGCGCACTTGCTGTCGCCTATCAATCGTATGGAGCAAAAACCTTGACTCGTCGGAGAAGGCGACCTTAGCCCACTCGTCTGTGGTCTGATGGCGGTGCTCACGTGCATCGACTGTTCAGGCCCATCCGCAGCAGAGTGCGTTCGACGGTAACGTCGGATACATGTCTGTTGGCACCACTGTTAAGAGTCGTTAAGAGTCGTAAGCACCGCTCACCGCATCAGTCGTTGGCTCGTGACCCTTTACAGTGACGGCGTTGGGACGTGTTTTCTGTCCCTGCTGTCCACTCTTTGTACACCTTGACTACAGAATCACCCGTTTCGGAGATGGTGGCACCCTTGTTGGATGTTCGTTAAATCGGGACGTTCACCCATCTTGAGGCTCGTGCACCTGCCGTTTGATGCACCAGCATCAAAGCTTTCTCAGCCTACAATGTGTAATCGTTGTTGGGGCGAACCGTGCGTGCGCCTTGAAGGGGTGCTGCTCATAATTCATTGATATGACAGTGTACGTACACCAAATTGACGTTCACGTTCATTATTGTCATGAAACCAGTGATGGGTACTGCGCCTTGAATGGATGGATGCATTGTCTCGATGCGTTGGTGGAATTCGCCTAAATGGGTGATGGAAAAGTGAACGTGACCATGCGCAATGAACTGAATGCACCCCACACCATCGCGCCTGAAAGAGCCACGGTTCGCTGAATTGTCGTAACAGACACTTTGTTGGACATCCCTGGTTGTACCGCATGGTGTTGGTGACAACGTCACAGATCGTTCGATGGCGTCCCTGATTGCAATCTGGGTTGGAACGTGAAGTTGGTAGCATGTTCCTCCAGCCACTACTGTGTCTGGAGCCGTGTGTGGAGGCGCATTATCTTGCTGGAAGACGTCGTCGCTTGCGGAGTAAAAACAGTTCATGAAGGTTTGCAGCACATCAACGTTTGAAGTAGCACACAGAGTGGATGTCGTGCACCTATGCCATGACACGAGAACACAAACTAGATCTGCATGGAACCTCCACCTGCTCGAGTGGTCCCCACCTGATGAGCGGGGTAAAAACAGTTCATGAAGGGGTGCAGCACATCAACGTTGGAAGTAGCACGCAGAGTGGATGTCACGCACCTATGTCATGACACGAGCACACAAACCAGATCCGTATGGATGTGGTCCCCACCTGACGAGCGCTGTTTGTGGCTTCGTGTAGGTTGCATGGTGATTTGGCTCGCTGTCGCCCTTCGATCATCAGTTGCAAGCCAGGTGACCCGGCGAACACCTCTAACGTCAATGAGGCGTGAGCGTTCCGTCCGCTGTCCGACATGGGTCGTAACCTCTCGTTTGGTGTACCCTTGCAACGATGATAGCTTTGCTTCCAATTGATTGTGTTGTGATTTCAAGGAGACCTGTGCACCTGATTCTGAGAATGGAAGCAGCGGGATCTGTGTCGTTACGAACACGGAACATGATTGGAGGAGTGTGCCATGACTTGTGGTGAGTGAGTGTACACTATATGATCACAAATATCCGGACACGTGCACGTTTGCGCTCTAGCCACGATTTCATGCAAATCAATAGGGCGTTGCACATCCCTTTGCCCGAATCACAGCTTCCACCCTTCGGGGAAGACTTTCCACCAAATGTTGGTAGGTACTTTCCGCAATGTTCCTCCATTCCTCCCGAAGAGCGAGAATCAGTTCAGGTACAGAAGTTGGCCCATGTGATCTGGCCCGCAAGCGTCTTTCCAATTCATCCCACAGACTCTCTATAGGATTGAGGTCGGGACTTTGTGCCGGCCAACCCATTTTTTCGACCCCCCAGTCCGCAAACCACTGCCGTACACGCCTCGCTTTGTGGCACGGAGCATTGTCGTGTCGGTAGAGAAACGGCCCGTTTCTGAAAAACTGCCACGACGTTGGAAGTGCACAGTTGTCCAAAACATTCAGATAACGGTCGGAGTTCACGATTCCTTGCGCAGGAACGAGCTGGCCCAGTCCGTACCGTGAAAACGGGCCCCACACAATGACTGCTGCTCCTCCGAACTCGACTGTGGGCTCTGTGCACTCGGGTAAGAAGCGTTCTCCAGGTATGCGCCACACCCAAACTCGTCCGTCGGATTGCCAGAGTGTGTAGCAAGATCCGTCTGTCCACATTACACGTTTCCATTGGCCCATTATCCAGTTTCTGTGGGCTTTGCACCACTCCAAACGTCGCTTGGCGTCGACCCTGCCGACGTGGGGCTCGTGGGCAGCAGCACGGCCACGGAATCCCGTTGTGTGCAGTTCTCGACGAATCGTCACGGTACTGGCATCGTTTGCAGAGGCATTTCGAAACTCTGTGGCAATTTTTTCCGCCGAGGACTTCCGGTCGCTGCGGGCGACACGACGAAGCACTCGACGGTCTCTGTCCGTTATTGAACTGTTGTCGATCCCCGGGTCTTCCATTTCATAACGACATCGCCTACTGTTGGCTTGGGTATCTGAAGAAGGCTGGAAATGTCACGCACGGACTTGCCGCATAGGTGACATCCGACGATGGTTCCACGTTAGAACTCGCTGAGCTCTGCCGAACGACCCATTCTTGCCAATGTCCAAGCAGAGTTGTGTCTGAAGGTGTGGGAAGCTATTTAAATGATGTGCAAGGCATTATCATGCGACATTGGGCCAAGCGATGATCTGTGAGGGGTGTGCGGATATTTTTGATCATACAGTGTATGTGCATGCAAGTAGTGACATAGAGGCAGAGATCGGAATGTTTATTTATTTATAAATTTATTTCAGTGGTATTTGATATACAAAGAGTACGAAAAGAAGTTTCGTCAGTAACATCAAAAACACGAGGGGGGTACACTTTATTTCTCAAGGCACCAGTTGCGTCGCTGTAGAGACGCAAAGTGCTCATCAACTTACGATTCTTGTAGTCACCCTGGAAAGACAAATGAAAAAAAGTAATTTGAAAAGCAGCCAGTCAACAGGTAACGTAGCGTTATGATGACGAATCCTTACGTGCCGCTGGTTCTAATCTTGTACGTTTCGGACACACGACAATGCCGCTTTCTCTTGTTGGAGCAGCTGATTGATTTTAAAATGAGCGTCGAAAGGCGAAGCTTCATTGTCGTGAGCATCTCCCGTGATTCTTGGATGTAAGGTGAACTCTGGAAAACAAAAATTGGAATTGACTCATGACACATTGACGCGTGTAGTAGCGTCCGTTAACACAGCAAGTGACCTGTCGGACCTCCAAAAGGGAATCATCATGAACTGATGTCGTGAAGGTGTACCGCGACTGGACGAACCGGAATTTCGAGCAACCAAAGAGGTAACTGTGGGGACCATCGATCCTAGAGGCGAGCGTCGGTTACGACGCCTGGTCAAGATCAAGCAGCGTGCCACTGTCGAGCAACTGACACAGCAAACGAACAGCGGAGCCACTAGGCGTGTCGGCACCTAGACAGCGCAACAACCCCTCTCGAGGTTTGGCTCCGTAGGCATGCAGATTCTGACGGATTGTCCACCGAGAGACGTTTCTAGTGCGGTCTGTGATTTGCTGCACTGTTGCGCTCCTGTCTCTCTGAATCATTCGTCCCAGGTGTCGCCGGTCACGATCATTCGGGGCAGCTGGACGCCCTGTATGGTGCCTGTTGTGGACTGTGATGCCTTCATCCACCCTGGAGACAATTGAGCGGGGAAAGCCAAATTCCAAGCTCATCCCGCAACGTCTAACGGTCCATTCCCAGAATCCGTTACCCCTGTGAATTCGTGAGCCATGCCCATCAATCAATGTGCTCGCTATCCCATGAGTTTTGCTAACTCAGTGTCTTTCGTGCTCATTGTAACGACTTTATGACCGGGGATAAGGCAGGCGATTCTGTGACGGTTCCCGAAAATCAGGGACGTCTGGTCATCTTGCGTGTTTAACGTGCATTGAATTTTTTTATCATTATGATAGTATTACTTTCGGAACAGTCACGACTTCTGTTTTCACCGTCCCCAGGCAAATGTAGAATGTCTGCAACGAAATCAAAATCGTTTGATTGAGACGTAATGATCTAAATTTGGAATAAAGACGAGGCCTGTGAGAAAAGTATCCGACCTTCGGCATTGGAAAGCTAATCACCCTCGAAGTAGTCTCCTTGGGACTCCGCACACTGCTCCCAGCGGTGCCGCCATTGTCGGAGGCATTCCTGGAAAGCGTCTTTCGGAATGGAGTTTAGCTCGACTGTCGTTGCAGCCATAATGTCCACTTGAGTTTCCTTTCAACGGCCTCTTGAGTTTGGGGAACAGCCAAAAGTCTCTTGCGTAGGCGACGGAGGACATCCCTGTAGTACTCTTTGGTGATTGTTTGACCATGTGGTGCGTACTCTTGGTGTACAACACCACGATCAGCATTAGAGGGAGGTAGTGTGTCGTGCTCTCGTCGGTTTTTGATTTGGAGGCTTTCGGTGACGATGCTATGGTCGTACCCGCACACAGAGGACTCGTCACCAGTGATTATGGTGTTCGTGAAGTCGGGGTCACTGTTTGCGGAGGCCAGCATGTCCTGTGAGACGTCGACACGAAGTTGCTTTTGCATCTCCGCCGTCAGCAGCTTCGGCACGAATTTCGCCGCCACTCTCTTCACGGCCAAATCTTCGGTCAGAATGGAATGTGCCATCGAAAACGTACTGATGCCCACCTCTTCCGCAACTTCTCGGATAGTCACGCGACGGTCACGCATCACCACAGCGTTGACTTTGGCAATGACCTGGTCTTTTCGGCATGCTGTACCAGTCCTTACTCTGTGTGATGCCCATAGCATCGTCACCGAAAGCCGTCTGAATTTCCAACTGGCTGTCGCCCAGTTTCTGGCGAAATTTGATGCAGTAACGCTGCTCCAGTCGTTCTGTCATTTTCCTTCAAATCAAAAACCGACGAGAGCGCAACACACTACCTCCCTCTAATGCCGATTGCCAGCAACCGACGCTATCGAGAGGCGGGGAAAAATTCACGCATACGCACAAAGGTTCGAGGTCGACTCGTGCAAGCGCGCGTGATCCAAATCCATCAGGTTTTCGCAAAAAAAAATTAGGTCGGATACTTTTCTCACAGGCCTCGTACACTGCTTTTCAATGAAATTGCCCCACCCGCAATGTCATTTTGGGATACATCTGCCTAGGCCTAGTGAACCTGCTGCTTCAGGTCGTGGAGATTGCGGGATGATCAAAAACAACGTTTCGCCACGTCCCACAGGTGCTCTATTGCCGTGTGCGGTTTGGCGTTATCCTGCTGAAAGACTGCACCAGGTATGGTGTGCAGTATTACGGGCTGCAGAATGTCTGTGACGTACAGTCCTGCTGTCAGGGTGCCTTGGATGGTGACTGAAGGCGTTCTGGTATTGTAGCCAATGGCACTCCAGACCACGATCCCGGGTGTTGCTCCACGATGGCGATACTAGATGCATCATTCATTGGCACGGACATCAAGCCAATCGAACATCTGTGGGAGCACCTCGATCGCCATGTGCGGCAGCTGGACTCTCCACCTATGACTTGTGAAGTGTTCACGGTCCGCTATAGTGAAGGTGTACAAAGAGTGGACAGCAGGGAACCGCGTCCCAACGCCATCACAGTAAAGGGTCACTAGCCATCGACCAACGGGGTGAGCGGCGCCTACGACGACTCGTAAAAGGTGACAGGAGAGATTCAACAGCGGTGCTAACAGACGTGTATCCGACATTACCGTCAAACGCACCCTGCTACAGATGGGCCTGAACAGTCGACCTACATGTCGACCAGGGGTTATCGTCGACGACACCTAGACTTTGCACGTGAGCACCGCCATTGGACCATAGACGAGTGGGCTAAGGTCGCCTTCTCCGATGAGTCAAGGTTTTCGCTCCATACGATTGACGGGCGATGGCAAGTGCGTCGTGAACGCCACTGCTGGAGGCTCACGATGTTCCCCCAATGTGACGGTGTGTTCCAGCTGGATTGGTTCGAGGAAAACTCTACTGACTTTCGCTAATTCGCTGGACATCAATAGTCGCGGACCAGGTGCACCCGTACATGCTCACGATGTTCCGCCAATGTGATGGGTGTTCCAACAAGACAAAGCACAGTCCTCTTCTGGATTGGTTCGAAGAAGACTCTACTGACTTTCGAGTACTCCCTTGGCCTGCTAATTCGCCGGACAATAATCCAATCGAACATCTGTGGGAGCACTTTGATCATCATGTACGGCAGCTGAACCCTCCACCTATGACTCTCGAAGCTCAATTATGAGCAGCACCCCTGGTTCGCCCCAACAACGATTACGCATTGCAAAATTTGCATAACAGCTGGTGCATCAAACGGCAGGTTCACGAGCCTCAAGATGGGTAAACATCTGGATTTAACGGACATCCAAAAAGGGATGATGATGATGATGATGATGATGATAGGCTATCGCAGCAAGGGTTGTGCCATCTCTGTTCACGGTCTGCTCTAGTGAAGAGTGGACAGCAGGGACAGAAGTCGCGTCCCAACGCCGTCGCTGTAAAGGGTCACGAGCCGTCGACTGACGGGGCTCGTAAAAGGTGACAGGAGAGCCACAGTCCATCGACTGACCACCACATTCAACAGTACTGCCAACAGATATGTATCCGACATTACTGTCGAACGCACGCTGCTACACATGGGCCTGAACAATCGACGCACGGTTGCTACACCTATGTCGATCAAAGGTCATTGTCGACGACGCCTAGAGTTTACACATGAGCACTACCATTGGACCATAGACAAGTGGGCTAAGGTCACCTTCTCCGACGAGTCAAGGTTTTTGCTCCATAAGATTGACGGGCGATGGCGAGTGCGTCGTCAACGCCACAAAAAGAGACTGCAGGAGGCTATTGTGGGCCGGAAACTGGCTATCGTTGGGAACATTTAGGTCCACTGATTCGTCTAAGGGCAATTTGAATGCCTGTGACTATCTGTCAATCGTAGCGGACCAAGTGCACCCGTATGTGCTCACGGCATTCCAGCAGGCCAATGCATTGGTTTGAGGAATACTCGTGACTTTCGAGTACTCTCTTGGCCTGCTAATTCGCCGGACAATAACCCAATCGAACATCTGTGGGAGCACCTTGATCACCATTTACGGCAGCTGGACCCTCCACCTATGACTCTCGAAGCTCTGTGGACAGCGCTTCGAGCAGAATGGACTGTCATACCGTCGGACACATACCGCGCACTTCTTGCGTCCATGCCACGACGCCTAGCAGCAGTTATAGCGGCAAAGGGTGGCTACTCCCATATGACAGTGTACGATAACGGTGTTTACCTGACGCTGTATCCAAAGGCATGAAATAAGACGAGAGATTTGATTTTGGTTCTTGCACGTGAGTCGTATTAGCAGCAATGAAAGCGTCCTTATCGAACATCGCTGGAGAGATATACTTCCGTCGTAAACTTTCGTACATCGCCTGACATCGGAATAAATAATTAAAACATCGTTACCAACATGCACGGGGCGGTCACATGAAGTCATTAGAATCAACGTGAAAGAGCGATCGCCAGAGCGTCGACAACAACGTCGCACACATCATTGGAAACGGTGAAGCAAAGGCCAGACAATCACGGGAGCGTACTATCAGGACTTAGGAAAGTTACGGGGGACCATCAGGTCGAAGCGGCGAGGGGTGAGATTTCTGCATGACAATGCGCCACCTCATTCTGCATACAAGGCCATGTACGGTGCAGTGAAGCTTGGATTCCAAATATTGCCCCATCTGCCGTGTTCACCGATCTGGCCTCGAGCGACTTCTTCCTTGCCTGAACAACCCGTTCATATGGAGAAGAACTGACGCACCATCATTCACCGTCTTCCGGCTGATCGTAATGACTTTACGACCGCACCTCATAAACATACACTGACTGAGCAGAACTCATGGGATAGGTCACCGATTCACGATCGGACACTATGTGGTGGCTGCAACTGCGTGTGAGACCTTCTGGGAAGCAACATCATTGTGAGTCGACGGCATTCGAACAGGGCATAGCGGTGAGTGCCCGAAGCGGTGATGCGGTGCGAATTCGGCTTCGCACGTTCAACCATGTCTAGAGTGTACAGACACCATACAGGGCGTCCAGCCGCCCTTGATGACCGGCAACCCATGACGAATGGTCAACAGGGACAGGAGGGTCACATTGCGATAAATCACAGTCCCAATTCAATGTCGGCTGAGCGAGAAACATCTCCCAGTAGACAATTCGTAGGAACATGCGTGCCCTCTGGGAGATGGATACGGCAACAGTGGTGTAACGTCATATGGTCGACGAGTCACGGTATGTCACTTTTGTGGCGCAGAGCTCATGAAGCAATGAACCCAGCATGTCATTGTCTGGGGCACGTTTTCCTTGTATGGAATACCCCCCCCCCCTTTCGTCGGGAAAACACGCTGAATGTTCTGCGGGATCATCAACTGCTCGATTTTGTCCTTCCAACACCCCAACCAGCTTGACATCTTTCAAGATGACAATGCACCGCGACATCGCTCCAATGTCTCTCGAGAATGGTTCGGAAGGTCTAACGACTGGACTGGCTATCCCATGAACCCTATTGAGCATATCTGGGATGCCGTTGAAGTCAGGCTCTGTGCAGCTGGATCATCTTCTCACAAACAGACCGCAATGCAGACTGTGTTCCATCATCTACCTGCGGAAGTGTACAGGGACTTGCAGACTCGCTTCCACGTCGTATCGCCGCACTCCACAAGGCCAGAAAGGGCCCGATCGATGTCACGTGATTATCCCATGAGTTTTGCTCAGTCAATTTTTATCGTACCGGAGACCAATAAACGAAAGATAAAGTTCCACGACTTGGAATCGGGCCAGGGACTAGGAGTATCTAACTCCTCAACCGGCATCGAACCCCTGTCCTCGGGCATCAGATGCGATCACGCAACCATGAGAAGAAGTCTACCCATAATCCCATGATTTTCCAGTCGATACGAACTTTTCCTGGCGACTCACCGGATGTACGCTGAGTGGCCAAAAATTAGAGACCCCCTCTACTAACGAGTTGATCCACCGTTAGTTCTGATCACAGCCGATATTCTTCTCGGATACATGTGGACACACCTTTATTACGTTGTCGAGCCAAGACGTGCACTCGTTTGTACAGGCTGTCCCAACGGAAAGCGGCATCAGTAGGTTGTGGCACCACCTCTAGCGACGATGCATTGTTCCAGCCGCAGGTGTAGGTGGATGTCATCTTGATGTATGTCTGCCCAGGCCTGGTGAACTTGCTGTGTCAGTTCATGGAGATTGAGTGGTGATCGTAAACGACGTCCCACCATGTCCCATACGTGCTCGATTGGCGATAGGTCTGGGGATCTCGTGGGCCATGGCGGCAATTGACATCATGCAACGATGCCATGCTCGTGTTGGCCGTGCGCGTTCTGGCGTTATCCTGCTGAAAGACTGTGCCAGGTATGGTGTGTAGAAATACGGCTGCAGAATCTCTGTGACGTACCATGCTGCTGTCGGGGTGCCTTGGACGGTGACTAAAGGCCTTCTAGTATCATAGCCGATGGCACCCCAGACGACGATCCCGTGTGTCAGTCCACGATGGCGATACCGGATGCATTGTTTGCGCCACACACATCCCAGTCTGTCGTCGGTGTCCAAACAAAAGCACAATTCGTCACCGAAGACCAGCAGGTGCCATTCCACTCGTTCACGACGCCCATTGCAATCGTATCAGACGAGGCTCAGGTGTCAAACAAAGACGCAACAATGGACGCCTGGCTGTATCCGCCTATCGGTATGAGCTGACGTGCTTCGGCAGGCCCCAGAGCCTGGTCTTCTGGTACGTGTGTCCCATACACATCCGCATCTGTCGTCGGTATCCAAAGACCACCAGGCTCCATTCCATTTGTTCATGACACCATTGCAATCGTATTGCATGGTGCTCAGGTGTCAAAGGAAGACGCAACAACGGACACCTGCAGTTGCAGCAAGGTGATGGTTCTGTCCACTAATGCCGTATGCAGTATTGCCTCTCGCCATTGCCTCCAACATCGGCCTACTGTCCGTGTGTCCTGCAACACGTGGACAGCGATCCGTCTGGTCGACCATCCAGCCTCAGAGAGGCCAATAATCCAACCATTGTTCCAGCCACAGGTGTAGGTGGATGTCATCTTGGGGTATGTCTGGCCAGGCCTGGTGAACTTGCTGTGTCAGTTCATGGAGATTGCGTGGTAATCGTAAACGACGTTCCACCATGTCCCACACGTGCTCGATTGGCAATAGGTCTGGGGATCTCGTGGGCCATGGCGGCAATTGACATCATGCAACGATGCCATGCTCGTGTTTGCCGTGCGCGTTTTCGCGTAAAGGCAGAGTGCTATCATAGCTGATGGCACCCCAGACCTGATCCCGGGTGTCGGTCCACGACGGCAATACTCAATGCATTGTTCATCGGCACGTTCCAGTATTCTGCGCGACACCCTCCCGCGTCTGTCGTCGGTGTCCAGCCAAAAGCTGCATTCGTCGCCGAAGACTACCGGGCACCACACCATTGCAGTCATATTGCGCGCTGCTCAGATGTCAAAGGAAGACACAACAATGAACGCCTTTAGACATTGTCGCAGCGTGTAACCGGCGTGCTATTGTCGCTAGTAACACTGGAACAGTACCGGGAACAGTGATGTTGTCGCGCAGCTGCCGCAGGGTGATGGTTCTGTCTGCTAGCGCTGTTCGAAGTATCTGCCTATTGGTACGAGCTGATTGCGTAAACGGTTGTCATTGTTGTCGTCGCGGCATTGAGACCGTTGTGCGGATTAGACGTCCTCACTACTGCATGGAACGTCTTGCACAGGTATCAACTGATGAGCCAATACAGGCACCAGGAACCTGTATCAACCCAAATGGTCATGTCTCGTGAGCATGCATCCAAGCGTTTACTAGTCGGAGGTGGCTGTGGCCCCCCCCCCCCCGCACTAAATATCGATAAGATCGGATAACTCCTTGTTGGTGGGGCAATTTCATTGGAAAACAGTGTATGTCATCCGAAGCTGAGTGTTCCTTATATAGGCAGCTCTGTGTTGTTACGTTACTCCACATCACTTTCGGGGTGTCTGTAGCACTAAAGGCAGAGTGCTATCATAGCCGATGGCACCCCAGACCTGATCCCGGGTGTCGGTCCACGACGGCAATACTGGATGCATTGTTCATTGGCGCGTTCCAGTGGTCTGCGCGTCTGTCGTCGGTATCCAAACAAAAGCGGGATTCGTCGCTGAAGACCACCGGGCGCCATTCCAGTCGCTAGCTCACCCATTCACGACACCATTGCAGTCGTATCGCGCGGCGCTCAGGAAGACGCAACAATGGACGCCTGGCAGACGTTGTCATGTTGTCATGCAGTTGATGCTGGGTGATTTCATTGGCGGATGCTACCTCGACGAATTTTAAATTTGAATCCATCTTAACTCTAGACGGTAGCGGTTTTACGCCACGGTATGACATCTGATCCGCTATGCTTACGTCACGCGCGGTGTGACGTCTGATCCGCTATGCTTACGTCATGCGCTGTGTGAAGTCTGATCCGCTATGCTTACGTCAAGTGCGGTGTGACGTCTGATCCGCTATGCTTACGTCACGCGTGGCCTGACGTCTGATCCGCTATGCTTACGTCACGCGCGGTCTGACATCTGATCCGCTATGGTT
>JAHWFO010070705.1:61292-87970 GCA_023313115.1 Rhysida immarginata | reverse complement strand
TTTTCTTAGAAAAGAGAGTTCTTAGTACTTAACAATTTCTTGAAAATCTTTAAAAATGATCAGTAAATGGAGATAATGAAGAGTTAGCAGACTATTGAGAAAGAGTGGAAAGACGACAGAGAAAGCAAACCTTTAGCTCCGTGCTGTACTGAGCAAATGGAAAGCAAGTAAATAGAAGAATTGGCCACCGCTGGACTACCCAAAGTGATGAAAGGCCAAATTTTGCTTCGACACAACGAGAGAAGAGTGGAAATTGCAACAACATCAAGTGTACATCTGAAGTAAGATTACCTGAGTAAGAAATTATTGGAGCGGTCCATCCATTGTGAGCCTTTAAAAAGATTTTTTTCGAATTTTCATTAAGAATTTTGACTGTATTAATTGTAAGCATTTTCATGGGTTTATTTTTAAGATTTTGCAAAATTTAATTTAATTTTTTGAGATTGTTCTGTTTAAATCCAAGTGGAATTATCCCGGGCAACGCCGGGTACCTCTTCTAGTGTGACAATAAAACGCATTATATTGACCTGAAAATCTAATGGTTTCTTTTCTGACCCATGATATGCAAATGCTGCAAATTTAATGCAGATTGGGCTATTCCATCAGGGTGTTGCCATTTTTATAAACACTAGTGTATTTAAGGTCAACCAATTGTAGAAAAGTTTTTTTTAGTAAATTTTTTAAAACCTTTATAAAATTTATAGAAATTTTTGAAATAGATAAGGTAAAGTACGCTTAGATAAAGATAAAAGATGACATAATTGAAAGTTTATCTAGATAAGATAAAAGATAAAAACTTTTCATCTAAGATAATTATCTAGATAGGTCCCAACACTGCTTACTTACTTACTTACTTTTCAAACCCGCTTATCCGTTAGGGTCGCGGGGGCAGCAGCCCTATGGAGGATCTCCAGCGATCGCGATCTTCCGCCATCAGGCGCATGTCCTCCCTGGTAATATCCAAGCGACTCGAACCCAAATTCTCCAGGTAGTCTAGCCACCTGGTTCTAGGCCGACCCCTTGGTCTCTTACCCACCGGCTTGGAAAATAACAACTGCCTAGGAAGACTAGTTTGCGGCATCCGAATCACGTGGCCATACCAGCGCAACTGAGACCTCTCAATGCGGAGAAGTAGCGGCTCAACACCTAAAGATTCCCTTATTGTATTGCTGTACACTCTATCTAGTAGGGTAACACCTGCAACACCTCTCAGAAATCTCATTTCGGCCGCTTGTACCCGCGATCGCACTCTTTCGGTCATTACCCAAGCCTCATGACCATAGGTGAGAATGGGGACAAAGATGGATTTGAAGACGGAGAGCTTAGCTTTGTTACTCAGCTCGCGTTTCGTTACCACGGATCGCCACAGTTCACGTCTGACACAGCTTGCTGCACCGTTCCGAGCATCCAATTCTTTCTCCTGCCGTCCATCACTCGTGAATGCAATCCCGAGATACTTGAATTTCTCCACCTGTCTCAATGAGGCTCCACTAACATGGAGAGCGCACTGAGCAGGCTGTCTTGAAAGGACCAGAACCTCGGTTTTAGCCACACTGATCTTCATCCCAGCTTCTTCACATTTGGCTGCAAGCCGGTCTAGTGCATGCTGAAGGTTCGTGCAAGAAGACCCAAGGAGGACAAGGTCGTCAGCAAAGAGCAACCTCTCCACCAGGCAGTCGCCCACACAAACACTGCTTAAACTGCTAAAGTTATCGCATAGGAAGCAAAACTTTTCAAAACGCCCTCGTAGATGCAGAGACGACCGTACTTGAAATTTCCGCCTTGGCTTTGGAGATTGCTTGATCGTAACACTGCTCCAGTTGACTACAACGGTCTTTGCTCTTTTTGCTTACGTATTCTTGGTAGATTATTTCTTGATGAATCTAGAGAAGAAAAGAAAACCTTTGAACAAGGAAACCTTTCGAATCGTGCGAGCGCATTGCAAAATCAGTCCAATCTTACGCGCATTTGCACGCCTGGAATACACATCCTGTCCGTTCTTCCATTCAAGGGTTTCCGATGTGCTACTGCCTTTTGGACGGTACCCGATAATCATACCTTTTTCAAGGTCGTTTAGGTCGCGTGCTTTACCCATGCGAACTGTTCCTCTGAAACCACCTTTATTCACAGTCCAGTCACATTAATGTGACCACCTGTCATGGCGCAGACAGCTGCGAGACGGGCAGGAAGGTATTGACAGGAATGTGAAGCCATGCCGACTCCAGTTCTGTAGGTTGCACAGTTGAGGATCCAAGGCACGAACAACTCGATCGAGGTGGTCCCACAGATGCTGTACTTACTTACTTTTCAAACCCGCTTATCCGTTAGGGTCGCGGGGGCAGTAGCCCTATGGAGGATCTCCAGCGATCGCGATCTTCCGCCATCAGGCGTACGTCCTCCCTGGTAATATCCAGGCGACTCGAACCCACATTCTCCATGTACAATACTCATTTCTAAAAAAGTTGGGACAGTGCAACATATAAGAAGAAGTCCAACACATTTGTTTGGATTATTGTATTGCCGTTTATTTCAACGCATTACAATACAGAAACGATAAATTAGGCATGGGATCCCATATCTTCTTATATGCTTAAACAAAGATACAGGTGCTTTTCCTGTTTGGCACGTGCAGCGCACTCCCAAAAAAGTTGGGACAGCACAGTGTAATCTTCTGGGCATCGATGACACCAATCTTTCTAACACCGTAACCGCAATTCTGTCCCATTCCTGTTGGATATAGGTCTTCAGCTGTTCAACTGTCCGGGGTCGTCGCTGTCGTAGTTTTCGTTTAATAATATGCCAAACGTTTTCTATAGGTGACAGATCCGGGCTGCAAGGGGGCCGATCCAACATACGAATGCGCTGCCGACGTAGCCACGCAGAAGTTATGCGCGCTGCATGCGGTCTGGCGTTGTCTCGTCGATATATACACTGACGTCGTCCAAACATGCGCCTCTTAGATGGCACCATAGCTTGTTCCAGGATCTGTATATACGCTTCAGCATTGACGGTGCCATGGCACATGAGCAAGTCTTTCATTCCATGGCCACTAATACAGCCCCAGACCGTGACAGACGGTCGTGTCTGTACCGAACGCCTGTAGCACGCGGGAATATCCTTTTCGTCTTTGGTCCGGAGTGTACAGCGTCCTTTATTTCCGTAAACAATCGTAAAGGTTGATTCGTCGGACCACAATATGTTCTTCCAGCGTACTCGGGACCGATTGCGATGGGCTCGAGCCCACATCAGACGGCGACGTTGCTGTCGTTTGTCGACGTATGGCTTCCGTCGTGCACTGTATAACTTAAGTTTGCATTTGTGGATGCACCGGCGTACAGTATTCGACGATAATGGCTTCCCGAAGAAATCGCGGGCCCACGTGGCTACGTCTGTGATCGCAGCATTCCTATGTGTGACGCAGTGACGTCGGAGGATCCGAAGAGCTCGAGCATTCGGAATAGGTTTTCTACCTTGGCCTCTCCGAACTGTGATCTCACCACTATCTCGGTAGCACTCGATAATATTATGTACTGTAGATGATGACAGGTTAAATCTTCTGGCTATTGCACGCTGAGAAACGTTGTTTGTGAATTCTTGAACGATTCGAACACGAAGATCTTCGCTAACTGGCTTGCCTCGACCCGTCGTTCCGAATAAGTTACCTGAACGTCGGATGGCAACTGTTATTTATACGGAATGTAGTACGACGTCATCGTTCTAGATTATTCCCGAACAATTCGGAAGGTTCCACTACTAAGGGCGCTTTCTACAACGTATGTCCCTACTATTTTGGAACGTGTTGCAACACCCCCATTGAAAATGAACGTCCCGGCCACGATACAAAATGTTTTGGTGCACATGGTATATTTATGTCATTTCATAAACGTATCTGCTATTTTGTATTCGCGAGAAAGTTTTGTTAGGTTAGGTTAGGTTAGTTTGGAAATGAGTATTGTAGTATAGCCGAACCCTTGGTCGCTTACCCACTGGCTTGGAAAATAACAACTGCCTAGGAAGACTAGTTTGCATTGGCATCCGTATCACGTGGCCATACCAGCGCAACTGAGATCTGAGTGGATGCCCCCTTACCGTGGGTCAGGGGTTTGGGTGAATCAGGGATTCTGTGAGCTATACTGGTTGTAGCACGGCTACTTTAGGGTCACCCTTACCAGAAAGGTCATGGTTGAGAAGTGAGACGAAGAGTATCCAAACAAACATATATGTCATGATGTCGACGAATGAGAGAATTCATACTGCATCGTGTATGGCGCAGGTTAAAGTCACCCGCGTTCGGGAGTTAGGCAGAGGCTCTCGTTCGAAAAATAGTCGACAGCAATGCCTCCGAGAAGCCCCACCAGTGCACTCGCTAGGCGCTTGGGGAAACGGTCGGGGGCAGCGCATGCCTTTACCCAGGAGGAGAAACGGGTAAAGCGACAACGGGATCGGGTGCTGTCTACAGATGCTGTATGGGGTTTAAATCCGGCAAGTTTGGGGACCAGGGGATTACTGTAAAGGAAC
The DNA here is from genome assembly GCA_023313115.1 of Rhysida immarginata. Taxonomy (NCBI): domain Eukaryota; kingdom Metazoa; phylum Arthropoda; class Chilopoda; order Scolopendromorpha; family Scolopendridae; genus Rhysida; species Rhysida immarginata. The sequence continues at coordinate 83,452 of JAHWFO010070705.1, read as the reverse complement.
CATGGACAGACACTGTGCGCTGTATGGCATGTCGCATTGTCCTGCTAGAAGATGCCATCGTTCAAAAGAACAGATGCATACTTCTATTGATCCATGATGTCGTCTACAATGATGATTGCACCCAGGGAATGCCACGAATACATTACCCAGACCATAACGCTGCCTCCTCTAGCCTGGACCCTTGCGGCAAATGTAGTAGGGTGCTTGTTTTCTGACGCCGAACGCCGTACACGCCATCGCCCATCTTTCCAACGGAGCATACCGTGATTCATCAGAAAAGCCACCTTTCACCACTCTGTTGCTGTCCAGTTGCGGTACTGGAGTGCAAATGTCAGTCTTCGTCGCCGGTGCAAATGTCAGTCTTACCTAGTGATGTCCGTTGGATCCGGATCTGAAAATATCCGGATTTCGGATATCGGATCCGGATTTTGGGTCCTGTCGCTGGGTGCGTATTAAGACTAATTAGGACTTAAGAGGACTAGGCTATCACTTAATAAACTGCTTTCATAAAAAGTTTGCATATACACAATTTCCTGATATAGGATCCGAATTTCGGATCTCGGATCCAAGATCCGGATCTCAGATCTCGGACCCAAGATCTGGATCTCAGATCTCGGACCCAAGATCTGGATCTCAGATCTCGGACCCAAGATCCGGATCTCGGATTTCTGACCAAGAACCGGATCTCGGATCTCGGACCTAGGTCCGAAAAAAAGATCCAGATATCCGGATCTTGAATTATCCGGATCTTGACATCACTAGTCTTACCAAACATTCACTGAACTGTTGTCGAGGATACATGTTTGGTAGCGCCCTGGTTTATCTAGGAGGTTGCACGTCTGTTTGCTTGCACGCATCTCTGTAGCTGTCGTTCACCTCTATCATCTATGGCCCGTGGTACCCCGCACTCTCTGTCACCTATGGCGGCACGCGAATGGTTCACAAAAGTAGCCGTTTCGGAAATACTGCCGCCCTCGGCTCGGAAGCCAATGATCATGCCCTTCTTATACCACACCTCTGATACTGCTACGTACCTTCTGGACGTAGCCATTTTCCGCTGATGTTGAATGTAGGGTGTGGTCACATTTATGTGGCTGGAGTGTGTATGTCTTCCAACACAGAAGTTTTTTATCCATCTCCCCTGTAAATGCGCACAATCATACTTACGTAACCTAACTGGCGGTCATAATTCAGTGACTTGACCCTGTATGTGTGTCGTCTTGGATACCCTGCACCCTACGCAAGTGAATGGTATAAAATAGATGTCATACCTGATAGATCCAAAAGGACAGGGCCCGTGAGCAGATGTCCATGATGATCTCTGGTCGTTGCCCTGACAGCACCATCTAAGACGAGATATCACATGATCAGTTAACATGAAAAGTAGATTTAAAAATGAAAATTTGTAGTGTATTTTTACCGATTTATACTGCTCGCTTGGATTAAGGTCAACTCTGATGATATCGTACTTGTTAGTCAAATTCGTTTCACCTGACAAAAATTTTTACAAGGTCACGTAAGGTAACGGTCTTTCATTGTACAGCTAACTTTAATTACGAAATTTTAGTTACATGCAGGGCATTTTAATTGCTTTTCAAATTCTCGGGCTCCGTCTTCATTGCAAAAAATGTCTGCAAACGAGTTTAAGGAAGCAAGAATCTACGAGGGTGAGCTGAAAAGTAATTCCTCCTTCAAAATTCTGTTTGTATCTGATACTCCCATTTGTCGTCTATGTAATGCACTATTCACTTTTCGACATAGTCCCCATCCCTTTCCACACATTGTACCAACGCGTGACTAGTCGGGTGAACCCGTCGGAGGGGAATTCCGGGGTTGTTGTCGACACCAAAACCGTACGGCAGATTTCACCTCGTCATCAGAACGCAACGCGTGCCCCTTAAGATGCTCTTTCCTCTTTGGGAAGTGGTGAAAGTCGCAAGGTGCAAAGTCTTTCGTTTTTGAACTGCAGTTTTTCATCTTTGAACTGTAGGCACTGCAACCCCCTCTGATGTGCTGCAGAAGAGGATCCAAAGCTGCCATTCAATCCTCGTGTCAACGACAACCCCGGAATTCCTCGGGAATCGGGAATCGCCCACCACTACTGGTTTTACATCTTGTATTTAATTGGTGTAGTATCACTATAACGTCATAATTATTGTAATTATATATTGATTATACGAGGGTGGGCTGAAAAGTAATGCCTCCATGGCTGTAACTTTTTTATTTTTTTAACCAATTTTCCAAATTCTTTTTGTATCCGCTACTCCCATTTGTCCTCTATGTAATGCACCATTCACTTTTCGACATAGTCCCCATCCCTTTCCACGCATTGTACCAACGCGTGACTAGTCGGGTGAACCCGTCGGAGAGGAATTCCGGGGTTGTCGTCAATGGCAGCTTTGGATCCTCTTCTGCAGCACGATAATGCCACACATCAGAGGGGGTTGCAGCGCCTACAGTTCAAAGATGAAAGGCTTTGCACCTTGCGACTTTCACTACTTCCCAAAGAGGAAACAGCACCTTAAGGGGCTTGAGTTGCGTTCTGACGACGAGGTGAAGCCTGCCGTTTGGTCTTGGTGTCGACGACAACCCCAGAATTCCCCTCTGAACGGTTCACCCGACTAGTCACGCGTCGGTACAATGCGTGGAAAGGGATGGGGAATATGTCGAAAAGTGAATAGTACATTACATAGAGGACAAATGGGAGTATCAGAAAAAAGTTACAGCCATGGAGGCATTACTTTTCAGCCCACCCTCGTATAATCCCATATACGAGGGCACATCAATATGTAAGTTGCACGATGGCACTCTTAGAACATGGCAGTAGTAACGAGTGAAAGTCCGTGTACTGAAAGCCTCATCCAACCAGAGGTACCACGCCAGCCAGAATCCATGGCATTTATGAAGCCATAAAGAAGAACTGCCGTATCCACCTAAAAACACGTAGCAGACATATTCGGCATATCCTATAGCGTATGAAGTTGAACTACCACAAAGTCAGCCCCCTGCTGGGCGCCAAGGTAGCTGAAGGATGAGCAGCGCCATTTGTAGTGGTTTGAGATAGAGGGAACGACCGCCACCTCCCAGAGACCAATACCATTTTGTGTGTGGAAACACCCTGCCAAGAAATTCTGCGTGACTCCTACAGTGCCAGCGGGGCCAGCAGGTCTGTGCATTACACAACAGTGCACGGTAGAAACGATAGGAACAAACTGTAAACATTCTCAAAGGATACGTGAACACGAAGTCACCTATTGAAGAAATAAATCAATAACACTCAATTAGATTAACGGGATACTTGCACTTGTTATAATGAATAAATTTAATTTGTTGTAATGAGTGAGCAGAAAATAACGTGAGGTGTTCAGAGCTCGCTAGCGGGAATTCTATCCAAATGCAAAAAAAAAAAGAAAAAATAGTACCAAAAGTCGCCATAGGGGGCGCTTATTTCAAGAAAACGATGAATGAACAAATACCGTACAAACCAACTTTAGTAACAACAATAAACAATGTTTTATTTTCAATATGGCCACCTGTGTGCTGTTCCAATAGCTGCATGTGCTACACGACATTTTCTGCGGCAGCTCGCAGCATATCTGCATTAATTAGTCTGATATGGAACGTTATTTGATCCTTTAAGGTTGAGAGGTCAGGAACATGTGCTTGATACACAAGGGTTGAGATCAGGCGACCTGGGTGGCCATGCCACGGGAAATGCACGACTAATTATTCTGTCGTCTGAAAAACGTTCTCGCAAGATCTGCTGCACCCGACGGCCGACGTGCGGTGGCGCACCATCCTGCATAAAAATGGTAGAATCCAGACAACCCTTTTCCTGCAATCGTGGTATCACAAAATTCTCGAGCACATCGGCATACCTGGCAGAATCGACGGAACGAGTCACCGGTCCACGGGGACGGATTTCTTTAAAAAAGTACGGGCCGACGACGAAAGAAGCAGTAAAGCCGCACCGTACTGTTAGTTTTTGTGAATGCATAGGAGTTGGCAGACACGCTTGTGGATTTGATGCAGTTGTGGGTATTGATATCACCGTTCAAATAAAAATGTGCTTCATCACTCCATATGCATCATCCACTTCGATACGTGCTAAAAATCTCAACCAAAAGTCAGTTCGGGTACGTTCATCTCCAGGAAGCAATTGTTGAACAGGTGGAAGTGAGTTTATTGGGATAAGATGGCAATATTTTCATGGTATATCTGTTTGGCGTGCTATTGCGTGTGCACTGCTGGTACCCTGCACAGTAGTAGTCATCTCCTGTTCCACAAGAGCAGTTGCAACTTCTTCAACGTGTTGCTGCCTGATTCGTTTGCACTCCTAGAGTTCCGGTAGATTCAAATCGTTCAATCATTTTCCGTTAAGTTAGTTCTGCTCATCATTCCTCTTCGTAACGTTTTCAATCGCCGGAATTCACGAAGGGCAGCACTTGCATTGTCGCTCTTCTGATAAAACAACTTGACTAATAACGCCCCGTCAGGCAGAGTAAGCGTCATCGTGAATGATGGGAAATCCTCAGCCTTGCCTTTTATTGTCACGATTGCTCGACACGGAACGCGCTTATGCAAATGTATTCATAGTTTTCTTGAAATAAGCGCCCCCTATGGCGACTTTTGGTACTATTTTTTTTTTTTTTTTGCAGAAATCGAAACTGCATGTTCCACTAAGTATATACACCAAAATGTACTGCATTTGGCCTAATAGAATTCCCGCTAGCGAGCTCTGAACACCTCACGTTATTTCTTGCCCACCCGGTATTAAATTTACGTTACAGTTGTATCACGGAATATTAATTTTATATTAAAAGCGAGTAAGATTAAGTGTGCTCCAAAAACGTTTTTTAACTTGTTAGTACAGATTTCTCCTGCCTTCCTTGAAAGGTTTATTAATACCTTTATCACAATACGAGGTCTGTTCAAAAATTACGTAGAGTGTTTGAATTGCGCGGGCCTTTTTGGTCCCAATCAAAATCGCATGGTGTCGCCATCTTCTGACAGATCCGCTGATTACAAGGCAGTTTTTTTGATTGCAAATAACAGTATTGGTTGATTAGCTACGCGGTTGTTTGTGAAGTGTGTTTTTTTTCGTTTGGCGGATTTTTAGAACGAGTGACTCGAACGAGCAAAGAGTTGCTGCGAAATTTTGTGTTAAACTCGGAAAAACTGCCACTGGACGAGTGGAAAAGGCCAGAAATGTGGACGAGAGGTGACTGGTTGTTTCGTCACGACAACGCTCCAGCCCATTCAGCCCTCGGAACTCGAGAGTTTTTGGCCAAACACTCGATCGCTGTTCTTCCTCACCCACCCTACTCACCTGACCTCGCTCCTCGTGACTTCTTCTCGTTTCCCAAACTCCAAAGACCTTTGAAAGGAAGGAGATTTGAGACGATTCCCGACATAAAGGCAAATGCGACGAAGGCGCCGAAGGACATCACAAAAGAAGCGTTCCAGGACTGTTTCCAAAAGTGGAAACACCGTCGGGATAAGTGTGTGCGTCGGGGAGGAGAGTACTTTGAAGTGGACCCAGATGTGTAACTTCTGAATAAAGTATTTTTTGTTTTATGACGTCAGTCTACGTATTTTTTGAACAGACCTCGTATTAGGCATACAATTTTTAAATGGGCTCGGGTAAAAAAAAAATTTATGATAATTTATTAAATTCTGTAACGAATTTGTGCTTTGATATAGCTAAAAACCGGCAAAAAAACACAGGAATTCAACCTGCTTAATGATCTATTTCAATCGAGGCGCCCTCACACGAGTGGACAGTGTAACTCGGGAGCTGTTGTACTTTCTTTTCTATTACTATTTCAGCCTAGCGTTCCTCTGATTTTCAATCCGATGACGTCATCATTGGGTGCCTATACGAATTGGCGGTCAAAGATAAAGAACCCGCCTCTGGTCTAGCATAGCCCCCTAGATAGTAGGCGCATTCGTTTATTCGTATGATTTGATTTTGATGACGTCAATAGTGCGCCCCGTGCAATTACCGATTAGTGCGTTCAGTGCAGTTTCTGTGTCTGTGCACGATCTTTCACCAAACGGTCCGTGCGTTTTGAGCCAAACCAACAACACTGCGATGCATCAACAACTTTTTTTTAATCACCCCAAGAGTCTAAAATTCAAATTTTTAAAGTCTTTTTTTTTTTTAATCTGTATAAACTCTGTTTATCCACTTGAATGCAAAATTTCGACCATCATCGACAGTGATCGAAATCTGGAGCTTCGCTGGATTACACGAAGCGCACGGAAATCTCTGAACACCTCTCACAGGCCGTACGAGAGCTACACTATATGATCAAAAATATCCGGACACCCCTCACAGATCATCGATTGGCCCAATGTCACATCATAATGACTTGCACATCATTTAAATAGCTTCCCACACTTTCAGACACAACTCTGCTTGGACATTGGCAAGAATGGGTCGTTCGGCAGAGCTCAGTGAGTTCCAACGTGGAACCGTCGTTGGATGTCACCTATGCGGCAAGTCCGTGCGTGACATTTCCAGCCTTCTTCAGATACCCAAGTCGACAGTAGGCGATGTCATTATGAAATGGAAGACCCGGGGATCAACAACAGTTCCACAACGAACCGGTAGACCCAAGAAACTAACGGACAGAGACCGTCGAGTGCTTCGTCGTGTCACCCGCAGCGACCGGAAGTCCTCGGCGGAAAAAATTGCCACAGAGTTTCGAAACGCCTCTGCAAACGATGCCAGTACCACGACAATTCGTTGGGAACTGCACACGATGGGATTCCATGGCCGTGCTGCTGCCCACGAGCCCCACGTCAGCAGGGTCGACGCCAAGCGACGTCTGGAGTGGTGCAAAGCGCACAGAAACTGAACAATGGACCGATGGAAATGTGTAATGTGGACAGACGAATCTTGCTACACACTCTGGCAATCCGACCGACGAGTTTGGGTTTGGCGCATACCTGGAGAACGCTTCTTACCCGAGTGCACAGAGCCCACAGTCGAGTTCGGAGGAGGAGGAGTCGTTGTGTGGGGCTCATTTTCACGGTACGGACTGGGCCAGCTCGTTCCTGTGCAAGGAATCATGAACTCCGACCGTTATCTGAACGTTTTGGACAACTGTGCACTTCCAACGTTGTGGCAATTATTCGGAAACGGGCCATTTCTCTACCGACACGAGAATGCTCCGTGCCACAAAGCGAGGCGTGTACAGCAGTGGTTTGCGGACTCGGGGGTCGAAGAAACGGGTTGGCCGGCACAAAGTGAGATGAATTGGAAAGACGCTCGCCTTCCTATAGAGAGTCTGTGGGAAGAATTGGAAAGACGCTTGCGGGCCAGATCACATCGGCCAACTTCTGTACCTGAACCGATTCTCGCTCTTCGGGAGGAATGGAGGAACATTGCGGAAAGTAGCTACCAACATTTGGTGGAAAGTCTTCCCCGAAAGGTGGAAGCTGTGATTCGGGCAAAGGGATGTGCAACGCCCTATTGATTTCCATGAAATCGTGGCTAAAGCGCAAACGTGCATGTGTCCGGATATTTGTGATCATATAGTGTACTTCGAACGGCTAGTGCGCGCACTCAGTGCAAAAAAATCACACTTAACGAATATACGAATGCGCCTAGTAAAGGCCCGTTCAGCTGGCCAGAAAACAATGGTAATCAGCGTAATCAGTTTTGTAACTATTTGACGTTAGAGGGTGCTGACAAGCTGAACTTCGTTTAGTGGAGTGCTTGTTAGAATCAAGAGATTCTAGTTAATTTTACTGCTAATTTCTATAAAACGAAAGAGCAGACTTAATTTTTAATGCATAAAACAAAATAATTTTCAATAATTACAAGCTAAATTAGAAAAAAATATTTTTATTTTTTGAATTCTAAAGTATTTTATCTAATGAGCAACAAGAGCGAGCATTTAATTTTAAATAAAATAATTTTTATTTTCTTGCATTACAATGTTTTTGACAATTTTATTATTTTCGTAGATAAGGGTTTTTTTACTGGTTGCTATCATGTCTCTGTACGAAAGCTCTGAGATGTTTGTCTGGATAAATGGCATTAGGTCGAGACCGTTCACTGTGGGCGTTCGACTCCGCCAAGGATGCGTACTGTCGACCCTCTCGTTCATTATCTTTATGGACTGGATAGACAGGGGCAGCCGAGGCGACGAACGTGTTTGTGTGGGCGACTGCCTGGTGGAGAGGTTGCTCTTTGCCGACGACCTTCTCCTCCTTGGGTCTTCTCGCACGAACCTTCAGCATGCACTAGACCGGTTTGCAGTAGCCAAATGTGAAAAAGCTGGGATGAAAATGAGTGTGGCTAAAACCGAGGTTCTGGTCCTTTCGAGACAGCCTGCTCAGTGCGCTCTCCATGTTAGGGGAGCCTCATCGAGACAGATGGAGAAATTCAAGTATCACGAGTGATGGACGGCAGGAGAAAGAATTGGATGCTCGGATCGGTGCAGCAAGCTGTGTCAGACGCGAACTGTGGCGATTCGTGGTAACGAAACGCGAGTTAGGTAACAAAGCCAAGCTCTCCGTCTTCAAATCTATCTTTGTCCCCATTTTCACCATTCATGAGGCTTGGGTAATGATCGAAAGAGTGCGATCGCGGGTACAAGCAGGTATAAGAAATGAGATTTCTGCGAGGTGTGGCAGGTGTTACACTCCCTACTAGATAGAGTGTACAGCAGCACAATAAGGGAATATTTAGGTGTTCAGCCGCTACTTCTCCGCATCGAGAGATGTCAGTTGCGCTGGTATGGCCACGTGATACGGATGCCAATGCAAACTGGTCTTCCTAGGCAGTTGTTATTTTCCAAGCCGGTGGGTAAGACACCAAGGGGTCGGTGGATACCAGGTGGCTAGACTACATGGAGAATCTGGGTTCGAGTCGCTTGGATATTACCAGGGAGGACATGCGCCTGATGGCGGAAGATCGCGATCGCTGGAGATCCTCCATAGGGCTGCTGCCCCCGCGACCCTAACGGATAAGCGGGTTTGAAAAGTAAGTAAGTAAGTTTTTAATATTTTCATTGTCATGGCAAAAAAGCAACTAAAAAAGTTATTTAAGCCGAAATTAATTAAATTTGTTGGCAGGATCTTGAGTTGCCTGTGGGTACAATAAGGTTGATAGAAATATCAGGTAATTCTGGAATTTTATGGAGCAACATGCGAGCAATGGTGAATGAATATCTTTGGAATTGTTGATAAACCATCTGGCCAATTTTTTCACCCCCTCCCTCTCTGTGGTCATCGGTGGCATAGTATTAGATTTGGTGGTCATATTTGAACCTCCCACCTCAAAAATTAAGTGATCAGAGAAATCAGACCACTCCCTAAAAAAAGATATTAAAATTAATGCAGAATTTTGAATGATTTTGAAATTAATGTGATCACCTGGTCATTATTTAACCCCCTCCCTCCCTTTGGTGGTCATATATGGACAAATCCTGACCCCCTCCCTCCCCAAAAATTGACCAGGTGGTTTATAAATAGTGATGTCCGTTGGATCCGGATCTCTGATCTGAAAACATCCGGATTCGGATCTAGAAATATCCGGATCCAGAGTTCGGATTTCGGATATCGGATCCGGATTTCGGATCCTTTCGCTGGATGCGTATTAAGACTTATTAGGACTTAAGAGGACTAGGCTATCACTTAATAAAAGCATTTAGAAACTGCTTTCAGAAAAAGTTTGCATATACACAATTTCTTGATATAGGATCCGAATTTCGGATCTCGGATCCAAGATCCGGATCTCAGACCAAGAACCGGATCTCGGACCTAGGTCCGAAAAAAAGATCCGGATATCCGGATCTTGACATCACTATGGCTAAGGTCAAAAACTCTCACCGGTGAGAAGAGTTAGCGCTTGGTCGGTCAGAAATCCCAGTGAGAAAACTGTGACGTCATTTTAACGCGGTCAGAAACGCGAGTTAGTGCTGCTATGCCTAACCGGTTAGTCTCACCGTCCTCACCGAGAAAAGGACGGTTAGCCCAGTGAGAAATTACGTCATCATTCTCTCACCGGTGAGGGTTTTTGACCTTAGCCTATTTATAAACGTTCCTTTTACTATGCGACGATCAGCTAGCATGTTTCATGAAAGCAGCGCTCCTAGTGACAATTAATATCAAAAGTGATTACAGGGAAACCGGCTAGTGAACGGGCCTTTATTATCTAGGGGGCTATGGTTCTAGTTCTTGTCACAAAACTGGTAAGAGCATCGAGTTACATTATGACAAGATCACCTTGCTCGAATTGCCTAATCTTGATTATAATCAATCGATTATCGATTGCGGCTGGTCTCTAGGCATCACGTTTTAGACGCACACAAAATCCATGTCCCAAACCATCGATTGATGGTGTTCAGGTCAGAATGACCGCCACCAAGGTTTTTTTTTATTTTTTTTATTTATTTATTTATTTTTTTTTTTTTGAGAATCATAGCGCGACCTCTTCTTTCATACAGCTAATAAATAATAAATCAAAATAAACAAATCAAAAAAATATTTTGGAGTTCCTCTTAGATCCCAAGTATTGAACGACAGCTTATGCAAATGCAATCAATTAAAAATAAAAAAAAATAAATAGAAACAACAAAAAAGATAACAATTTCCATTTTATTTTTTATATAATCTCAGTGGAAAAATTCTGTGTATAAATTTCTCACCCAAGCATAATTTGTAAGATGTTTTCTGCATTTCTTAAAATTGCACACAATGTCATTATCCATCGTCATCGGGGCAGTGCTTCATCATTCGCACAAGCAGACGATTGCTGCTTGAAGAGGAAGAAGCGGCGCAGTACGATGACCTCAGATGGTATCTTTCATATTCAGGGAGAGAAGAACTTGGTAAAAAATTTTTTTAAATAATAATAATAATAATAATAATAATAATAATAATAATAATAATAATAATTGCTTAATAATAATAATTTTGACAGCATTTAAATGCGGGACTTCAAAAATGGCGGACTTCTCCCACTCTTGATGTTTACTTCTCTTCCATGTCGCTGCTGCCATTCCATCGTCATAGTCTAGCGTAGTTTAAAGCGAATACCTTTCTGATATTGATTAGAAGAAGATGTCGACCCATCATAGGAGGAAAGTTGTCCCTGAAGTTGTTGTTTTTGAAGGTCGTAAGAAAAAGGTAAGTTCATGTGTGTTGTTGAGCGTCATGGCCGTAATCCCACGCTGTCTCCATCTTCTCGCCATAACGATCTACTCTTAAATTTTTATTGTAGCTGTGAAGATCAGTGATTGGGTCAGTAGATTTTATTTTGGATCGTAATTTATTAAAAAAAACCCAACAAAACAATAACAACAACAACAACAACAACAACAAAAAAAAAGCGATGTGTCAGAAAGATCCCGGTGAACATGATCAGCTGCAGGCGGCCATGCCGACATGAACGTCCAACGATGGTGATTCGCTAATATGGCATTTTAGTGATTTATTTTCGCGCAAACTTGTTAATGGAAGTTCGACTTTCTGAATTCAGATGTTATGTGCGTTACTAACTAGAGTCGAATGCATTGCTTTCAAAGAATGATCGCAACGGGATGGATGGATTTGGTCCTGATAGCTGAATCAAGGGTACAATACTAAGGATGTGTCTAAAAAGTCCGACCGGTCGCGACCGATCAAAGCTCAATTTGGAGCCACCAGTGACTGACTCGAAATTTCGGTATATGTGTATTTTAGTATACCAAAGCTCATACTAATTCAGGATTCGTTAATACTTGCGGAAAATAAAGATAAAACTTAACGAAATGCTAACACACTAGCAGCATATACTTTCAATATAATTTCTTATGCACATTCCGCGTTATCAGTCACTAAAGAGGTGGTTTTTCCGGACCGCTATACTGAAGCTCACATCTTAGGAGTAGCAGGTTTAACATGTCAGCTTTGAGTATAGCGATCCGGAAAACCACCTCTTTAAGCCTGGTTTCCATTTAGCGTCGGCGTGCTTTTTGCTTCGGCGTCGTTTTTTGCAATCCACGCCTGTGAGACGCACCCTGATTAGCACGCGAGCGCGGTCGTTTTCCATTTAGCGACTTTCAACAGTTATCCTGCATCTGGTCTGATCTGATTGGTCAAGTCGCTGCAAACAATTGTCGCTCTCTCGAGGTGATGGAAAAAGAAGATATCAACCACTCTGGTCAAGTTCACGCTTTGAATTTATTACTATATCATTTTCACTTAATAAATAAATGATTCACCAAATTTTTATAACCTGTTTAATAATAAATTCACGAAGGAAAAGTCGCGAGAACCCGTGTCGGCGAACAGCAGCTACGGCAGCCATGATTCTCCATCTGAATCGGCGAAGACAACTACCCAGAATCCATAGCGAAGTAGATCGCACCTGATTGGCTAGATCAAAACGACGCCTAAAAATCTAGCCATGCCAGATCTTGAAACGACGCGTGACCCACGCCGGACCGACGCAGACGCTTAACAGACGCTAATTGGAAAACGAATGCATTTTTCAAAAATTCCAAAAAAAGACGCAGACGCCTAACCCACGCCGAACCGACGCTAAATGGAAACCGGCCTTTAGTGACGGATAACGCGGAATGTGCATAAGAAATTATACTGAAAGTATATCCTGCTAGTGTGTTAACATTTCGTTAAGTTTTATCTTTATTTTCCGTAAGTTTAAGCGATTCCTGAATTAGTATGAGCTGTGGTATACTAAAATACACATATACCAAAATTTCGACTATGTCCGATCGACGCGGGAACTATGCAGGCAGGCGTAACTGGCTTTATTCATTTTAAATTTTCGCCCGATTCAGACGACCCTCGATTCATAAAGTAACGACCGGTTGCGATGAGCGTTTTTATATCGCGACGGGACTCCAACGCCTGTCGTAATAGACCTCATATCGGTGGACGTCATGCACTGGTGCGTGTGCATCCTGTGAGGCAAAACATCGTCCCAACCCATAGGCCACTATACGCCACACTCGTTCACTGGCTTCTAATAAAATGTTGTAAACATTCCAAGGAGGAGCTTTAGCAGTGAAGCAGAAATATATTTATACGTTTATTAAAAAGAAATTAATGCGCCCCCCCCCCCCCGCCTCCCCAGTCATCTATTTTTACCTCTTTATCTGCACTTTTTACCTCTCCCCAAGTTTTTTTTTAATCAATAAATTGATTTTCTCGAACGTAACTTGTAAAAAACCTCGTATCTTCTTTCCTTTCTCATCATATCCGAACATACGATATATCACGTGCCATATGTTGCCATAGTTCTAAGGGCCAAGTAACTACCACCCCCGCAAATCCGATCCCACTGGAACAATTGGGCCTAAACATCTTAGTAATGTACAACCCTAGCGTCAATGAACTTCGGACACCTGCAGAATTTAGGATAAGTACAACGAAACTAATTGTAAACAAATGAAAATTACTTTATTGAGTGCACAGAGCTTTAGTACAACTGTCATATAGCATTTTAACATAACGTTGCAATGAACTTCGTACACCGTACCGTTTATTGCACATTACCACTGAGTGGCGTCAGCTTTCTGAAGTCGTTGAGGCATGCTGGACACTAACTTCTGCGTCGTTTCTACCGGAATTTTTTCCCACTCTTCGGAAATACACGCCCGCAACTGCTGCAGTGTTCAAGGCTTTTGCTGTCTGACTTTTCGCTTTAAAATGCGCCATACATTTTGAACGGGTGACAGATCTGGGCTGCAGGCAGGCCAGTCGAGCACCCTGAACCGCTGCTATTGTAGCCAAGCCTTGGTGTTCCGAGCAGCACGAGGCTTCACGTCGTCCTGCTGAAAGATGCTTGGTCTTCTATCGAACAACTTTTGGCGGGATGGACGCAGATGCCGTTGAAGAATGTTTATATAGGCAGCAGAGTTAATAGTGCCCTCGCAAAAGTGAAGCGATCCTGTCCCGGCTGCGCTCACACAGCCCCACACCATCAGCGATGCAGGCTTCTGAACTTTCCTTGGTAACAGTCGAGATGATTACTTTTGTGCTTGGTCCTTAGCACCTTGCGACCGTTGTTGCCATACATCACTGCAAAGGTGGACTCGCCGGACCAGAGAACACTATTCCGCTGGGCAAGGGTCCACTTTAGATGGGTTCTGGCCCATGCTACCTGGCGACGCTTAGCTACAGTGCTCATAAATGGCTTCCTCTTTGTAGCGTAGAAGTAATAGTTGGAACGGCGGACTGTGCTTTCAGATATGGGTAGATGAAAATATTCTCGAGCTCAGTCATTTCACTTATGAGAGCATGCCTGTTTTTCACAATGTAACGTCGAAATACTCGTAGGTCCCTAACACTCAATAATGGCTGCTTGCCTGGTGCAGTCCCTGGTTCTGTTTTCCCGATTTCTCTGAAACGCTCGCTTGATGATCCCATTAAGAGTAGAGAGAGAGTGGAACTGATAATTCATGGGCAATAGCTCGCTGGGATGTTGTTATATTGGAACTGCCGTATACACGTTTCTACTGGCTTAGCACGTCCCATGGTTCAAAACAACACGAATACTGTGCTCTGTCGCGTGGACGGTGCTTTTAAAGGGCGTTTCTACAGCCTTCAGGAAAGTTCTATATGCTGGCGATCCCTTGTGTACGAAGTTCTTTGAAACCTGTTGACAACGCAATTTTACATAAATGGATGTTGATATTGTTCCATGTACACTGAGTAAATGTATTTTGATTAGCCTGCAATCCTCTGTATGCACTTTTCACTGTGTTTTTAGCCATATTACTTGGTGGCCGAAGGTTATTGACGCTAGGGTTGTACATCTTGCCTAAAGGAATCTGGATACTGGATTTTATGCCGTTATGTTTTGATATATCGTTGCCCTCACTGAATCCCACCCTTGTAATTCCGACCCCCGTATACCAATCAAAATCCAACTAAATAGTGCAGATGGACATGCTCATAGTAAGCTACATTCCGAATTTCAACCTTCTACCTCAAAAAAATGTAGAAATTATGAAGAGTACGGACTGACATTTTAAAACCAATAAGTAGCTCCATCTTATTCTACTTACGAGGGTCGGTCAAATGAAAACTGGAAATATTTTTTACAGCTCCTTTATTCAGACAGAGTTGGTACACTATTTTTTAATGTGGTCCCCATCTTTTCGATGCATTTTCGCCACCGAGTCGGGAAGGCATGGATACCTCGGGGGAAAAAAAATCTTTATACGAGGCCTAAGAGAAAAGTATCCAACCTTATTTTTTTGCGAAATAAGTATCCTTATTAGGATCACGTGCGTGCTTGCTTGAGCCGACCTTGAACCTTTGTGCGTATGCGTGAATTTTTTCCCGCCTCTCAATAGCGTCAGTTGCTGGCAATCAGCATTAGAGGGAGGTAGTGTGTCGTGCTGTCGTCGGTTTTCGATTTGGAGATTTTCGGTGACGATGCTATGGTCGTACCCGTACACCCAGGACTCGTCACCAGTGATTATGGTGTTCGTGAAGTCGGGGTCACTGTTTGCGGAGGCCAGCATGTCCCGTGAGACGTCGACACGAAGTTGCTTTTGCTCCGCCGTCAGCAGCTTCGGCACGAATTTTGCCGCCACTCTCTTCGTGGCCAAATCTTCGGTCAGAATGGAATGTGCCGAAAACGTACTGATGCCCACCTCTTCCGCAACTTCTCGGATAGTCACACGACGGTCCCGCATCACCACAGCTTTCGCTTTGGCAATGACCTGGTCGTTTCGGCATGCCGATGGCTGACCGGTTGTACCAGTCCTTAATCTAAGTGATGCCCATAGCATCGTCATCGAAAGCTGTCTGCATCTTCCGGATGGTTTCCACCTGGCTGCCGCCCAGTTTCTGGCAAAATTTGATGCAGTAACGCTGCTCCAGTCGTTCCGTTGTTTTCCTTCAAATCAAAAACCGATGAGAGCACAACACACTACCTCTTTCTAATGCTGATTGCCAGCAAATGACGCTATTGAGAGGCGGGGAAAAATTCACGCATACGCACAAAGGTTCAAGGTCGGCTCATGCAAGCTCACTCCTTTATATGCATAAATAGACCTACAGCTTTTGGTCCCCTCTAATTTTCACCCCCAAACCTCCGACCTTAGTGGGCTAATCAAAACCAAACTAAAAAGTGAAGGTGCACATGCCCATAGTAAGCTACATTCCGAATTTCAACTTTCTACCTCAAAAAATGTAGAAATGATGAAGGGTGATTCAAATCGTGTGTAAAATAAAACCGAGGTCTGATGGCGATAGTCCATTGCGAATCGGAGGAGTTTTTGGCCTGCTCCGGAACCCCAACCTCAAGAGGGATCGTTGCACTGTCTCGGTGCTGACACACATAGTGGCCCCACTGTTCTTTTGCTGTGTCAGTTGCTCAACAGTGGCACGCCGACCGACACTCGCCTCTAGGATCAATGGTCCGTAGGGCCCCACAGTTGCCTCTTCGGTTGCTCGAAACTGTCTGGTTCCTTCAGTCACGGTACACCTTCACTACGGCAGCCCTAGCGCAGTTGACAAAGGTGGCTGTTTCTGAAATGCTGCCCCCCTTGACCCGATAGCCAGTGATCATCCCCTTTTGGAGGTCCGAGTGGTCACTTGCTCTGCCCGTGACGCCGACAGTTGCTGTGTTAATGGATGCTAGTACATTGTCATGTTTTAACGTCTGCATACCATGGGACGTTCCAACATGTTCGAGGAGCGGTGCTCATATTAATGTGTCCCGACCCTGTAGTGTGCGTTACTTTCTGATATCTCCTTTTATTTATTAACACAATTGAATTGATCAAATTGAGTTGAATACAAAAGTTCGATATGATGATTGATGAGGAACTAACGAGCTGTGTATTGTGTGCAATCGAAGTCGACCGTTTAGATCGATCGATGGCTTCGATGCAGTGCAAAAATGCCAAATTACAACAAGAGAGGTCGCATGGGTAGCAGACTTCTGTGGTCTGATCTTTTTGAGTTTCTGCCATGGGAATGACACTTAAGAAAGGCGCATGCCGTATCATTGGGATTCCACGTTGATTGCCTTGAAATCTTCGGACATTTGGAGATAGCCTTCTTTTCAAGTGACAAGTTAGATGCTTGGGAGTCTATGGCTCGAGTTTAGGTTCATGGTTTGTTTGTCATTTTTTATCCTAATATAAGACGCATTCTCCATCGCGCACTAAACGCACAATCATGAGAGTGAGTCACGTGATCAGTGCGAAGCATGCAGTTTGAATCGTGCGAATCATTCAGCCTGAAGGAAGGCAGAGCGTTAACAATTGAATGATCAGGCAGCCCCAGCTCCTGGCTAGTGTGTTTCGTGGACGCACAAAATGCACCAAACGCACGATAACTAAACGCACTGGCGATGAGGAACAGCCAGTGCGGACACAACGTGCGTTTCGTGCGCGATGGAGAATGCGCCTTTCGTTAACAAAATAGTGATCAAGATATTGCTTGACCAACTGACAACAACCTCTTGTCCACAACAGAATTTTATGGACTCATATACGTATTTCGAACTCACTGAGTTCATTATTCAATGCCGATACAGAGTTTGGTTGAATTACCGAGAATATATATACCGGGTGGGCAAGAAATAACGTGAGGTGTTTAGAGCTCGCTAGCGGGAATTCTATTAGGCCAAATGCAGTACATTTTGGTGTATATACTTAGTGGAACATGCAGTTTCGATTTCTGCAAAAAAAAAAAAAAAAATAGTACCAAAAGTCGCCATAGGGGGCGCTTATTTCAAGAAAACAATGAATGAACAAATACCATACAAACCAACTTTAGTAACTTCAATATGAGCACCAGTATGCTGTTCCAATAGCTGCATGCGCTACACGACATTTTCTACAGCAGCTCGCAGCATATCTGCATGAATTAGTCTAATGTGTAACATTATTTGATCCTTTAAGGTTTAGAGGTCAGGAACGTGTGTTCGATACACAAGGCTTTTCAAATATCCCCATAACCAAAAATCATAAGGGTTGAGATCAGGTGACCTGGATGGCCATACAATGGGAAATGCACGACTAATTATTCTGTTGTCTGAAAAACGTTCTCACAAGATCTGCTGCACCTGATGGCGCACCATCCTGCATAAAAATGGTAGAATCCAGACGACCCTTTTCCTGCAATCGTGGTATCACAAAATTCTCAAGCGTATCGGCATACCTGGCAGAATTGACGGAACAAGTCACCGGTCCACAGGGACGGATTTCTTCGAAAAAGTATGGGCCGATGACGTAAGAAGCAGTAAAGCCGCACCATACTGTTAGTTTGGGTGAATGCATAGGAGTTGGCAGACACACTCGTGGATTTGATGCAGTTGTGGGTATGGATGTCGCCATTCAAATAAAAATGTGCCTCATCACTCCGTATGCATCATCCACTTCCATACGAAGTGCTAAAAATCTCAACGAAAAGTCAGTTCGGGTATGTTCATCTCCAGGAAGCAATTGTTGAACAGGTGGGAGTGAGTTTATAGGGAGAAAATGGCAATATCTTATGCAATATTTTCCTCACCGTCGAATATGGGATATCTGTTTGGCGTGCTATTGCATGTGCACTGCTGGTACCCTGCACAGTAGTCGTCTCCCGTTCCACAACAGCACTTGCAACTTCTTCAACGTGTTGCTGCCCGATTCGTTTGCACTCCTAGAGTTCCGGTAGATTCAAATCGTTCAATCATTTTCCGTAAGTTAGTTATGCTCATCGGTCCTCTTCGTAACGTTTTCAATCGCCGGAGTTCACGAAGGGCAGCACTTGCATTGTCGCTCTTCTGCTAAAACAACTTGACTAATAAAGCCCGGTCAGGCAGAGTAAGCGTGATCGTCAGGCCATTCGTTCGTGAATGATGGGAAATCCTCAGCCTTGCCTTTTATTGTCACGATTGCTCAACACGGAACGCGCTTATGCAAATGTATTCATTGTTTTTTTTGAAATAAGCGTCCCCTATGGCGACTTTTGGTACTATTTTTTTTTTGCAGAAATCGAAACTGCATGTTCCACTAAGTATATACACCAAAATGTACTGCATTTGGCCTAATAGAATTCCCGCTAGGGAGCTCCGAACACCTCACGTTATTTCGGCCCACCCGGTATATATTCTCTGTATCGGCATTGAATAATGAACTCAATGAGTTGGAAATACGTATATGAGTCCATAAAATTCTTTTGTGGATAAGAGGTTGTTGTCAGTTGGTCATGTTGTTATTCACAGTCCTTTCCAGTTTCTCAAGATTTTGCTTCTTTATTTTCTTCCCAGAAGACGCAACCGGAGCCGCAAGAAGTGGAAGAGACCAAAGCAGTGGTGAAATTTTCTGGAAATTTTAATTTACGTAAAGCGCAGCACGAAGTGAAAAAATTTGTTATTTCTGGACTCGATAAAGACAAGCAAGAGGATGCTAAAGTTGCTCTGGCTATCAGTCTCGGCGCAAAAGTAAGTATTCAGTGTGCTTTTCCTCTTTTCATTTATGAAAATCGTAGACCACGTTACCAGGTTTTGCAAAAGTTCTTGTATGCTGGGTGCCCACTTAGTGCGACGATAGCACGATTCTATTGCTTTGTGAAGCACGCATGCGCAGAGTGACGACGTCACGAGGGCGATTTTGTGGCGCATCTAAGGCAATTAGCTTTTCGATCGCGCGACTCCATCCCACCAATCAGAAAACAGCTTCGAATCACGTGGCACATGCAATCGTGGCAGCACCTACTTCGAGATGGTCGGATATCGCTACGGAAAATTTGATTGAAGATATCAAGAAATAGCCAATTCTGATTTTGGAAGCACGAAATCTTGAAGTGAGAAACGAAACGATCGCATAGGTAGCGCATGCGCATTCAGTCATGCGGCCGTCTCGCTAAGTGGGCACTCAGCATTACACATGTGAGGACCCTCACAAAAGTAACGTAACTATGTGAGTGATGCATATTAATCGATGTAACCGCCGTCGGTGGCAACCACATGCTCTAGACGCGGTCTAAAGGCCCGACAAACATTACAAGATGCTTTCAGCTTGTCGACATTGCTGTGACGGATCTTGCAGACCTTGCTCTCGCTGTAGACGAGAGAGTTGAGGTCGGGCGACTGAGGAGGCCAAAAGTCCTTCGACCAGAAGTTCATGTTTGACCCCAACCACTCTTAGACGGTCTTGGCACTGTGGGCCTGTTGAAAGAAGTAGTCCGCATTCCTCGTCACCTTTTTCAACCTGAACAGAACGTTCTTGGTCGTCAAGATGTCCTTGTAGTCGGTTGAGGTAAGCCTGTAACCGGTTGGAAACCCGATTTGCGGCATTTTCATGTCATTCGATGCAACGACGCCGAGCATTGTCACCGAGGCCGAGTGCTTGGTTGTAATCAGTTAGTGGACCTCAGAGACGTCCTGGCCGAAGTTGACCACACGGTCGTTTTGCTTGTTGACGACTGTGTCTGCTATCCGTCGGCAAAGGTCTTGCCACCCGCCTCAAACTCTTTCCACCTTCTTTCTCGATGGCTCTGGACAACATGGCCACAGAAATCTTGTTTTTCTTTGCGAACTGTGTCGTTTTGATAGTCGGGCACCTTCGAAGGCTTTTTTGACACCCAAACGATTGATAGTGCAAGATCTGCCTGCACGTGGGCAATCTTCGACGCCTTCCCTATTCTTTAGCCTCTCTGTGACACTGTGGACAGTCATCCGGCTAACGTCGAGCTGCTTAGCGATGTCAGATTTGTTGTCGCCCGTACGAAGGAGCGCAGAGATCTAGATTCTGTCACGTTCCCATTGCATTCATTCCACTTCTATACACTGTCATATCACTGAATTATGATCACCCGCTTAGTAATGGCAGTCCATTCCGCTTGGAGGGTTCAGCTGCTGTACGTGGCGATCAAGGTGCTCCCACAGATGTTCGATTGGATTGGTGTCCGGCCAATTAGCGGGCCAAGGGAGCATTCGAAAGTCAGTAGTGTTCCTCGAACCAATCCAGAAGGAGACGTGCTTTGTCTTGCTGGAACACACCATCACATTGGGGGAACGTCGTGAGCATGTATGGGTGCACCTGGTCCGCTACGATTGATAGATAGCCACAGGCGTTCAAATTGCCCGCTAGACGAATGAGTGGACCTAAATGCTCCCAGCAGAAGATCCCCCACAAACGCACACAACCACCATCAGCCTGTTTCAGGCCACAATGGCCTCCTGCAGTCTCTTTTCATAGTGTTCACGACACACTCGCCATCGTTCGTCAATCTTATGGAGCAGAAACCGTGACTCGTCGGAGAAGGCAACCTTAGCCCACTTGCCTGTGGTCCAATGGCAGTGCTCACGTGCAAAGTCTAGGCGCTGTCGATGATGACGACTCCTGGTCGACATGGGTGCAGCAACCGTGCATCGACTGTTTAGGCCCATCCATAGCAGGGTGCGTTTGACGGTAATGTCACCTTTTACGAATCATCGTAGGCACCGCTCACCCCGTCGGTCGATGGCTCGTGACCCTTTACAGCGATGGCGTCAGGATGCGATTTCTGTCCCTACCGTCCACTCTTTGTACACCTTCACTACAGCAGACCGTGAGCAGTTCACAAACCGTTTCGGAGATGGTACCACCCTCGCTGCGATGGCCTGTTATCATCACTTTTTGGGCGTCTGTTTAACGCACCAGCTTTATGATTTTCTCAGCCTGTTATGAAAATTTTGCAATGTGTAATCGTTGTCGGGGTGAACCATGCGTGTGCCTTGAAGGGGTGCTGATATGTATGTTTACATTATGGTATCGCCCACATCTTCAACAGTACCTGCTCCGTGGATGCTTCCACACCCCATCCCCTCATCGGCCTTGGTGGCTCAGTGTTTGCATGATCGCCTCTGATGCCCGAGTATGCGGGTTCGATCCCGGCCGAGGAAAACGAGGATTTTTCAGGGGGAAATCCTGAGAACACGCACTTCCTTCGGAAGGGAAGTAAAGCCGTTGGTCCAGTGTAGTGCACGTTAAAGAACCCTTGCGAGGCAAAATTTGCGGCCCCTATAACGCTGTCCAGAAATGACCATGGCAGTCGAAAAGGACGTTAATACTAGTGATGTCCGTTGGATCCAGATCTCTGATTCGGATCTGATAATATCCGGATTCGGATCTAGAAATATCCGGATCTTGGATATCTGATCCGGATTTCGGATCTCTGATATCGGATCCAGATTTCGGATATCG
>JAHWFO010070705.1:29167-59091 GCA_023313115.1 Rhysida immarginata | reverse complement strand
AGCCGGGAATAAATGGCGAAACTAGTTGGAACTCCTCATGTCCCTCTGTTATACTGTAAGGCCACCACCTGTTTAATCAATAGGAACAGTATTATGATCCACCCTTCTACCGATAAGACTTTTGGCATAATTTTGATAAAAAATCAGAAAAAATTTAGTGGGAAATCTGCGAAGTCGGCAATACCGATTTAAGTTGCCATTACTATCCCGTTAGTCTTAGCGTTCAGCCATTAGAGGAAAACGAGACCGAGGGAGTTATCCAATGAAATTTCCACGTGGTTCGTAAGAATAACAGATTGCACAACAGCAACTTAAAAACATAGGGTGTGTCTAAAAAGTCCAACCGGTTGCGACCAGTCTAAGCCCGTCGCAAAGCTCATTTTAGAGCCACCAGTGACTGACTCGAAATTTTGATTACGTTCGATCGACACGGGAACGACGCAGGCATACGTAGCTGGCTTTATTCGTTTTAAATTTTCTCCCGATTCGGACGACCCTCGATTCATAGCGCAACCGGTCGCGCTAATTGCGACTGGTAATTCAAAGCCTATCGCGATTAGCGCGACCGGTTGCATTACGAATCGAGGGTCATCCGAATCGGGAGAAAATTTAAAATTCAGGTGTGCCTGCGTCGTTCCCACGTCGATCGGACAAAGTCAAAATTTCGAGTCAGTCACTGGTGGCTCGATAATGAGAGTTGTGATGGGCTCGACAATGACTGAACTGTTGGCTCCATAATTTTGCGACCGTTCGGACATTTTAGACACACTCTTAAAGAATTTCAATACTGTGGGAGTACATATAGTTCAGTTTTTGACGTAAATTTTTTTTTTCTTGAAATACTTGCAAATTTTGAGGGGTAGTCTTAGATTCAGGTAAATAGGGTACATCAAAGCGCGACAGAGATCCAAATGGTCCATATGGACCGGCGTGTTAGATCTCTGAGGGCTCATACTGCGATGGTCGTCATACTGTTCTCTAAATGATCTTTTTGTAGATCCTACGTAAAATGCTCCACAAATCTTACATGTTAATTTATAGACACCACAAGATTTGTATTGATCTTCTTGGTCGTCCTTCTTTTTGTCTGGGTTTAGCACATGTTAGCATTTGTTTCTTGTTCTATATCCAATTTTTAAGCCTTTGTTTCTGAATATATTACTTTTTGAAAGGCTTAAAAATTGGATATACTATCTCGACCCCATCAGAACCAACTCATGTCCCTTGAGGGGCTCTTCCTTCTTTGGGAAGCAGTGAAAGTGGCAAGGTTAGGCGCTGTAGGCGCCTGTGTGGTGTGTTGCGCGGGCGGACGTTATCATACTCCAGGAGAGGGTCCAAATCTGCCATTCAATCCTGGTGTCGACAACGACAACGGATTCCTCACCCGAGTGGTCACGTGCTGGCACATTGCGTGGAAAAGGACGGGGACTATGTCGAAAAGTGAATTGTGCATTACATAGAGGACAAATGGGAGTATACGATACAAAAAGAATTTTGAAAATCGGTTAACAAATTAAAAAGTTATAGCCATGGAGACCTTATTTATCAATCGCCCCTCGTATGAATTGCATCTCTTTATAAAGAAAGCAAAAGAACTAATTGCAGTACGATGTTGCATTGTGAGTTTCGACCAATCGCAGTTAAAGAGAGGATAGCTGGAGTTTTACTATGATCAAATTCATAGAAATATTGTGAGTATCATATAAATTTTGTAGTCGTCATGTAGCCTCGTCGTTTTTGACTTAACTGGTTAACTCCAAAACCTGATAAAGCAAAATTTTTATGTGGTCTGCTGCTGATTTGAGTTATCAGGGCTCGACTGTGTTATCCACAAATTGTGATTCATTGTATTCCACTTTCTATAGACTTACTGCACAACACGTTTAACTGGCCATAATACGAGGGTGGGCTGAAAAGTAATGCTTCCACGGCTGTAACTTTTTTATTTTTTAACCGATACTCCCATTTGTCGTCTATGTATTGCACTATTCACTTTTCGACATAGTCCCCATCCCTTTCCACGCATCGTACCGACACGTGACTAGTCGGGTGAACCCGTCGGAGAGGAATTCCGGGGTTGTCGTCTACACCAAGACCGAACGGCAGGTTTCACCTCGTCGTCAGAACGCAACTCGTGCTCCTTAAGGTGCAACTCTTTCCTCTTTGGGAAGTGGTGAAAGTCGCAAGGTGCAAAGTCTTTCGTTTTTGAACTGCAGTTTTTCATGTTTGAACTGTAGGCACTGCTGCAACCCCCTCGGATGTGTGGCGATCGTGTGCGGACGGGCGTTATCATGCTGCAGAAGAGGATCCAAAGCTGCCGTTCGATCCTCGTGTCGACGACGACCCCGGAATTCCTCTTTGACGGGTTCACCCGACTAGTCACGCGTCAGTACGATGCGTGGAAAGGGATGGGGACTATGTCGAAAAGTGAATAGTGCATTACATAGAAGACAAATGAGAGTAGCAGATACAAAAGGGATTTTGAAAATCGGTAAAAAAATAAAAAAGTTACAGCCATGGAGACCTTATTTATCAATGGCCCCTCTCTTTATAAAGAAAACAAAAGAACTAATTGCAGTACGATGTCGCGTTGTGAGTTTCGACCAATCGCAGTTAAAGAGAGGATAGCTGGAGTTTTACTATGATCAAATTCATAGAAATATTGTGAGTATTACAGTATTCGTCATGTAGCCTCGTTTTTGACTTAACTGGTTAAAGCGTGGTTCCCACGTGCGTAAAAACAACGGCAGAAACCACAAAGCAGAAAAATTTTATGATGTCACTTCCTGTTTTCGTCTCTTCTGCCCGACTGAACATTTCTGCTTTTTAAGAGTTGGGTTGAGTTCAACTTTTGTGGCACAAGCAGGGCAGAAACTATTGCTCAGCCAATAGAAAACGATCTCTGCAGTGACATTCTCTCTCTCTCTCTCTCACACACAAAATAAAAATGTCGGACACTCGGCTCACGAAATTGAAGAGGCTAAGAAAGAACATTGAAGTAGAAGAGGTGCAAAATATATATTTACTAATCAAATTGAATAAACAAGAATTGAATGCAAAAATTCGATGTGATGATTGATGAGGAATGAACGAACTGTGTACGTACTGCGTGCAGTCGAAGCCGACCGTTTAGATCGATCGACTGCTTCGGTGCAGTGCATTTGTGTTGGGCAAAACTTCTGCTATCTTATCCTTTTGAGCTTCTGCCATGTGGTACACCTGCAGGAGCAGAAAGTAAAAAGGCAGAAAAAAATACGCTCTCTTGTTTTTTGCCAGTGGGAACCACACTTAACTCCAAAACCTGATAAGTCAAAAATTTTATGTGGTCTGCTGCTGATTTGAGTTATCAGGGCTCGACTGTATTATCCACTTTCGAACACTTACTGCACAACACTTTTAACGGGCCATAATAATTTCACTTATCGCTGACCACATTTTAAATCTCCACATGTTTTGAAGCACAAACTACACAAAAGGAACCGGATAATCGATGAGCGAGTCCACTGGTTGGCTCAAACTGTCCCCATCAAGTTCAAGAGATGATTCTACAACCCTAGCGTCAATAAACTTCGTACACCAATTTGGCTAAAAACGCAGTGAAAAGTGCATACAGAGGATTGCAGGCTAATGAAAATAGATTTACTCAGTGTACATGCAACAATATCAACATCGATTTAGAAGCGATTTAATGGTGTGAAATAATTTATTCAAATTTATGTAAAATTGCGTTGTACACAAGGGGTCGTCAGCATATAGAACTTTTCTGAAGGCTGTAGAAACGCTCTTTAAAAGCACCGTCCACGCGACAGAGCACAGTATTCGTTTTGTTTTGAACCATGGGACGTGGTAAGCTAATAGCAACGTGTATATGGCAGTTCCACAATAACAAATCCCAGCGAGCTATTGCCCATGAATTATCAGTTTCACTCTCTCTACTCTGAATGGGATCATCAAGCGAGCGTTTCAGAGAAATCGGGAAAACAGAACCAGAGACTGCACCAAGCGAGCAGCGATTATTGAATGTTAGGGACCTACGAGTATTTCGACGTTACATTGTGAAAAACAGGCATGCTCTCATAAGTGAAATGACTGTTTGGGCTCGAGAATATTTTCATCTACCCATATCCGAAAGCACAGTCCGCCGTTACAACTCTTACTTATACGCTACAAAGAGGAAGCCATTTATGAGCACTGTAGCTAAGCATCGCAGGGTAGCAAAGGCCAGAACCCATCTAAAGTGGACCCTTGCTCAGTGGAATAGTGTTCTGTGGTCCGACGAGTCCACCTTTGCAGTGACGTATGGCAACAACGGTCGCAAGGTGCTAAGGACCAAGCACGGAAGTAATCATCCTGACTGTTGCCAGAGGAAAGTTCAGAAGCCTGCATAAGTGCAGCTGGGACAGGATCGCTTCACTTTTAACTCTGCTGCCTATATAAACATTGTTCAACAGCATCTGCGTCCATCCCACCAAAAGTTGTTCGATAGAAGACCAAGCATCTTTCAGCAGGACAACGCAAAGGATCGTGCTGCTCGGAACACCGAGGCTTGGCTACGACAGCAGCGTTTCAGGGTGCTGGACTGGCCTGCCTGCAGCCCAGATCTGTCACCCATTGAAAATGTATGGCGCATTTTAAAGCGAAAAGTCAGACAGCGGGAGCCTCGAACACTGCAGCAGTTGCGGGCGTGTATTTCCGAAGTGTGGGACAAACTTCCAGTAGAAACGACGCAGAAGTTAGTGTCCAGCATGCCTCGACGACTTCGGAGCGTCATTTGTCGGAAAGGTGACGCCACTCAGTGGTAATGTGCAATAAACGGTACTGTGTACAAAGTGCATTGCAACGTGTTGAAAACGGAACGTTGTGTTAAAATGCTATATGAGAGTTGTACTAAAGCTCTGTGCACTCAATAAAGTAATTTTAATTTGTTTACAATTAGTTTCGTTGTACTTATCCAAAATTCTGTAGGTGTCCGAAGTTCATTGACGCTAGGGTTGTATGTGTAAAGTTGCCTTCGCCGTTATTTCTTATGCTGGGTGCCCACTTAGCGCGACGATAGCATGATTCTATTGCTTTGAGTCATATGCGCATGTGCAACAAATGCCGCGTTACTGAATGCGCATGCGCTACCTACGCGATCATTTCGCTTCCCGTTTCGAAATAGGTGCTGCCACGATTGCATGTGCCACGTGTTTCGAAATTGTTTTCTGATTGGATGCGATAGAGTAGTGCGATCAACCGCCCTCGTGATGTCACTCTGCGCATGTGTGCTTCACAAAGCGATAGAATCGTGCGAT
Organism: Rhysida immarginata; assembly: GCA_023313115.1. Taxonomy (NCBI): domain Eukaryota; kingdom Metazoa; phylum Arthropoda; class Chilopoda; order Scolopendromorpha; family Scolopendridae; genus Rhysida; species Rhysida immarginata. Next base: position 53,797 of record JAHWFO010070705.1, on the reverse strand, counting down.
CGTCGCGCTAAGTGGACACCCAGTATTATTGATGATATGCATCTAATCATTGTTTAAACCGTTAGACAGATTACCAGAATGGCCTGATGTTTACACTCACTCACCAAACGTCTTGCCACACCTGCCCAATAACGTCTTGGGTCCCCTCTGGCCCGGATAATGGCGGCGACCTGTCGTGGAAGAGAGTGTAACTGTTCCCGGAACACATGCACAGGCGCTGCATTTGCCAATTGTGTTGGTGACGACCTGACAGATCATTCGATGACGTCCCACAAATGCTCAATGGGATTACAATCTGGGTTGGAACGTTAAAAAATTGTTCTCATGAAGTCGTGCTGTGTATGGAGACGCATTACCTTACTGGAAGATGCAGTCGCCCGAGGGGTAAAAACAGTTTGCAGTGTCCATGGCTTCTTGTGGCCTGTGCCTGACACGGACACAACTATCGGCCCGATACAGCTGAAACGTGATTCATCGTACCAGGCGGTCCAATGTTGATGTTGGTTGGCCCAAAGTAGGCGTTGCTGACGATGTGCAGCTGTCGAGAGTGGCACCCGTCATGGCCTCCTGCTCCCAAAGCCTGCAGCTGTCAAGGTTCGCTGAATTGTACCACACGGTGATCAGCCCTGCTGTCACCTTCGGTCGGCAGTTGCAAGCCGGGTGACCCAGCGAACATCACTTGCAGGGTGTTGGCTATATCTGATAGCCAGGCACCCATCTGTCTCGCACTGATAGCTCTCGGCATGCTGCCATTTCTGCAGCTACGTTTGCTTACAATGAATGTGCGATTTCAAGGAATCCTCCACACCTGCATTCCGAGACTGGAAGCAACGGGATCTGTCTCGTTACGGACAGGGAACCTGATTGGAGGGGTGCGCCTTGACTTTTGGTGAGTGAGTGTAAGTTTACGAAGCATACCCCTGTTTTCGTCATGATTTTTTTTTTTTTTTCATCTTTAACAGCTTCAAGACAAGAAAGGATCGTTTCAAAAACACAAAAAGCGGTGAGTTTGTTCCTCCCCCCTCCCTTATAAAACACTGAGTGAGCATATTGTTATGACCACCTGACATATTTATGCAAATGCGCGCACAGATGTCGCCACAATGTTGCTAGCGGGCCGGACCAATACAAACAGGGAAGCTGAGTGTTGTCGACAACAGTAGACGTGTTCCATTCTTCAACTGTGGGTAGACGATGCCATTTAACAGCCTTCGAACGCGGGACGATTGGAGGTGCTCGGAGCTTTGGAGCGAGTATCGGCGAAACGGCAGCATTCGTGGGGTGCTCGAGAGCAGATGTCGTGGTTAGCCGGAAGACGGGATCTGAACGTTTGCGTCCTGGCCGCCCGCGGATGGTTGATGAGCAGACAGAATGGAGACTGTCACGACTGATAAAGGGCAACTGTGCATCAAATCACTGCTCACCTTAATCAGGGGTCCTCCTCCAAAACGGTCTCTGAATGCGCTGTCCCCCGCACACTGCATCGCACGGGATACGGAAGCCGAAGACCTGTCTGCATACCTTTGCTGTCTGCAGCCGACGAGCGGAAACTACTCCGATTCGCTCAGGAGCACAAGGACTGGACTATCGAGCAGTGGAGACAGCCGAGTGAGAATCTGGCGGAAACGGCACGAAAGCATGGACCCTGCATGCGCGAGTACAACCCAGTGCGGGCAGTGTTATGGTCTGTGGAATGTTTTCCTGGCGTGCATTGGGTCTGTTAATACGTGTCGATCGTCTGGATGGCACGGCATACCTCCGTATCGTCGTTGTGTCGATGACGTACCCCAATGGTGATGGCTACTCCAGCAAGACAATGCGCCATGCCACAGAGCTCGTATTGTGCAGGAGTGGTTTCAGGAACGTGAGGGGAACTTTACCTTACTTCGATGGCCCCCATAATCCCCAGATCTCACTCCAATTGACCATTTGTGGGACGAAGTCAAACGAACCGTCAGATGGCTGGATGCACCAGCGTCCAATCTAGCACAACTAGACAGAAGAATCTCGTGGAATCAATGCCACGATAAATCACCGCAGTATTAAAGGCAAAAGGTGGCCAGGGCATCAAATCACTGCCGACCTTAATCAGGGGTCCTCCTCCAAAACAGTCTCTGAATGCGCTGTCCGCCGCACACTGCATCGCACGGGATACGGAAGCCGAAGACCTGTCCGCACACCTTTGCTGTCGGCAGCCGACGGAAACAACTCCGATTTGCTCAGGAGCACAAGGACTGGACTATCGAGCAGTGGAAACAAATCGTGTGGTGTGACGGGTCACGATTCCAGTTACATCGTGCAAACGGCCGCGTGAGAATCTGGCGGAAACTTCACGAAAGCACGGACCCCGCATGAACGAGTACAACCCTTCAGGCCGATGCGGGCAGCGTTATGATCTAGGGAATGTTTTCCTGGCATGCGCTGGGTCCATTAATACGTGTCGAACAACGTTGCCGATCAAGTCCAACCTGTCGTGTCGATGGCGTACCCCAATGGAGATGGGGTCTACTTCCAGCAAAACAATGCGCCATGCCACGGAGCTCGTATTGTGCAGGAGTGGTTCCAGGAGCGTGATGGGGACATAACCTTACTTCGGTGGCCCCCACAATCCCCAGATCTCAATCTAATTGAGCATTTGTGGGACGAAGTCGAACGAACCGTCAGATGGCTGGATCCACCACCGTCCAATCTAGCACAACTAGACTAGTGCTATCCATGAGGCATGGTGTCAGATTCCTCCCACACCTTCCAACATCTCGTGGAATCGATGCCACGAAGAATCACCGCAGCATTAAAAGCAAAAGTTGGCCCAACGAGATACTGACAGGGTGGTCATGATGATATGCTCACTCAGTGTAATAACGTGGATTGAATCCGTTATTTATAGAATATGAATTTTATGCTCATTTCCATAAAACTTGGGACAGGGTGAAAACTTGCGTCATAGCAAAACTCATGGGATAGCAAGCACATTGATTGATGGGCATGGCTCACGAATTCACAGGGGTAACGGATTCTGGGAATGGACCATTAGACGTTGTGGGAAGAGCTTAGATAAGTGATTAATCAGAAATGGCACGTCGTCGCGAGTTGACGTCTTTTGAACGGGGTATGATAGTAGGTGCCCGACGCATGGGATGTTCCATTTCGGAAGTGGTGCAGGAATTTGGCTTTCCCCGCTCAACTGTCTCCAGGGTGGATGAAGGCATCACAGTCCACAACAGGCACCATACAGGGCGACACCTGGGACGAATGATTCAGAGAGACAGTAGCGCAACAGTGCAGCAAATCACAGACCAGTTCGATACTAGAAACTTCTCTCGGTGGACAATCCGTCGTAATCTGCATGCCCTCGGGTTTGGCAGCCGTTGCCCTACACGGGTGCCAATGCTTACCCAGCGTCGCCGGACACTCCGGCGTGCATTTGCCACCAACCATCTTGGCTGGACTCTGCAGCAGTGGCGTAACGTCATATGGTGAGATGAGTCACGATATCGACTGTACCACGCTGATGGGAGGCAACGTGTGTGGCGCAGACCTCACAAAACGATAGATCCCGCACGGCAACAGGTGGTGGGGCGTCGGTGATGGTCTGGGGTGCGTTTTCCTGGTTTGGAATGGGCCCTCTGGTTATCCTGGACCAAACATTGAATGGTCCACGGTATCGGAGACCATCTGCACCCGTTTTTGACACCCTGACGACGTAGCAGTCTTTCGAGATGACAATGGTCCACCACATCGCTCCAATGTCGTCTGCGAACGGTTCGAGGAGCATGCAGGAGAGGTCCGACGACTGAGCTGGCCAGCCCGGAGCCCTGACACGAATCCCATCGAGCATATCTGGGATGCTGTTGAAGTCGGGCTCCGGGCACTGGATCATCCGCAACTATCTTGGGCTCTGCAGACTATCTGGTGTCAGCTGCCTCCACAAGTGTACCAGGGACTTGCAGACTCACTACCACGCCGTACTGCTGCACTCCCGACCAGATATTAAGTAACTATCCCATGAGTTTTGCTAACTCAGTGTACACTCCCATGCCAAAAGTCATGGGATAGCATCTAATAACATGTGGGACCTCCTTTAACCCGGCAAAGTGCTATAGTGCGACGTGGAAGACATCTAAAGACATTGCCAACCATTCCGACTGGAGAGCTTCCCACAATTGCCCATTACGGAGCCACCGCTGGCTTGCACAGTTCATGATTGACAAGTTGGCATCAGCTAGAATCGAGACTCATCAGACCAGGTCACATGTTTCCCGTTGTCAAATGTCCAATTGATGTGTTCATGGGCCCTCGTGGATCTTCTGCTTTCATATCCCATGGACACCAGATTTCGTTGCACAGTTTGCATCGTTACATCTGGCGTAGTGTGAGTTACCTGATAGCAGTGACCATCTGGTCCCGTTCGTCGAGAAGGTGTGGTCAACCACTGCGTCGTCCATGGTGGGAGGCAATGGTAGACTCTTGAAACTGTGGACCGTGGCATGCTGAATTCTTGAGCCACCTCTGATATTGAATGACCCACATGTCGTGCTCCACATGCTAGGCACGTTCGAACTCTGATAGCTATCGTCGTGTACCCATTGTCACACTGAACACCTCACCCCTTACTCTTGACAGAGTAACTCCAAAATGTTACGACAGTACGTGAATTACCATTAGATCAAATCTTCGTTCCTTCTAATCACGCTTTGTAGCGTCGAGGAACACATGATGCCAATTTCTGTACCGTTGCAACAGGAATTTGTCGATGACGTAACTTTCTCTTAAGGATTTGCCAAATAATCTCTATTGGGGTCAAATCGGAACTGCAGGTAGGCCAATTTAATGCCCGAATCCGTCTATGCGAGCAGTGTGGAGTTTAGAATTAACTGCTTTGCAATGAAATTGCCCCACCCAAGGAGTTATCCGAATGACGCAAAAGTAGGTATACATCTGAACGCACCTTTAGTACGTTATGGAGCCAAGACGTGCACTCGTTTGTACAGGGTGTCTCGACGGAAAGTAGCATCAGTAGGTTGTGGCACGACCTCTAGTGGCGAATGTCGTCTTGGGGTACGTCTTCCAAGGCCTGGTGAACCTGCTGCGTCAGTTCGTGGAGATTGAGGGGTGATCGTAAACGATGTCCCACCATGATTCGTTGTTTCGCTTTGGTCGACACAAACGATGGGTTGTCGTGGCAACTGGATGAGTAGTGCTGCATGTGCATGACAGGCAGTAGTTGCCATTCCAACAATGAAAATGTGTGTAGTGGCCTAACAGTATAAGAGATGGACAATAGAATTACCAACTAGCTTCGCCATTTATTCTCGGCTTTGTCAAGGTACACAACAAGAGGCTTGCAGTGTTTCAAAATTCTGTACAGTAAATTTAGTGAGATATTCTTCAGGTCAAAAGAAGACGAAAATGTTGTATAGCACTTTGTCTGGAAACTATGTGTTTGCGAGTAATCCAATATGATAGAGTAGGGAAGCACGGTAGTTAGCGGACGATATTTTAGCAGTTCCAGCGTCTCGACCCAACACTAGGTTGAGTGGTTTGTTCCATTAGTTGTGTACGCTTGTTTACCATTACTATACATCCACTAGAAATATCATTTTCAGAACGTTTGCGTGCTTTGACATACGCATTACGATTTACGTAAAAAAAAAGTCACGTACACGTATTCCAGTGCAGAATACACTGACATGCACCTAATGCATGGTCTTGCGGACGAAAATGCTGTGGAAGCAACAAGACTCTACCGAGAACACTTTCCGAATAGACGTTTGCCAAATAACCGAACATTTGTATCTGTCGACAGACATTTGAGGGAGCGTGGTTCCTTTGGCCGTCAAACAGGACAAGGGCGACCTGTAGCACATTCTCCGGACAAGCACACGTCGTATATCTTCCATGGTACACATTCCGCACTCATCTGTTTGGCACATTCTTCACCGTCAGCTTTTGCATCGGACTATCCACACCGACAACGATTTTGCCAATGGATACAACGTCGTCATGCTGCAGACCCTAGTTGTCTCAGCCAGATACTTTTCACGGACAAAGCAACCTTCACCCGGACAGGAATCGTAAATTCTCCCAACCAGCACCGTTGGGCAGATGCTAACCCGCACGTTACCAGAGCTCGAGCGCATCGAGAGCGTTTCTCCGCGAACATTTGGTGTGGAATTGTCGGAAATAACTTAATTGGCCCTTCTGTGTTGACTGGGCAAACGTATCTTTTGGTTTTTATCAGAAGATGTTCCTCTTTTGATAAGATCTAACATGTGGTTCATGCAGGATGGCGCTCCAGCACACCTTAATGCTGCATACACGAATCGGTGGATAGGTAGCCTGGCCTGCAAGATCACCCGACCTTAATCCCTTGGACTTTTTTCTGTGGAGTCATGTGAAAACGATCGTCTACAGCACACAAGTTCCTAACATTATGGATCTGCGAGCGACAACGAATTGAAAATGCATGCCAAACCGTTCGTAATGCTGGCGACGAACTCTTCCCTGACATCAGATGGTTGCTCGTGCAACGAGCTGGTGGCAGGCACTTTGAACAATTCCTGGAATTTGGAGCCACGGGTTTAGTTGGCTGTATCGCGTAAATAAATCGTTTCCAGACAAAGTGCTATGCAACATTTTCGTCTTCTTTTGACCTGAAGAATAAAATGATCCCTTCTGTATCCGACCAACAATGAAAGTTTAGATTTTTACAACAAAGTCCAGCTCAAATTTGAACGCCCCTCGTAGATTTAGTCGATCGTTTTTCATATTCTCCTAACTTTTATGGAAATGGGTATTGTGTTTTAGTGAGATGGCTCTTAGAGCGTTGCTTTTCTTTTGTTTAGGAAACGAGACCGTAACGACATAGCTGCTTTTGACAGTCAAATAGGAAGGTTCCGAGACGGAGTGCAAGTGATCAAGAGAAGAGAACTGTTTCACATAAAGAAAAAGAAGCGATAGCACTTCTCGTATCCCCCGAGTTCTCACGATTGTTTGCGTTTTCCCGCCTGTTTATATCTAGAAACGACGCTATTTATATCCAAGGTAAAAATTACGAAAATAAAATGGGAATTTTATACTGCGACGCATGATGTCTGTTTAATTGGTACCGTAGGGGATATAATAATACGCCATGGATACGGTCACGGCACCGTGACTTGTCAGCGAGTGACTCAGTGATGTCGTCATAAGATGAAAAATCAAGAATAGCCAAGATGATGGCTACCACCTGCTTAGTAATAGTAGCCAGTCTTCGCTGCTATAACTGCTACTAGGCATCGTGGCATGGACGCAAGAAGTGCGCGGTATGCGTCCGATGGTATGGCAGTCCATTACGCTTAAAGCGCTGTTCACAGAGGGGCCAGCTACCGTACATTGCGATCAAGGTGCTCCCACAGATGTTCGATTGGATTGATGTCTGGCGAATTAGCGGGCCAAAGGAGCACTTGAAAGTCAGTATAGTGTTCCTCGAACCAATCTAGAAGGAGACGTGCATTGTCCTGCTAGAACACACAATCACATTGGGGGAACATTGTGAGCATGTGTGGGTTCACCTGGTCCGCTACAATTGACAGATAGCCACAGGCATTCAAATTGCCTCCTAGACTGCTCCTAACAGAAGATCCCCCACACTAACCCCACTAGCCTATTTCTCGCCTAACATTGACCTTAGCCCACTCATCTGTGGTCCAATGGCAGTGCTCACGTGCAAAGTCTGGGCGTCTCGTTGATGACTCCTGGTCGACTTGGGTGCAGCAACCGTGCATCGACTGTTCAGGCCTATCTGTAGCAATGATAATGTAGGATACACGTCTGTTGGCACCACTGTTGAATCTGGTGGTCAGTCGACGGACTGCGGATCTCCTGTCACCTTTAGTAATAGTAGCCACCCTTCGCTGCTATCACTGCTGCTAGGCGTCGTGGCATGGATGCAAGAAGTGCGCGGTATGTGTCCGATGGTATGGCAGTCCATTACGCTTGAAGCGCTGTCCACAGAGGGTCCAGCTACCGTACATTGCGATCAAGGTGCTCCCACAGATGTTCGATTGGATTGATGTCCGGCGAATTAGCGGGCCAAAGGAGCACTTGAAAGTCAGTAGAGTGTTCCTCGAACCAATCCAGAAGGAGACGTGCATTGTCCTGCTGGAACACACAATCACATTGGGGGAACATCGTGAGCATGCTACGATTGACAGATAGCCACAGGCATTCAAATTGCCCTCTAGACGAATCAGTAGGCCTAACTGCTCCCGACAGAAGATCCCCCACACGTGCACACAACCCCCACTAGCCTATTTCTCGCCCAACATTGACCTTAGCCCACTCATCTGTGGTCCAATGGCAGTGCTCACGTGCAAAGTCTAGGCCTCGTCGACGATGACTCCTGGTCGACTTGGGTGCAGCAACCGTGCATCGACTGTTCAGACCCATCCGTAGCAATGGTAATGTCGGATACACGTCTGTTGGCACCGCTGTTGAATCTGGTGGTCGGTCGATGGACTGCGCATCTCCTGTCACCTTTTACGAGTTGTCGTAGGTGCTGCTCAACCCGTCGCTCGACTGCTCATGACCCTTTACAGCGATGGCGTTGGGATGCGATTTCTGTACCTGCCGTCCACTCTTTGTACTACACCTTCACTACAGCGGACCGGGAACAGTTCGCAAATCGCACTGCCGTTTCGGAGACCGTGCCACCCTTGCTGCGATAGCCTATTATCAAGCTTTTTGGATGTCCGTTAAATCTGGGTGTTTACCCATCTCGAGGCTCGTGCACCTGCCGTTATGCAAATTTTGCAATGTGTAATCTTTGTTGGGGCAGACCTAATGGAACGCTCATTGGTTAATTTCGGGTCACATCAGGTCTTCTGGGTGTAGGTTGCTTCCAGTCTTCTAATTGGATCAGGAAGTCCGGGAGGCCGTCTCTCTCGAAGGTTGTTTGGTTATTGCTAAACGAATACTAAACCCAACGAGAAGGAATCCCAACGAAGACCCGTACCAACAACCTGGCGTCTGCAGGTTGGATTTCGAGAAATTCTACATCGGATCCACGTCTCGGTCGTTCTACGAAAGATTTAGCGAACACCGGAGGGCGTGGATCGACAAGGACGGAAAATCCACATTTGCAGACCACCTGATCTCGGCAAGACACAGAATGAATGGCGTTGGGGAGGAAAAGAAAAACACAAAGTCATCATGCACGAGGAATTACGAAGCCATACTCAATAACCAAATGACCTCACGGACTTCCTGATCCAATTAGAAGACCGGATGTGAGACAGATGAGCGTTCCATTAGGTCCACGAACCAGGGGGGATATATATTAAAAAGTGGCAGTACACCCTATATGTACCGAACATGGCCGCTATCTTGAAATCGGCCATATTGAATCTAAGTCAATTTATTTTCAATGGAAAGGGGGTCGTGTGATATATCAAATAACATGAGCATTTTCTGACTATTTCATTCCTGTAAGCAGATTTGACGTAGCTGTCATGGTTCTAAAGTTACAACACATTTTGTTTAGAATTATGAGACAAGACAGTCATTTAATGGGTTCAACATGGCGTCCCTCTTAGTCGAGGCACATTCGAAGGCGCTGAATTCAATCGTCGTGCACTCGCAGAAGGATTTCCACCGCAGAAATACTAGCACACGCTTCTTCAATGCGTTGCTACTGGAGATGGTGGTGTCTGTTTCTGATTTTCTGTCGGCTTCCGTGACCCTTTACAGCGATGGCGTTGGGACGGGATTTCTGTTCCTGCTGTCCATTTTTTGTACATCTTCACTACAGCGGACTGTGAATAGTGCACAAATCGCACTGCTGTTTCGGAGACTGTGTCACCCTTGCTTCGGGGGTGGCCGTGGCCTGGTTGTCTCGTCGGTTGGCTTGCCAATCGATGGAGTTCAGCAACTTCAGGCGCGGCCAGCTGCTGGTTGGGTGACGGCCAGGGCTTGGGGGCCACTGCTGGCGGGACAGCTATTGGGGGCGCGGCTGTTGGGGGACTTTGGTCTGACCCATTTGCCGATTGACCATAGCTGGTTTTCCAGCAGTTGGTGACAGCCTCTGGTTAGTTTATCCCCAGCAGCTCTTCCATCGTGAAACCCCCCGTGCTTCGGAGGGCACGTTAAGCCGTCGGTCCTGGCTGCTACTGTCATCTCGTAGCAGTCGTTATTTACTGGGATGGTGCAAAACTCCCTCGTAGGAGTAGGTGCCGCAGATTATCGCTTGGCTGATAATCTACCCTCTGTACTAGGTATTAGATACCCATCTTGAGGCTCGTGCACCTACCGTTTGAGGTACTAGCTTTAAAGCTCTCTTAGCTTGTTATGCAAATTTTGTAATGTGTAATCTTTGTTGGGGCGAACCGTGCTGGTTATAATTCATTGATATGACAGTGTACATCAAATAGTAAAGACCCACGCTACCGGTGTACATCATCTGCGTAGACATTTTCGAAGTATCTGATCAGCGACCTTTTTTAACGCTGAGCATCTGCTCCAAGTGGCTAAGCCAGCGCAGCTCAGTTAAGCGTTTTCTAACTTAGCGGCTGACAGATTGCTCACCCGAATAAGATAAAGAACCCGCCTCTAGTTATATTCCTCTTTTACCTTTTCGTGTCGAGGATGCTAACCAGAGATCCTTAATCTAACGAGATGCGACAATCCGTGTCCGAGGTAATCTTGTTTGGCCGTAATCTCTAGTCTACAGGGTCTTTATAATTCAAGTTCCATTTTGTCATGGCCATAAGCTACAATAGTCATTTCCAAAAAAGTTGGGACAGTGCAACATATAAGAAGAACTCCAACACATTTGTTTGGATTATTGTATTGCCGTTTATTTCAACGCATTACAATACATAAACGATAAATTAGCCATGGGATCACATATCTTCTTATATGCTTAAAGAAAGATACAGGTGGTTTTCCTGTTTGGCACGTGCAACACTCTCCCAAAAAAGTTGGGACAGCACGGCGTTTACCACGGTGTAATCTTCTGGGCATCGATGACACCAATCTTTCTAACACCATAACCGGAATTCTGTCCCATTCCTGTTGGATATAGGTTTTCAGCTGTTCAACTGTCCGGGGTCGTCGCTGTCGTAGTTTTCGTTTAATAATACGCCGAACGTTTTCTATAGGCGACAGATCCGGGCTGCATGGGGCCGATCCAACATACGAATGCGCTGCCGACGTAGCCATGCAGAAGTTATGCGCTCTGCATGAGGTCTGGCGTTGTCTCGTTGAAATATACACTGACGTCGTCCAAACAGGCGCCTCTTAGATGGCACCATAGCTTGTTCCAGGATCTGTATAGACGCTTCAGCATTGACGGTGCCATTGCAGATGTGCAAGTCTCCCATTCCATGGCCACTAATATAGCCCCAGACCGTGACAGACGGTGGTTTCTGTACCGAACGCCTGTAGCACGCGGGAATATCCTTTTCGTCTTTGGTCCGGAGTGTACGGCGTCCATTATTTCCGTAAACAATCGTAAAGGTTGATTCATCGGACCACAATATGTTCTTTCAGCGTGCTTGGGACCGATTGCGATGGGCTCGAGCCCATATCAGACAGCGACGTTGCTGTCGTTTGTTGATGTATGGCTTAAGTTTGCATTTGTGGATGCACCAGCGTACAGTATTCGACGATAATGGCTTCCGAAGAAATCGCGGGCCCACGTGGCTATGTCCGTAATCGCAGCATTCCTATGCGTGACGCAGTGACGTCGGAGGATCCGAAGAGCTCGAGCATTCGGAATAGGTTTTCTACCTTGGCCTTTCCGAACTGTGATCTCACCACTATTTCGGTAGCGCTCGATAATATTGTGTACTGTAGATGATGACAGGTTAAATCTTCTGGCTATTACACGCTGAGAAGCGTTGTTGTGAATTCTTGAATGATTCGAACACGAAGATCTTGGCTAACTGGCTTGCCTCGACCCATCGTTCCGAATAAGTTACCTGAACGACGGATGGCAACTGTTATTTATACGGAATGTAGTATGACGTCATCATTTTAGATTATTCCCGAACAATTCGGAAGGTTCCACTATTAACGGCGTTTTCTACAACGTATGTCCCTACTATTTTGGAACGTGTTGCAACACACCCATTCAAAATGAAGGTCCCGGCCACGATACAAAATGTTTTGGCGCACGCATTTCATAAACGTATCTGCTATTTTGTATTCGCGAGAAAGTTTTGTTACATCCTCCCTTTTTGTTTTTTCTATATATTTTGCACTGTCCCAACTTTTTTGGAAATGAGTATTGTATAATACTTGGTAATATTATACAAGAGTGTATGGGAAGTTCATACCCACCAAAAAAAAAATTAGTTCAAATGTCACCACCAGCATGGAATGGCGCTCTATGCAATATTTGTATACGAAATTAGGGGCACGTTCGACATGTGCACACTAAACGCACCTAATGACATCACTCAGTGCGAGCGGTGAAAAAAGTGTAGTGCATTTTGTGTGTGTCATGAAAAACAGTCAAGAGCGTGAAAGTGGGATGTTCACTTCACCCGTGCTACCACGAATAGTATGCGTACTGCTGAAAATAAAACTCGTCATAACATGTGCATTCATATAACATGCCGAAATCAATCATTACGCAGGTAGATTTCAATGTCAGTTTAAACGATATGCAGAATTATACCTGTTGGCTCTTTAACGGTAACTAAAACTCCGAACTATCTGTCGCTACGTTTCAAGCTCTAGGGCAGCGCCATCTTGCAACGCACTAAACGACTCTGCTCCTAACCTAGGGTCATTTGGTGCGTGCACTGGCGATGACGGACACGTTAGTGCGTAATGTCGAACGCGCCGTAGACACGAAGGCACAGGTTAACAAGTCTTTAATCGTTACTAAAATTAGTTACATGGTGAATGTGGCCTCCACCATTTACTGAAAGCTGTTGCACCTATGTCTTCGTGTCTAATTTTTATACGAATATTGCATAGAGCGCCATTCCAGGCTGGTGGTGACCTTTTGAAGTAATATTTTTTGTTTTGTGGGTATGAACTTCCCGTGCCCTCTTGAGGGTGGGCTAAAAAGTAATGCCTCCGTGGCTGTAACTTTTTTATTTTTTAACCGATACTCCCATTTGTCCTCTACGTAATGCGCTATTCACTTTTCGACATAGTCCCCATCCCTTTCCACGCATTGTACCAACGCGTGACTAGTCGGAGAGGAATTCCGGGGTTGTCGTCGACACGAGGATCGAATGGCAGCTTTGGATCCTCTTCTGCAGCACGATAATGCCACACGTCAGAGGGAGTTGCAGCGCCTACGGCTCAAAGACGAAAAACTGCAGTTCAAAAACGAAAGACTTTGCACCTTGCGACTTTCACCGCTTCCCAAAGAGGAAAGAGCACCTTAAGGGGCACAGGTTGAGTTCTGACGACGAGGTGAAACCTGCCGTTTGGTCTCGGTGTCGACGACAACCCCGGAATTCCTCTCCGACGGGTTCACCGGACTAGTCACGCGTCGGTACTATGCGTGGAAAGGGATGGGGACTATGTCGAAAAGTGAATAGTGCATTACATAGAGGACAAATGGGAGTATCGGTTGAAATATAAAAGAGTTACAGCCATGGAGGCATTACTTTTCAGCCCACCCTCGTATAATATTACCAAGTATTATTGCTTTTGGTCCACTAGCTTTTGTTTTTTTTTATGCCCATGTCAAAATGGAACTTTAATTTTTAAGGATGCGCCCTTGGTCTGTACGTTTATCTGGCCGTCTGTCCGCCGTTTGCATGATAACTTGAAAATGGATTAAATTTTTTCAAATTCTGTTTTCAGAAATATGGCCATCAAAGTCAGAATATCGACTTTTTAGAATTTTTCTAGGACCCCTTCGAGTCGAATTCGCGCGCTAAAACAGTGAGTGTAAAGAATACCAAGATACTGGCATGTCATATAACAACAGATTTGTCAATAAGGAATATGTTGTTACTTTCTTTAACGTAAACGTTAAGATTAGTGATCCTTCCCATTGTTAATTGTATATCCTGCCTTGGGTCATTGTATGCCATCTAGAAGCAGAAATTCCCACTAGACTGGTCTCTAATGAGCGTATCGTTGTTTTTCGCTCTTTTTTAGCGTTGACTGAATGGGACCTCATTCTGAGTTCAGTTAACAATATTGATACGTCATTTTCTAGAGTTAGTCTTTAATCGTTACTAAAATTAGTTACATGGTGAATGTGGCCTCCACCATTTACTGAAAGCTGTTACACTTATGTCTTCGTGTCTAATTTTTATACGAATATTGCTTAGAGCGCCATACCAGGCTGGTGGTGACCTTTTGAACTAATATTTTTTTTTTGTGGGTATGAACTTCCCGTGCCCTCTTGTACGAGGGTGGGCTGAAAAGTAATGCCTCCATGGCTGTAACTTTATTTTTTAACCGATTTTCAAAATTCTTTTTTATCTGATACTCACGTTTGTCGTCTATGTAATGCACTATTCACTTTTCGACATAGTCCCCATCCCTTTCCACGCATTGTACCAACGCGTGACTAGTCGGGTGAACCCGTCGGAGAGGAATTCCGGGGTCGTCGTCGACACGAGGATCGAATGGCAGCTTTGGGTCCTCTTCTGCAGCACGATAACGCCCGTCCGCACACGTTCGCCACACATCAGAGGGGGTTGCAGCACCTACGGTTCAAAGATGAAAAACTGCAGTTCAGAAACGAAAGACTTTGCACCTTGCGACTTTCACCACTTCCCAAAGAGGAAAGAGCACCTTAAGGAGCATGACTTGCGTTCTGACGACGAGGTGAAACCTGCTGTTCGGTCTTGGTGTCGACAACGACCCCGGAATTCCTCTCCGACGGGTTCACCCGACTAGTCACGCGTCGGTACGATGCGTGGAAAGGGATGGGGACTATGTCGAAAAGTGAATAGTGCATTACATGGAGGAGAAAGGGGAGTATCAGATACAAAAAGAATTTTGAAAATTGGTTTAAAAAATAAAAGTGTTACAGCCATTAATTTACGAGGGTTGTACCAAAAGTAAGGTTCCCATATTTTTTACAAGTAGAAAACATTGTTTATTGTTATTAATTTATACATCGTTGTCTATTTTTCAACATAGTCTCCATTTTTTTCGACACACTTTTGAAGACGGTGCTCCAGCTTTTGTATTCCTAAGTCGAAGAAGTCTCCCGCCAATCCGTCGAGGAAGCGTGTGCCGTGGGAACCTTCAGGAATGCGTTCGACAAGTTCACGGACAGTGACCCTCCGATCTTTCATCAGCTCACTGTCGATCTTCTGGGCAATCGAATCCGAAACCGGCGGTCTTCCACTCCGTTCTTCATCGTAAACTTCCATGCGACCCTCAGCAAAAGCCCTGCACCATTTTCGGACGTGCCGAACGGACATGCACTTTTCACCATAAACCTCAGTCAGTTGCCGATGAATCTCCACGGGCGGTAACTTCCTTGCGTGGAGAAACCGGATTACTGCTTGAATCTCGCACTTGGCGGGAGCGGCGATCGACACTTCCATCTCTGACGTCTGCCAAGCGAACACTGAGCGCCGTAGCGAATCGCTCGAGAGTGCGGGAACCACTGCGCACGGCACTGTTGTCGGATTTAGCCTAGCACCTTCCCTCGAGGCTGTAGCTCATTGGGAACCTTACTTTTGGCACAACCCTCGTATTTATGCATTAATTCGGTATTTCAATAATGGCTTTATTAAAGAAATAAAGAAATATAAAAAGTTGTAAAGGTTTTCATTACATTATAACAATATACAGGGTGGTCCAATATAAGTCTGTCCCCCCCCCCCCCGTTTTTTTTTGGCCCAACGAGGGAGGTATGTCAATTTTGATGAATCCAATGAATAGGAAGGAAGTTGTGGGTGGCCTATCCCACGGTGCACTTTTCATCATCTCAAATATGCAAATTAGGAATACACATCAAAATTTATCTCAAAAACCGGAAGGGATAGAGAAACAAAACCCAAGTGCAAACTTGTTCAGCATAAAAAAACAAACAAAACAAAAAAGGAGCAACCAATCGCCCACAAGCAGAAGATCACGTTGACCATTTCCGGAACAGTGTAGCTTGCCATCCTGGAATTGTTCCGTCTTCTGTGTACTGAAACGTGCCTTTTATTTGCTTTTCCGCATCAAAGTGAATGTGGGTATGGTAATTTGTTAATTTTTTGATTTGCATGTTTTACATGGTGGAAATATTAACATTCAGTTTTCCTTGTAAGCTACAAACAGTTCACACGTGATTGTGGGTGATTGGTTGGTCCTTGTTTGTTTTTTAATGCTGAACAAGTTTCCAATTGGGTTTTGTTTCTCTATCCCTTCCGGTTTTTGAGATAAATTTTGAATGTGTGTTCCTAATTTGCATATTTGGGATGATGAACAGTGCACCGTGGGATAGGCCACCCACAACTTCCTTCCTCTTCATTGGATTCATCAAAATTGACATATCTGCTTCGGTTGGTTCAAAAAATAAAAGGGGGGGGGGGGGGACAGAGTTAGCAGTGCTCCCACTAAAACTGACAGAGGGCAGGGTGTCAACTGCAGCAAGAGGGCACATCATGCAGTGTCCAGGCATCTCATAGGGAAGGGGGCAGGGATAGGGCTAAGCCTAATTGTGTGCTTTCTGTTTAATAAAATCAGGCGGAAGGATACATGGAAGAGCAAGAGCAAATTGATAAGCACCATTTTCGCGGGAAAGCACTGTTAGTGGGAACGAGCGCACTACTCTCGTGACAGGGCGCGCTACTCTCGCGGCAGGGCGCAGCGCCCCCCTAAAATAGACTAGCGGGAGCACTGGTTAGTATATAGAATACCCTTCAGGTCAATTCATGAGTAAATTTAATAAAACTGCATTTCAAAATGTAATCTTCAAGATATCCAGCTGATGTGAGTCAATATTATTCGTGGAATATGGGATTGTCAATTTTAATGGAGAGGGGGCGGTGTTACTCTACTACAAAAAAAAAATTATAGTATTTCTTAAATTTTGAATTTAAGGCCCGCCGCAAATAAAAATTAGGAGCGACCCGGTCGCGGCGACGGGGTCGCACCATGCGCACCGCGCATGCGTCGGCGTCGCCCCTTGTCGCCCGAACGTGACCTAGTTTTTGCCCTTCGTCGTGGCGACGGGAAAAAACTGGTTTTCAGGCGACGTCGCCTCTATTGAGCTGAATTCAATTGGGAGCGACCAGCGACAGCGACAACACGCAACACAGAGAAGCATCCACTATCATCAGGAACTTCGATGGCATCCGCAATAAACAAAATTCCCTCATCCTGTGAAAAAATACGGTGGACAATAGAAATGGAGGCCACAGTCATTGATTTTTATAGAGGTTAGTAAAATTTTTTATAGAATTTAATAAAATAAAAATTTAATAAAATAAGAATTGAATATTTTTTTTCCACGCAGCACGTGTTGAGAAAAAATTATGCTATGAAATGATGATTATGCCGACACTGGATATGAAACATGTTGACATTTTATTGTTCCATTATTTATGATCATAATAATAATAATCATAATAATAATAGATTTCTGTAGAAGTTTTTAAAAATTTTATAAAATTAAAAAAAAAGAATTAATTATTTTTTTAATTTTTCATTGCACGTGCTGAAAAATAATTATGCTATGCTATATATTCACGTGCTATTAAAAAAAGTATATTATCAATAATAGATGAGGGCAAGTAGTAGAAATTTTATAATAGCTTTGATGCCATATGTCAGTACTATATGGTTTTGACTTTATTAAGCCATTTAAAGTTTTTATAACCATCTACTGGAAGGCTTCAATTTTATTACATTTTTAAATCTTTATTTTAAAAGAATTTAATTCCAATTTGACCACGTAAATGCATTTTCCTAAAAATAATAACCAATTGTTTTATTTATTCTTGTTTGATAACCATTTTTCTTTGTTTGTTCTATGTTACTTTATGTGTATCACGTGTTAATATATTTGAATTGTGTAAAAAACATTATACTTAATGAAAGTTCAAAGATATATTCATTAAACATACGAATAATATACATGTTTAATTGCAGAAAACACTGTTCTCTGGGATATAAATAATTCCAGCTATCATAAGCGACCGGGTCGCTCCTAATTTTTATTTGCGGCGAGACGAGCCGGCGACAAGCGACAAAGAGCGAAAACTGACGTCAGCAGTGTGACCTTGACGAACCCCCCCACTGCAGGCAGCAAGGAGCGACGGGCCGTCGCTGGCGACCGGGTCGCTCGTAATTTTTATTTGCGGCGGGCCTAAGGATAGGTTAGGTTAATACTCTTAAATTATTGTAATGTAATAAAAACCTCTACAAATTTTTCTTTATTTTATTTTCATTCATGAAACCTACAAAATGCTTGACATTGAAATATACAAAATTAAAAACGAAAATAAAAGGAAGTTGGTCAATTGATAAAATAGAATTTATTTAAATATTTAGTTATACCATAGCGATGATTTCTTTAATTTTGTAATAAGTTGTTGTTATTTATTTTAATATAATTTATTTCTGAATAAAACGTTATTGATTTTAGGACATTTTTTTAAGTGATTGATTTTTTAAATTGAGTAGAAAATCTATAAAAAAAAAAAAATGATGAATGCAATTCCAACGCTACACAAAACCACAAAAAAAAGAGAAAACTACGAAAGCAACGATTTCCACTGGATAATCCAAAAAAGCTGAAAAAATTGGAGTTACCAAGGTATATACGTATTCGAAGCTGAAAACATATTGCATAATCAGGGTGTCTAGCGATCGGGAAAAGTCAGGGAATTTTACAAAATCAGCAAAAGAAAATGCGAAATACGAACGAAAAATTTGAAAAATATCAGTTAATATTCTATAAAAATAGTTTTTTACTGCGGATGCTGAGAGAAAAAAAACGTGATCAACCGGGTAAAGTCAGGAAATTTTACGAAATCGTTTTGCTAGACACCCTGATAATGGTTTTATTATAAACGTGATTCTCCTTAATTATATTCATTATTATTTTAATTTTAATTATTCCCATGTTTCATTTCAGCTCTACTTCAGTTGCACAAATTCATGAGGAAATTATAAGTGACGGTCAAAATGAAGGTGCATTATTATTATAGAAACACTAAAAAATAGCGAAAAAATTGCAACCTTTACATTCCCTCATTGTCATAACATAAAAGGCAAATTCATTAGAAGATTTGTTGTTTATAGTTTGAAAATTTTTGATGTTAAAAAAAAGAAACTTCTTGTTAAAGAACAGAAAAAATGTAGAGGAAATTATGATAGCAAAAATATGGCAGTGCATACCATATTGTCATAAAATTAACTTTTCAGTTTTACATATTTAAAATTTTTAATTTCATTTGTATTTTGTTGTTAAATTTATTTTAAAATTCAGTTAATAAATTGGCCCTGTTTTTTCTTTATATAAGCTTATCTATCTTATTTCGTGTTTTTTTTGTTTGTTTTTTTTAGTAACGAAAAATTATCATTTTTTTTTTAATAATTTTTTGATTTATTTTTTAATTATGTAATGTTTAATAAAATTTTTGATAAGGTGGATATTCATTTTATTAAAAAAAATTATGACATGATTAATAATGAAATAATAAATGGGAAAAAACGAAAAAATGGGAAGAAACAAAAAAATGGGAAAAAACAAAAAATAAATTTTAATTTACATTTTTTCAGTTTATTGTTTTTTTCTGATAATTAAAAGTGGACTTTTATTTTCAATTTATTGATTCATTCCATTAATTCGAGGTTTTTTAATGCCAAAAGTGTAAAATTTCTTGTTTCTGTTACACTAATCTATAGACAGATTGGACACAATATGGCTGCCTGGCCTCTCATGGCCACACTCTGGTTATAAAGGCACTCTATTTCGCTAGGGACGTGTGCGCCCTCACACGACATAATCGCGAAACTGCCCCTATCTCTGCTGTGGATAGCAAACATGCGAGCGCGCAACCTTATTATTATTCAAATAGTAGCAAAAAGATCTCGGCGTGCTGTGACGTCATCCAGAGGCGAAGTGGCGCGAATTTCGGTTTGATTGAGGCATTATTAGGTACTTTCGTGGAACTCGTGAATAAAATTGTTGCTCGTGCTGGCTATATCGTGATGAAGTGAATATAGAGTAATTCAACTTGTTGAAATGGTTTGCAACTGTGCAATAGCGTGTTGCCAGAATGAAAGAGAGGTGGAAGGAAGCATTTCGTTCTTCTCTTTTCCCAAGGACCCTAAACAATGAATTCATTTTTAACGCATCTAATTTTTATAGTTTCTTTTAAATTTGACTATTCGAGAATTCTCTTGCCGATGAAAGCTTACCCGATCAATTTTCATTTAATCTGATCGATTCAGACTTATTGATATAAATAAGGTTGTGTCTAAAAAGTCCGACCGGTCGCAACCAGCTTGTCCATAAAGTAACGATCGGTCGCGATGAAAGTTTTCATAACGCCGATCGGCTGCCTCGCTGAGTAGAATCAAAATAGCGGACGAAAGTAGAAAGTGTTCGAATGCCCAATACGTAATAAATATATTTTGGAGAAAGGAGATAGAGAAATACATGATTGGACAGCAACAAGAAATGAATACGAAAAAGAAAAGACGGGTGAAGAAAATTTATGTATGTACACAATTTTAATTCGTAGTAACTTAAATGATGAGGAAACTTGCTGCCACGCCATTTTGAAGCAGAATGCAAACGGCCGCCGACCGATCGCCGATCGTACCACGTGACCTGTTGGCGACCGGTCGGACTTTTTAGACACGCCCCAGGATAGATGAGATTCCTCATATGTTCCGGATATAATTTTATTTACTGCAAAATCCAAATTCCAATAATTTGATCGTTTTATTTTAATATTCAGAAATTCCATTTCACGCCATTAATTAATATTCAATTAATTTCCGACCATTCCTACTTTTTGTTTCCAATATACCGTCGTGATCGTATCGTTTTCTGTTGAATTGCTTCAATCCCTTCCGCACCGCGCCGCTTGCGTCTGGCTGACGTCATCCGCTTTGCTTGAATTCGACCAATAGTACGGAACCTTCCTGAGCGCTAGTGTTAGGTTAGTCCACAAGAAAGCTTCAGTAAGAGACAGACGTGCTTCTTCCTTGCTTAAAAAAATATTCGATTGTTCCTGAGCTAAGGACGAAAGTTGTAGAAGAAAAGGTAAGCACTGACACAATTTTGATTGCTGAAAATGCTTCAGATCTAAAGACTCGCCTAGCACAAAATAGCAAGCGTGTAATGCCAGTTAATTTGATTAGAATTTGTAGCAAAGGCAAATTAAATAAGAAATGCTCTTTCCTCCCTGTTCTAGTGCTAAGGGTTCACTCCACTTTGACCCCCTGCAAAAATACTTTGATAAAAAAGACCCTGCAGGGAGGTTAACAAGTCCAAATAAAAGAATTCATTTATTTAGAATACTTACCTAACCTAACCCACGCCATTCTCCTTTTATTTAAATTAAAGCTTTCCTAAAATCGAAATTGTTTTAAAAGAAAGAAATAAAAAATTGTTGTAATTCCTAATCTTAGCCACCGTTTCCTTTAGCACGTTCGGCTTTGTTAAGAGAGCATGCACTGATATTGTTGGAGTTATTGAGAAATGTATTGAGCTGCAGCGTATGTTAGCTCCTTTGTATTTTATTCTATATTTTCATTACTTGCTGCTCCTGTGAATAAATTATTTCTGCACGAAACACAAAATAATAACAAAAAAGCGCAAACAATGTTTTACCATCCGCATAAGTAAATTAAGTCTGAATGTTTATTTTATTTACAACTTTAATTAATCGTTAAAATTACAAATATGCAACAGATACAAAAATTAAGTGAAAACCACTGGAAGTTACGTGAGGGTAGTTGATTAATAATTCTTTCACACGCCGATCACGGACGGAATGATAAGTTTATCTTTTCGTTAACTTTGTATTTTATAGAGCTTTTACAGCACGTGACCGCGTAAGGCATTCTGGGTTTAGGTTGCTTAGCAACTCAGGACGCAGAACTAGGTCAGCCATCTTGGATAACAAGCACGCTTCGCACACGCTAGTCGCTATGGCAAGATAGCATATTACACGAATCTCCCAATTCATGCACAACTGAGATATGAACAAAAAATTGCTGATATTGATAGTATTGATCTTTATACCCTATTAAATCAGGAGTTTACTTTAGAGAAAAGAAGTTTGCCTTCGTTGGATCTCATCTTAATTTCAAGCTACGTCGTCCACAAGCACAGCCGGATCACACGCAAACAAATCACTCGATGCATACAAGAATTTTTTGTGTGGCTGGGTCCTCGAAGTCGGCTACAAACAAATTAACGTTAATACACTCGTGTATAGCAAGGTATGTCATAAATGAGACACCGAAAGTAAAATTTCAGGATAAAAGTTCAGCGCAGCATCCCCTAATTTTCTCGGCTAACACCGATCAGCCCCGTCGCGTTTATGCTCTGAATTTATTATCGTAGAATATCTAATTAATATGTAAATGATTTATAGTGTTATAGAAATTAAATTTAAAGAAATATATGCAGGAAAAATATCACGAAAGTTCCGTGACGATGAACCGCGGCTAACGGGCGACCACTGGCATAGCCCCCATTTACTATTTAGGGGGCTATGCGGGCATGGCCGCAATCATTTAACGTACACCTTCATGGAATTTTCGTGATTTTTTTCCTACATAAATTTCTTAAAATATAATTTCCATAAGCTGATAAATCATTTCCATATTAATTAGATATGTTACGATAATAAATTCAGAGCATAAACGCGATGAGGTTGATCGATGACAGCCGAGAAAATTGGGGGCCGTGGCCGCTAATCTGAACTTTATCAATTTCTGATACACCAGACTCCTTTGGGAAAATTACGACGAACAGCCTTTATTTAATTAAACAAGCGTTTTCTGTATGTAGTATCCAGATTGAATTTCATTCTAAGAAATGATTGGAGTAGACACGCCAGTATTTTATACTGTCGCAGTTATGGAGTACAACTCTTTAATCGCGGCGAGCCAAGCTCTTCTTCTCCTGTGTTATTTCGAAGATTAGCTTATCTTAGTGCCTCTGAACTACAGGTATTCTGTAAAAATATTTTAATCTATCTCTAGAAATTAGAACATCCTAAGATGCAGCAAAAAGACATTGTATAATGAATTCCAGAGCGTGTGCGAGTAGCGAACTGATAGCAAAGAAAGCGAGTTCCTGTTTGCTTGTTATCCAATATGGCGGCGTCGCGTCGATGACATCACAATGACGTCACGATGACGCGTAGTGAAAAAGCTCTATTGACCCTTTCGAGGAAAGCTCTATGTAGGTGGCGGTAGCGACATCAGTTGGCCTCTGAAGCCCAGCCACACTTCCGGCGTCGCCATTTTTCCATGCTAAACAATACTGTGTAGTGAAGTGTTGAGTTGTAGATTTAATACATTTTTAAATGAATTTAATACAATTTTACCCCCTCAGTACAGAAATACGGAAGAATAAATATTTTTAATATTACTGTATTTATTTTAGTTTAATTACAGTGCAATTAATTAATACACGACGGTTAAGTGTTACTCTTGTTACGTTTGTTTTATTTGTTTATGTTACAAGCTTGTTTTCTGTCATTGAATTAAAATAATAAAAAGTTTACGGTAAATTGACTAAAACAAGGTTATAATAAAAATATTTTTTTTATTTAATTTAATAATTAAACTCCGTTTACACTGAACTAAAACACGCATTATATTTATTTAAACGAAGCATTATTTAAAATCGGTAAAAATCCCGTGTAGCATCCCCTAATTTTCTCGGCTGACATCGATCAGCCCCATCGCGTTTATGTTCTGAATTTATTATTGTAACACACCTAATTAATATGTAAATGATTTATTATATTATCGAAATTATATTTTAAGAAATTTATGCAAGAAAGAATCACGAAAGTTTCGTGACGATGAACTTCAGCTAACGGGCGGTCATTCATGTCGGCCTGGCCGCTCATTATTCAACAAATGAAAAACTCTAAATAGATGATTATAATTCTATACTCTTCATTAGATGATTATAATTACCTTGTAAGTGGGAAAGTAAAAGAAATCCTCGTGTATCGTGTCAAGGAGCTACAGGTGAGTGAACCAATTATAGTGCTAACTTTAATACAGTTTTACATAAATTTCATACATTTCTAAATAGATTTAATACAATTTTAAATGAATTTAATAGGATTTAAATGAATTATATTTTAAGAAATTTATCCGAGAAAAAAAAAATCACGAAATTTCCGTGACGATGAACTTCAGCTAACGGACGGTCATTCATGTCGGCCTGGCCGCTCATCATTCAATGTACACCGTCACGGAACTTTCGTTATTTTTTTTCTCGCATAAATTTCTTAAAATATAATTCATTTTATCGTATTTAGTAATTATGTAGATGACGGCCTCCACCCCAATCTGCGTTTTTTCCTACCTTGCGTTGATTTTTAATAAACATCTTGGGTTGCTTAGTGTTTTTGGGGGGATGGACGAATAATTTAGTTTTTATTTATGGTGGGAACGGCTTTTTTTTCCACTCTCGAAAGCGATCTCCGCTAGCTTTAATGGCGACGACTTCCG
>JAHWFO010070705.1:0-15215 GCA_023313115.1 Rhysida immarginata | reverse complement strand
ATGGAAATATATTTTTATTCCAAATTTATATTTTATTAACTTGTTATTTGTCATATATGGTCACGTGTTATCTCCCAAAAACGCAACTTTTAATCATTTTCTTCTTCTATCAACATTTTTTTCACAATCTTTACAAGTAACTTGTAAGCACCGCGAATAAATTTGTTACTAGTGATGTCCGTTGGATCCGGATCTAGAAATTTTCGGATTCGGATATCGGATAGCAGATCCGGATTTCGGATCCTTTCGCTGGATGCGTATTAAGACTAATTAGGACTTAAGAGGACTAGGCTATCACTTGAGAAAAAGTTAGCATATACACAATTTCCTGGCTAGTATCCGATTTTCGGATCTCCGATCCAAGATCCGGATTTCAGATCTCGCATCCAAGTTCCGGATCTCGGACCTGGGTCCGAAAAAAAGATCCGGATCTTGACATCACTATTTGTTACCTTTCGAACAATGCAGCCGGTATAGAGTGAAAAAAAAATTTAATGGTGCCCTTAATATTAAATTTAAATGTGGGGGAAATCGTAAAATTAATAAAAACAAAAAAATAAATAAAGTTACCAATCTAGATAATTATTTAAAAAGATTTTTTGAGGTTAATTCCACAATAAAAAACTCAACACTAGCCAAACAAACATTAGAAAAACTAAAATTAGAGAATGAAGACAAAATTTCTTCTATAGATATATGCAGGATGGTCCATAAGTCTGTCCCCCTCTTTTATTTTTTGAACCGAAGCAATATGTCAGTTTTGATGAATCCAATGAATAGGAAGGAAGTTGTGGGTGGCCTATCCCACGGTGCACTTTTCGTCATCCCAAATATGCAAATTAGGAATACACATTCAAAATTTATCTCAAAAACCAGAAGGGATAGAGAAACAAAACCCAATTGCATACAAAAAAAGGACCAACCAATCACCCACAAGCAGAAGATCATGTTGACTATTTCCGGAACAGGGTAGCTTGCCAACCTGGAATTGTTCCGTCTTGTGTGTGCTGAAACATGCCTTTTATTTGCTTTTCCGCATCAAAGTGAATGTGAGTATGGTAATTTATGCTAATTTTATGATTTGCATGCTTTACATGGTGGAAATATCAACATTCAGTTGTTTTCCTTGTGCAGTGTTCACCACGTGATTGTGGGTGATTGGTTGGTCCTTGTTTGTATTTTAATGCTGAACAAGTTTGCAATTGGGTTTGGTTTCTCTATCCGTTCCGGTTTTTGAGATAAATTTTGAATGTGTATTCCTAATTTGCATATTTGGGATGATGAAAAGTGCACCATGGGATAGGCCACCCACTACTTCCTTCCTGTTCATTGGATTCATCAAAATTGACATATCTACTTCGGTTCAAAAAATAAAAGGGGGGGTGGGCAGACTTAGTATAACAGCCATGTATGATAACACCCCAATCATACCAACATCACAAACTATTAATTAAAAACAAAATTACCTTACACGAAAGTACTAAAAGTCATCCAATCCATAAATCTATGTTTCACCAACAATCAATTAAAATGCAACGAACAAAATTTGAAGCCCAAATTGAAGGCTTGGCCATGGGTAGCCCATTATCACCAATTCTTTCCAACATGGAGCACAATTTACTAAACAAGTCACAACACGTGATTTCGAATAGCACTTGTTAAGGTGTCCTTTTTAGAGGGTCACTAAAGATGATCTCTGCAATCCGACATTAGATATGAAGTGAATATTGTTTAAGGGAACGTGCTCTGTTCAATATTTATCGATTGGTGAAATCAGAACGTGAACAAGTTAATTCGTTTTTAATGTTAGACATCTTATTCTAGAAGTTTCTTTTCTTGAAACGTGGCTAACTCAACGTTGATCCGCGATGGCTCCACTGACTTACGGCCGGTTGCAACAAGGTGAGTTCAAACTAACTCTTCGTTAAAGTCCCGTTTAAAATTTTTTGCGTTGCATCAAGAGAGATTAGGGCTTAACCAGACGTTAAGTGGCGGTTTAACTTAAACGCTCCATGACCACGGTTTAAGTCCATGGTTACTGAAGCAAAATGGCATTCCGAAACAGAAATAGATTTTAAACTAATTGGATAAACTAAATGGATAAGCTATTTGTATAAGATAACTGGAAGCTATTTGGATAAGTTAATGTACTTGAAATATTTAATAGCAAATAAATTTGGATAAACTTTTTGAATAGGCCATTTGGATAACTAATTATCAAGCAGTAGTTTGGATAAGCTAAAATGATAAGATAATTGGATAAGCTGTTTGGAAAATTAATTATCAAGCAGCTGTTTGGATAAGATAATTGTATAAACTATTTGGATAAGCTAATTGGATATGCTAAATGGATAAGCTAACTGGATAAGCTATTTGGATAAGCTAATTATCAAACAACTATTTGGATAAGCTAAATGGATAAGCGATTTGAATAGCAACTTGAATTAGCTATTTGGATAAGCTAATTGGATAAACCAAATGGATAAGCGATTTGAATAGCAATTTGGATAAGCTGTTTGAATAAACTAATTATCAAATAGCTGTTTGGATAGCTAATGGGATAAGCTAATTATTAAGCAGCTATTTGGATAAGCTAATTGGGTAAGCTAGATGGATAAGCTAGACTTCAAACAGCAATCAGAATATGCTAATTATTGAACAGCTAAACGGATAAGTTAATATTATCAAACAGCTAATTGGAAAAGTTAAATGGATATGTTAATTGGATAACTCGTTGGATAAGCTAATTATCAAACAGCTCATTGACAACAATCAGCCATGTTGACCGGAAGTTTAATTGGAGCAAACGAACCAATCACAGTCCTCGTTACTCATATTCCACCCAGTTAGCTAACTGAGACTTAACTAGGCTTGGTGCAACATTTTCCGGTTAAAGGACTTAACCGATCGTTAACTAACCCAAAGTTAGGGTCGTTTTAACTGACCTTGTTGCAACCGGCCGTTAGGCAGATTTAGAGGGGGAAATATGAAGAAAAAAATATATGCAGCGAGTCCTAAATGGAAGAAAAGATTCCCTCATTTGATATCAGGTGTCGATAATAAGTAAAAAATTATTAAAACCAAAGAAAAAAAAATGACGTCATCCGTGCCTAGATTCGAACCGGCGATCTCTTCATTGAGTTTCTGGTTTTTCTTTTTACGTGTTATTTCCTTTGCTTTAGAATTGATGATCCCTTTAGTTAGTTCCTACTTGAGCACTAACATAGTCTTAATCTTTCAGGTGATGTTTTGGAGCGAGAGATTCGTTTTGGAGCTGAGGTCCCCAAAGACGTTACGGGATTTGTGCATCGAACGTGTCGCTCGCATGGCACTGCAATTCCAAGGCAGCACGGAGGTGGAGAATGGGCATCTGCCGACAAAATTCGAAGAAAACCACTTCCTATCCATCCCCAGGTCCTTCATCGAGGAGATTCTGACTCGAGTGGCCTCCTATCACCCGACTTCCGACCGTGTCACCAAGATTTTCAGCGTTTTGTTGATTAAGTCCATAGAGCGCTTTGAATTTGCATTCACCTACTCATTCCTAGACATGCTGAAGCTCACCAACTCACAGCTTAAAGTTTTAAAACTAACATGTCATTTCTACTCCGACATACCTGCTACACCAACTTACAGGGCACTTATTCCAACGATGCCTTCTCTGACGCACTTGGAGATGAATGACGTGGATTGCAACCAAGCAATTTTAGAAACCATCGGAGACTGCTGTCCTCATTTGAGGATTCTGAGACTGTGTGTCCAGGAATGCTCTAGTTTTGGGCTCAAGAGACTATGCACGAATGCCTACGGCAACATAAAAAGATGCCAGAAGTTGCACACTCTGGAATTAGAAACAGTGCGTTTAAACGGTCACATCACAGACGGAATCGTCGCCCTTTTGCTCGGCCTACCCGAATTAGCAGCTGTCTTGGTGTGCGATCCTGATTATCTGCTGAAAGCGTTTAAACGACTTGCACGTGACAACAGACAAAGCACTCAGTTGAAGATTAGAGTAAGCCACTACGATCGAGACTTCATCCCAATCTGCCCTCTTGTCGTCCTTGCTCAGTTGTGCCCATATTTGGAGGTGTTATCTATAACTCTGTCCATGCCGGTCATCGAGAGCCTTCGAAGCTGTCCGATGATAGCTAGCCTGAGGAACGTGACTTTTAGTCATTGCGATAAGTCTGCCTTCGACGATGGCGTCGTTGCTTTCTTAGAGAAAAACGGGAAGTTCTTACAAGTGTTGCGTGTCGAATATAGTCAGCATGTCAACTGCACCACCGTCGATTGGTTTTGCCCGAATCTCAACGAAGTCGCCTTTGACCAAGTCAAGATTTTAGATGGAGCCCTTTCCCCGACGCCGCTGTTTACTCGTGTGGAGACTTTGGCGTTGAATTGCTATGATGATGAGTTATCCGTCACGGCTGTCATCCACTTGCTATCTAACGTCCACAAGGTGCGCCACCTGAAGGTTAACTGCTCCGGTTTAAGGAAGGAACATCTCCAGGAAGTCATGTCAGCAAATCCGCTCGAGCATCTCGTTGATATTAACATAGAGTCACGTTATTTCAAAATCACAGGGGATTCGTCAAATTCGGGGACTCCTCTCTCTGTGAGCTTACGCACAACACTGTGACTTTCAGTGTTTCATCAGTGATGGAACTGTGTTTGTGGTTATTGTTGTTGAATCTTTTACCTGTTCACGTTCTCATCATATAACCCATGTATCCCAATAAAACCATTTGTCATTTCAATTGTCTTTTCTGTTTTACAAGAGCAATATGGTGTCTGCAAATAGAATTCTTTAAATTCTGTCGTCGAACAGTCAAACTCTGACGTCACAAATTGCTCAAACGCAATCAAAATCCCATAGACTTGAAAGGAAGTCAGTTGGGGAAACCATAAGAACTAGTGATGTCAAGATCCGGACATCCGGATCTTTAATGCGAGATCTGAGATCCGGATCTTGGATCCGATATCCGAAAATCGGATCCTAGACAGAAAATTGTGTATATGCAAACTTTTTCTGAAAGCTGTTTATAAAAGCTTTTATTAAGTGATAGCCTAGTCCTCTTAAGTCCTAATTAGTCTTACTACGCATCCAGCGAAAGGATCCGAAATTTGGATCCGATATCCGAGATCCGGACATTATCAGATCCGAATCAGAGATCCGGATCCAACGGACATCACTACTAATAAGAACACATGGTTTGGTCCACCCCACTGACCTGTATAAATAACTGGATGGCGCTTCCGGCAAAACACTTGACGCCACCGGAAGTTGCCCGTACTATGATGGCGGATGGCAAGAAATGTCATCGTGTGTGCAACGTGTTTGATTCTTAGATCAATTCTGAATTTTAAAGCTGGAAACGGAGCATTGTAAAGGTACACAAAGTTAACTTAACAATTGGTCAAAGTAAAGGTTAATTAATTAAAAATAAGCTTTTAAATACAGGGTGGGCAAGAAATAACGTGAGGTGTTCAGAGCTCGCTAGCGGGAATTCTATTAGGCCAAATGCAGTACATTTTGGTGTATATATTTAGTGGAACATGCAGTTTCCATTTCTGAAACTAAAAAAAAAAGTACCAAAAGTCGCCATAGGGGGCGCTTATTTCAAGAAAAAAATGAATGAAGGAACAAATACCGTACAAACCAACTTTAGTAACAACAACAATAAACAATGTTTTTTTTTTAATTCCAAATGTGTTTCAATATGAGCACCAGTGTGCTGTTCCAATAGCTGCATGCGGTACACGACATTTTCTACGGCAGCTCGCAGCATACGTATCTGCATTAATTAGTCTGATATGTAACGTTATTTGATCCTTTAAGGTTGAGAGGTCAGGAACATGTGCTTGATATACAAGGGTTGAGATCAGGCGACCAGGGTGGCCATACCGTGGGATATGCGCGACCAATTATTCTGTTGTCTGTAAAACGTTCTCGCAAGATGTGCTGCACCTGACGTCCGATGTGCGGTGGCGCACCATCCTGCATAAAAATGGTAGAATCCCGACAACCCTTTTCCTGCAATCGTGGTATCACACAATTCTCAAGCATATCGGCATACCTGGCACAATTGACGGAACAAGTCACCAGTCCACGGGGACGGATTTCTTCAAAAAAGTACGGGCCGATGACGAAAGAAACAGTAAAGCCGCACCATACTCTTAGTTTCGGTGAATGCATAGGAGTTGGCAGACACACTTGTGGATTTGATGCGGTTGTGGGTATTGATATCACCATTCAAATAAAAATGTGCCATGGCCATGCATCATCCACTTCGATACGTGCTAAAAATCTCAACGCAAAGTCAGTTCGGGTACGTTCATCTCCAGGAAGCAATTGTTGAACAGGTGGGAGTGAGTTTATAGGGAGAAAATGTTAATATCTTATGGGATATCTGTTTGGCGTGCTATTGCGCGTGCACTGCTTGTACCCTGCACAGTAGTCATCTCCTGTTCCACAACAGCAGTTGCAACTTCTTCAACGTGTTGCTGCCTGATTCGTTTGCACTCCTAGAGTTCCGGTACATTCAAATCGTTCGATCATTTTCCGTAAGTTAGTTATGCTCAGCGGTTCTCTTCGTAACGTTTTCAGTCGCCGGAATTCACGAAGGCCAGCACTTGCATTGTCGCTCTTCTGATAATACAACTCGACTAATAACGCCCGGTCAGGCAGAGTAAGCGTCATCGTGAATGATGGCAAATCCTCAGCCTTGCCTTTTATTGTCACGATTGCCTGACACGGAACGCGCTTATGCAAATGTATTCATTGTTTTCTTGAAATAAGCGCCCCCTATGGCGACTTTTGGTACTTTTTTTTTTTTTTTGCAGAAATGGAAGTCGTCCAAACAGGCGCCTCTTAGATGGCACCATAGCTTGTACCAGGATCTATATATACGCTTCAGCATCGACGGTGCCATTGCAGATGTGCAAGTCTCCCATTCCACGGCCACTAATACAGCCCCAGACCGTGACAGACGGTGGTTTCTGTACCGAACGCCTGTAGCACGCGGGAATATCCTTTTCGTCTTTGGTCCGGAGTATACGGCGTCCATTATTTCCGTAAACAATCGTAAAGGTCGATTCATCGGACCACAATATGTTCTTCCAGCGTGCTTGGGACCGATTGCGATGGGCTCGAGCCCACATCAGACGGCGACGTTGCTGTCGTTTGTCGATGTATGGCTTCCGTCGTGCACAGTATAACTTAAGTTTGCATTTGTGGATGCACCGGCGTACGGTATTCGACGATAATGGCTTCCCGAAGAAATCGCGGGCCCACGTGGCTACGTCCGTAATCGCAGCATTCCCATGCGTGACGCAGTGACGTCGGAGGATCCGAAGAGCTCGAGCATTCAGAATAGGTTTTCTACCTTGGCCTTTCCGAACTGTGATCTCACCACTATCTCGGTAGCGCTCGATAATATTCTGTACTGTAGATGATGACAGGTTAAATCTTCTGGCTATTGCACGCTGAGAAACGTTGTTTGTGAATTCTTGAAAGATCTTCGCTAACTGGCTTGCCTCGACCCATCGTTCCGAATAAGTTACCTGAACGACGGATGGCATCTGTTATTTATACGGAATGTAGTACGACGTCATCGTTCTAGATTATTCCCCAACAATTGTGAAGGTTCCACTACTAAGGGCGCTTTCTACAACGTATGTCCCTACTATTTTGGAACGTGTTGCAACACCCCCATTCAAAACGAACGTCCCGGCCACGATACAAAATGTTTTGGTGCACACACTAGATTTATGGCATTTCATAAACGTATCTGCTATTTTGTATTCGCGAGAAAGTTTTGTTACATCATCCCTTTTGGTTTTTTCTACATATTTTGCACTGTCCCAACTTTTTTGGAAATGAGTATTGTATATCGTAGTTATTTTATTTATTAACTTTTTTTTTTGTATATTTTCATTTTTACTTTTTACATCTTGCATTTACTGCTTATTTATTCTCAGTGTTATCAAGAACATATGAAGAGGGGGGGGGGGGGGCATCTATTATTTTATATTGAAGAAACATGATATTATTTTGAAAAAAAAAGTCAACGAAAGGGGAATCGAACCTAGCTACACAGAAGATAGTGAAAACCGTTAACAACTTTGCTTTCAGGAACCTCGACAAACGAGTCTTTATTAAATTGATAAGCTTTCAAACGCTATTTTTAGCACGTAGCTTGTGACTTGCGTCTTGGCATAGGTGAAGCCCCGCCCAGTGAGCGAGTTGCCGAAAGTGCGTTGGCATTATGGCCGCCCGGGATCTCATGTGCGCTGACGGGGATTTCATGAATTGTTTCAGCATGATTTTATCAATAAATTAGTTCCTAAAATCAGGTAAATTATTTGCCTATTCGTAAACAAAATTTGCATAATGAACGCGACGGGGCCGTCCGTGAAGTTGGGGACGTTCCTCCATAGTCTGCATATCAATGTGTTGGAGAAGTGCTTCATTGTCATCGCTTATTGTCAAGAGATGGCGCCATGATATGTGTATTTCTGTATGTGCGATCGTTTTCTTGCAATGAAGAGCCTTCCAATCAACATGTTGCTTGTTTTATGTCTTTAATAAACAGAGCATTTGGGTAATTATGTAGATAACTTGCGTTTTTTCCTACCTTGCGTTGATTTTTCACATACATCTTGGGTTGCTTAGTGTTTTTGGGGGAGTGGACGAAAAATTTAGTTTTTATTTATGGTGGGAACGCCTTTTTTTCTCTCTCTCGAAAGCGATCTCCGCTAACTTTAATGGCGACGACTTCCGTCTTCCAAACACGCAACGCCATCTAGCGACAGCGCTTGAAGCCAGGTCTCGCTTTGATGACAGCCATGGTTCCTTCAATTAAGAAACTATGACGACAGCAATCAGTTTAGACACGGAATTTGCTTTGAAAGTAGTTCCAGTGACGAACCACCAGCCGTCTGTTTAGAGAGGATATCGAAGGAAAAAATTAACTAGCTTTAAATTTTATCAAACTTTAACCACTCTCGGCGCTCCGGCGCCCACATCGCACACACATCGGCCCTCAGAAGGATCATTGGTCACTGTTTTCCATTACTCGAACGCCTCCGGGGGTGAGTTAATGATATATACCTGTTTGGTCACAGGGGGCAGTTGGTTTCCCCCCGGCCGGTTACAGGAGGCTAATGGTCAGTATTTTTCTATTGACCATTATCACCATCGTCTGCTTTTCCGTGCCTGACTTCAACCGCTACCACCAGATGGCGTTGCACATCTAGTATCTGGAAGAAGGAAATCGGCGCCATTAAATCTAAAGGAGATCGCTTTCGAGTGAAAAAAAAAAAGCCGTTCCCACCAAAAATAAAAACTAAATTTTTCGTCCACCCCCCCAAAAAACACTAAGCAACTCGATGTATGTGAAAAATCAACGCAAGGTAGGAAAAAACGCAAGTTGTGGTGGAGGCCGTTATCTACATAATTACCGAGTATTTGATTGTTATGATGAATTTGAAGCCACTTATATCGTCTCATCCTTATGTGCTCATGGCTTATGCATCCTGGAGTTTCGTTTCGTTATGGGCAATCGTAGTTTTAAACGTAATTTTAACAATAATATATCTTTTTAAACGTGTAATGTAAATCATTTCCGTTACTTGAACTAAGCCTGAACTGATTATGAAATGAATCGATCTTGGAAACGTAAGCGAATAGGTCTCGAAACGGAAATTTCGCTGCTTTTCCATAGCTTTTGAGCAAAACAAGAGTCGCATTCGGGCTCTGGATGACGTCACGGAACTTAGCCAATCACAAAAGAAATCGCGATCGAGCATACATTATACTCCATTTAACTCGGGTCAGGCCGTTACGACTTTAATCGAAACTGAGCCTTAGATGTGAAACAAGTGACTGCAAACCAAATAAATTATTAGGTGAACATAAAATTCCAAGTTTGGAGCAGTTATTTTCTAATCTCACTAATCTAGGATCCTTCTTTACATTGCCGGCCAGGTGGCCGAGAGGGCTAGGGCGTAGGCTTTTTAGTTCTCGAGTCCGCCTGGTCGCGGGTTCGAATCCCGCCGTGGGCATGGATGTTTGTGTTTGTTCCGGGCTGCGTACTGTTGTAACTTGTGTAAAAGGCGCAAAATGACCTTTGTAGTCGACGCCAAAATTTCTAGAATCCCCCCCCCCCCTTCTTTACATAAAATGTTAATTTGTATCTAATATCCTACTAGGCCGGAGGGAGGGTTTATCAAGAGCGGAAGTTCCTTTGGTTGCGGCCTGGCCGTTGGAGATAAGTGGCGCTGTTTCCATTTCACTTGGTTAGCATTGGAACTGTTACGACCTGCGCTTCCCTGCTTAGGGATCGTCCATAAACCACGTGACCAAAAAGTAGCTTTTTACCCCCCCCCCCCCTCTAAACTACGTGGTCTTTGGCTCACCCCTCTTTTAAAATATCCCAAAAGACCACGTGTCTGCAACCTTACCTCCCCCCTCCCCCGTATTTGACCACGTGGTTTATGAACGATCAAAATACGACATAAATTAGCCCTATATAGACCCCTGATATTACCTGGAGTATGTTAGAATTGAATATTTTTTAACGGAACATCGTGTTGATACCATTACAGCACGTGCAATTCTGACTATCTCACCTTCGAACGTGCTCTGTTCTATATTTATCGATTGGTGAAAACAGAACGTGAACAAGTTGATTCGTTTTCAATGTTAGGCCTCTTATTCTAGAATTTTCTTTTCTTGAAACGTGGCTCTGCGACGGCTCCACTGACTTAGGCAGATTTAGAGGGGGAAATATGAAGAAAAAAGTATATGCAGTGAGTCCTAAATGGAAGAAAAGATTCACTCACTTGATATCAGGTGTCGATAATAAGTAAAAAATTATTAAAACCAAAGAAAAAAAAATGAAGCCATCCGTGCCTAGATTCGAACCGGCGATCTCTTCATTGACTTTCTGGTTTTTGTTTTTACGTATTTCCTTTGCTTTAGAATTGATGATCAATTTAGTTAGTTCCTACTTGAGCATTAACATAATCTAATCTTACAGGTGAATTTTTCTGCAATCAACATGGCGAACGAGGAATTTGTTTTGAAGCTGAGGTCACCAAAGACGTTATGGAATTTGTGCGTTGAACGTGTCGCTCGCATGGCACAGCAATTCAGAGGCAGCACGGAAGAGGTGGAGGGACGTTTGCCGACAAAATTCACAGAAAACCCCTTCGTATCCATCCCCAGATTCTACATCGAGGAGATCCTTCCTCGAGTGGGCTCCTATTGCCGGACTTACGACTGTGTCAGCAAGGTTTTCAGCGTTTTATTGATTAAGCCCATAGAGCGCTTTGAATTCGAATTCACCGACTCATCCCTGGAAGCTCTGGATGGGGCGTTAGACATGCTCGAGCTCACCAACTCGCAGCTTAAAGTTTTAATACTAACAAGTCGTGACGTCGGCAACGACACGCTTGCTGCACCAACTTACATGGCACTTATTGCAGCGATACCTTCTCTGACGCACTTAGAGATGAATGGGATGCATTGCGATGTCGAATTTTTAGAAAAGATCGGTAAATGTTGTCCTCATTTGACGATTCTGAGGCTGCGTGTCCATCGATGCTCTAGTGCAGGGCTCGCGAGTCTATGCATGAATGCCCACGGCAACATTAAAAGATGTCAAAAACTGCACACTCTGGGATTAGACATGAGGTATTGTAGAGGTGACATCATAGACGGTATCGTCGCCCTTTTGCTCTGGCTACCCGAGTTAGTTGTCTTGGAGCGCGATCTTCTGTGTCCGCTCGAAGCGTTTAAACGACTCGTACTTGACAACAGGCAAGGGCAACGCACTCAGTTGAAGATAAGAGCAATCGAATGCAATGACAGCTTCTGCCCTCTTGTCGACCTTGCTCAGATGTTGCCATGTTTGGAGGTGTTAACGCTTAAACTGTCCGCGTCAGCCGTCGAGAGCCTTCGAAGCTGTCCAATCATGGCTACACTGAAGAACGTGACTTTGGATATTCGTCATTGGGATAAGTCCGCCTTCGACAATGGCGTCGCTGCTTTCTTAGAGAAAAACGGGAAATTCTTACAAGCGTTCCGTGTCGTGTGTAGTAAATATGTCAACTGCACCACCATCGCTCAGTTTTGCCCGAATCTCAAAGAGGTCGCCTTTATGGACGTCAACATTTTAGACGGAGCCCTTTCCCCAACGCCGCTCTTTGCTCGTGTGGAGACTTTGGAGTTGGTTTTCTATGAAGATGAATCATTCCTCACGGAGCTCATCCACTTGCTATCCAACGTCCACAACGTGCGCCACCTAAGAGCTTACTGCAGCATTTTGAGGAAGGAACATTTGCAGGAAATCATGTTAGCAAATCCGCTTCATCACCTCGTTGAAGTTGACATAAAGTCACGTTATCTCAGAATCAGAGGGGGGGCATCGAATTCAGGAACTCCTCTCTCTCATACCTTACGCACAGCACTCGACCTTTAATTGTTGTTGAATCTTTTACCTGTTCACGTTCTCATATAGCCCATGTATCCCAATAAAACCATTTGTCATTTCAATTGTCTTGTCTGTTTTAGAAGAGCAACATGGTCTCATTGGCCAATAAGTATAGTTCTCAGTTGAACGCATTGGGGGCGCAAATGGGTGTTTGGGTCTGTAATATACAGGGACGCTATAAAAAAAGAAGCACTTACAAGAGAATCCCTCGAACATGTAAGTCACAGATTTCCACCAAATTGAAATGTGTTACTCAATTGAAGCTACAGTAGATGCTTGCTAAATTAGAGCGTGCGGATTTTTGTTTCTTTCAAAATAAACCACGAAAACGAAGACAATTGAGCCCACATGTTCATACAAGGACTGACTCCATTGTTAAAGCGGTGTATTAATGCGCTTAACGGAACTTCTTTCTTCCACTTCCTTACTTTGCAAACCCGCTTATCCGTTAGGGTCGCGAGGGCAGCAGCCCTATGGAGGATCTCCAGCGATCGCGATCTTCCGCCATCAGGCGCATGTCCTCCCACCGACCCCTTGGTCTCTTACCTACCGGCTTGGAAAATAACAACTGCCTAGGAAGATTAGTTTGCATTGGCATCCGTATCACGTGGCCATACCAGCGCAACTGAGATCTCTCGATGCAGAGAAGTAGCGACTCAACACCTAAAGATTTCCTTAATGTGCTGCTGTACACTCTATCTAGTAGGGAGTGTAACATCTGCCACACCTCTCAGAAATCTCATTTCTTGTACCCGCGATCGCACTCTTTCGGTCATTACCCAAGCCTCATGACCATAGGTGAGAATGATAGGGGACAAAGATAGATTTGAACTTTCTTCTACTACGAATCCAATTCAGATTGAATAGATAGCAGCAGATGGCAATTGAATGGCTTCTCTAATTTCTAAACAAACTTAGTTTTTATTACAATAAGCTAATTGCCTTCCAGAGTAATTAATAACCATTTCTAGAATTTATTACGAGGGTGGGCTGAAAAGTAATGCCTCCATGACTGTAACTAAAATTCTTTTTGTATCTGCTACTCCCATTTGACCTCTATGTAATGCACTATTCACTTTTTGACATAGTCCCCATCCCTTTCCACGCATTGTACCAACTGCGTGACTAGTCGGGTGAACCCGTGGGAGAGGAATTCTGGGGTTGTTGTCGTCAGAACGGAACTCATGCCCCTTAAGGTGCTCTCTCCTCTTTGGGAAGTGGTGAAAGTCGCAAGGTGCAAAGTCTTTCATTTCTGAACTGCAGTTTTTCATCTTTGAACTGTAGGCGCTGCAACCCCCTCTCATGTGTGGCGTTATCGTGCTGCAGAAGAGGATCCAAAGCTGCCGTTCGATGCTCGTGTCGACGACGACCCCGGAATTCCTCTCCGACTAGTCACGCCTTGGTACAATGCGTAGAAAGGGATGGGGACTATGTCGAAAAGTGAATAGTGCATTACATAGAGGACAAATGGGAGTATCGGTTAAAAAATAAAAAAGTTACAGCCATGGAGGCATTACTTTTCAGCCCACCCTCGTAGATGAAGTTTTGTGAAGATAATGATGATGATAGAAAACGCTAATCTTGAAGGAAGTGTTGGTTTTGAAATAGAGATAAAATTTTGAAGAGGGTGATCCAAATATTTCTATAAAACGTTTTCGAGAATATTTCTCATCATGAGTAGGAGAAAACATTTTTGATTGGTAAAAACAGTTGAAATAAGAGTTTAACAATTGATATGAAGATGATGAAGCTATGTTGGTTGCAACTGTTGGCTATTGTATATATACTGGGGGAATTGGTGTTTAAAAGTAGTGTCCATCTCTATTGATGGCTTGGCTAAATTTTTGTTATTAATTCGCGAAAAATGGAGCTACTTATTGTTTTCACAATGTCCGTCTGTCTGTCCGGAATGTAGCTTACTATGGGCATGTACACCTTCACTATTTAGTTTGGTTTTGATTGGCCCACTGGGGTCGGAGTTTCGTGGGCGAAAATTAGAGGGGACCAAAAAGTCTACCCGTAAAAGAGTGAAATTCGGTATGCAGATTCCTCTAAGCAAGATCAACTTTACTGTAACATTTGGGTCAAATTGTCCCAATAGGGTCGGAGTTGTGGGGGTGGCAGTCACCTGGTCTTTAGAACTATGACAACATATGGCACGTCATATATCATTCGATCGAAAATGATGAGAAACGAAAGAAGATAGAGCTCTTTTTCATTTTCTAAATACTACGTTCGAAAAAATCAATATTTCGATTAAAAAATGGGAAGGGGGGGGGGGGTAAAATTGCGGATAAAAGGGTAAAAATAGACGACCTCAGCGCTTCCGCTACTTTCCTATACCTTTCTCGGGAGGATTAATTTCTTGTTTGTAATGATATTTATTGTTTCTTTAATGAATCTTTTGTGTTATTCCAACGTGGTGTGTGGTTTTCTTTGCTACAATGATTTTGTCTTTGTGGCCAAGTGCTCTTTCATGTTGTTTTAATCTTCTTTCTAATTGTCGTTTAGTTTGACCTGTGGAGATATGTTCATGGTATTGGATAAATTATATTTCTAGTGTTCCATTTTTCTTTCTCTGATCAAACGTTTTATATAAATTTTATCCCAAATATCTGAATCACCCTCTTCAAAATTTCATCTGGATTTCAAAACCAACACTTCCTTCAACATTATCTTCACAAGACTTCATGTACATCCTCAATAGACTAAATTTTT
>JAHWFO010070704.1:0-37723 GCA_023313115.1 Rhysida immarginata | reverse complement strand
AGAAATCCCCCTATATAACTAATTCCTCTCATCACTGCTACACGAGAGAAAATAAACTAATGATTCCATTTTATAGAGTAAATTATTTAAAGTGATTAATATCAATTTCTGGAATAATCTGTTGGTCCTTATTAGGAGCTTTAGCATAAAAGCTACTTATAAGAATGCGCCCTTGGTCTGTACGTTTATCCGTCCGTCCGGCCGTCTGGCCGTCCGCCGTTTGCACGATAACTTAAAAACGGATTAGATTTTTCAAATTGTGTTTTCAGAAATATGACTACCAAAGTCTTAACTCGGCCGTGTCAACTTTTCAGAATTTTTCGTAGACCCCTTCAAGTCGAATTCACGTGCTAAAACAGTGAGTGTAAAGAATACCAAGATAATGGCATGTCATATAACAATCGATTTATCAAGAAGGAATACTTCGTTACTTTCTGTTCATCTTTTAAGCTTATTGACATCGGCGCGCGCACGTGAAATCGTTTTGTCGACGCACGATTGCTCAAGTGCTCATAATCTATATTATTAAGTAGCGGAAGAATGGAACTACTTATTGGTTTTATAATGTCTTAACTGTGTATCCCTTCATAATCTCTACATTTTATGAGGTTGAAGGTTGAAATTCGGAAAGTAGCTTCCTATGGGCATGTCCATCTGCACTATTTAGCTTGCTTTTGATTGGTACAATGGGGTCGGAATTACAGGGGTGGGATTCAGAGAGAACAACATATCTATGTGCTATTTAGACACGTAAAGGCGTGAAATTCAGTATCCAGATTCCTCTAGGCAAGATCTACATTACTATGATCTACATTAGGCCCATTGAGATTGGATTTGCGGGGGTGGTAGACAATAGGTCTTTAGAACTATGGCAACATATGGTTTTTAACAATCATACGTTCGGAAATGATGAGAAAGGAAAGAAAGTAAGAGCTTTTTTTTTACATTTATATTATTACATATTACGTTCGAGAAAATTAGTTTTTGATTAAAAAAACTTGGGGAGAGGTAAAAAGTGCAGATAAAGGGGTAAAAATAGATGACTTCAGAATCTGCTACTTGCCTTACCCTATTCGAGGGGAGGTGGAGGGGGATTAATTTATTTTTAATAAATGTATAAATGTATTTCTGCTTCACTGCTAAAGCTCCTCCTTGGAATGTTTACAAGATTTTATTATTATTTACAAGATTTTATCCCTCAAAACTTTTCAGTGCTAAAAGAATATAACGTAAAATTAATGATAGTCAAAATTGGTTTCAAGGAACCTGGTTTATCGGAACCATTATGGTTCGTTGAAACTTTCAGTGCTAAAACATGGCATGTAATATATCAAATGACTTGGAATGATTTGTCATGAATGAATATAACGAAAAATTCATGATAGTCAAAATTGGTTCACAGGTACGTGGTTTAATGGTTTTTTTATGGTCCATTAGAATCTTACAATGTTAACTTAAGGCAGTTTAAAAATATACTTCCGCGAATAGTTTAGTTTAGCCTTTCGGTACTTGGTTATGTCATTCCTTCATGGTTTATTTGCTTTAGAATGTCAGTCCGTCTCTTCATAATTTCATAGATGTTTTTGTGTAGAAGGTTGAAATTCGGAATATAGCTTACTAAGGGCATGTCCATCTGGACTATTCAATTTGTTTTTGATTGGTACACCGGGTCGGAATTACGGGAGTGGGATTCAGAAAGGGCAACATATTTATGGGCTATTTATGTACGTAAAGGCGTGAAATTTAGTATCCAGATTCCTCTAGGCAAGATCTACATTACTAGAACTTTAGGCCCAATTGTTACGGTCGGTTCTTATTTTCGGGGGTGACAGTCACTTGGTCATTAGAACTATGGAAACATGTGGCATGTGATATATATTATACGTTCGGAAATGATGAGAAAGGAAAGAAGATACGAGGTTTTTAATATTTTCTACATATTACGTTCGAGAAAATCAATTTTTTGATTAAATAAACTTAGGGAGAGATAAAAGGTGCAAATAAACGGATAAAATAGATGACCGCAGGATCTGTTACTTGCCTTACCCTACTTGAGAGGGGGGTGGGTTAATTTCCATTAGAATTAATGGTTAATTTATGGTTTTAATCCAAAGTTTGATACTGATCATTGGAGTCTAAAGAAAAGTGAAGGGAGGCCTGACACGCCGCCAGCAATTGAGTTAAGATTATAATGCGAAAGTTTTATATTTAAACGCTAGATCAATTGTTAATACAAGTAAATTGGATGATTTTCAGGCGAAACTAATTACCGATTCTATACAAATCTGTTTCATCACAGAAACTTGGCTCACCCCTGAGTGTGACGATAATGTCATTGGCCTGCCAGGGTATAAACATTATAGAGCTGATCGACTTACTCGAGATGGTGGTGTGATCATATATATTGATGCTAAGTTTGATTCCTACTTGTGTGATGCTGGTAGTATGAATGGTTTAGAATTTGTCGTCATAAAATGTAAGTTTGGTAGTGATTGGTGTGTTTTTACCTTGATTTATCGCCCTACGTATATACCGATAGATGAGTGCGTTACACTGTTAAGCAACCTAGATGTAAATGATACGCATGTTATTTTCGGCGATTTTAACTGCAATTATTTTTCCAAGACTCAAGATCTAAGGTGTTTGACTTTCAGTGCAGCTGCCCTAGGGTTGACTCAAATTCTTAATAAACCAACTAGGATATCTGCAACAAGTCAAACATTAATAGACCATATTTACATTCCAGGGACAATCAGCTACAGCGAGATATATTTCTCTGTTATGTCGAAATTAGATCATATGACTATTTCGTTGATATTAAGTATACCTAAGTCGAAATTAATCGTACGACGAATTCAGTTATTCCCCTGCCAACCTATATGAAACTTAATAAAGAAGAATTCCACAAGAATCTTGATAGCATTAATGTGGCACGTTTACGGGAAATTGTAGATGTCGACCAGTTAGTCGTTGAGATTGATGATGTAGTATTGATGGCTGCTAAAAAGTCAGGGTTTGAATATAAAAATTATAAGAAATCACGTAATTGTTCGACACGACAAGTAAAATGGTGGAATTTAGAGCTTACCAAAAAGTGGTCAGCCAAACTTAATATTATCGAACTTATTATATGTTGAAAGATGATAAATCATTACAAGAACATAAGATAGCTTCTGAGATTTTCAAGAAGGCCGTTCGTACGGGCTAAAAGGAATGTGGTCACCTCTTCTAAACATTCGAATCAACTTTGGCAATTAATTCGTGGTCATCATTCTCCGACGCCGCCTATCTTGCCAGTAGACAAATACAGTCAGTATCTGGAGTGGATAAATAATCCCACCGATAAGGCTATTCCAGTAAAAACTGTTGAAAA
This sequence comes from Rhysida immarginata, assembly GCA_023313115.1. Lineage (NCBI taxonomy): Eukaryota > Metazoa > Arthropoda > Chilopoda > Scolopendromorpha > Scolopendridae > Rhysida > Rhysida immarginata. Next base: position 34,350 of record JAHWFO010070704.1, on the reverse strand, counting down.
CGAATTAAAATTAAACGAATCAATATCCTTGGTGATTGTCCTAAACCTGGTATTCCGTTTGGTAGAATGTTGGAGTCATTAATTAAAAAAAGTTAGAATATGCGGACCAAGTTATCCATGCGTTAACGATGACTGCTAGGATTTTACAGAATTTTAATGTTACAGGTGTGTAACATTTTACACACCTGTTACAGGTGTGTTACAGAATTTTAATTACCTTATATATATGTTGTGTGTTGCAATTGTGAGAGTTAAAAAGTTTCCGAAAGTCTTAAAGGTGACGAAAATTAATCCATTGTTTAAAAGGGGTGATCCTAGGGACATTTCCAATTATCGTTCGATATCTGTCATGAACCCGCTATCTAAAATTGTCGAAAAGTTGATTTTCTATCGTCTCACAGAATATCTGTGGCCGCGGATACCACTTCAACAGAAAGGAAGCAGGCCCGGATCTAAAACTACGTGGATCTCTTTATATATTTACCTAAAAGCGATAGAGGCCGCAACTTTATTGTAGCCCAAACGGATATTTCGAAGGCTTTCGATACTGTATCTCGTAGCCAACTTCTGTATGACCTGTCGATGATGGGGGTCAATAGTGATTATATGGAATTACTTTCTGATTACTTGAGTGAGAGATCGAATGTTATTAGTTTATCTCCTTGATTAGTAAGAAATCCACCCATGGTATAGTTCAGGGAGCGAGCCTTGGGCCTCTTTTGTTTGCCGTTTCAACTGCTTCTGTTTATTGTCATTCGTTTAACACCGAAATTATGAGTTACGTAGATGATAACTTTTTGTTTACTACTTATCCCACTGAAACCCATGATGAAATCATAGGCCTTCTAAATCAGGATTTGGAGTTCCTGTCTAATTGGTATAATATGAGAGGACTCAGTCTTAATGTTCAGAAAACAAAGATTATGTTCGGTCCGAGTATTCTTAGTGATTGTACAGTCGGCAGCAAAAGTAGCTAGCCACCTTGCACGGAAACATCCGCGTGGGGAACGCTAATGCAATTCCCATCACCCCTGTGCTGTCTACCGAAGTGCATTAACCCAAAAGAAAAATTTTAATGATCGGTGGAAATAGCAGCAACGCATAAGCAAAGAGTGCTTAACTTTTTAATATATTCAGTACAATTTCGGAATTCAACAGAATAAAAAAAGCCGAATACAAAAGAGGATTAGAAATCTATTACTATTTTTCAATTAATGTATTTTTATTTTTTTTTTAATTTAACAAATCACTAAAATTAATTCAGTCAAATTCAATCAAATTAATTCAATTAAAATTTTAATTGAATGAACTTAATTAAAGTATAACACTTTTAATTAGCTTACTTAAACTGCAATAGTAATTGTCAAAATTTATGTATTATTGCTGAAATTTTTTTCCGCATTACCACTTAATAATCCATTACATCTTGTGTGGATACAGTGTTCATTTTAGAAAAACAAAATTGACTTTTATTTTTGAACGGTGAACAGTTACGAGCTATACACTACACTAAGCGCCAAAGTTCATATAAATACAAGATTCCAACTTAAGAAAAGATCCATTGTGAGTGGATTAATACTTTATCCATTCACCTCCTACTTCCACGACTTTCCTAAGTCGTTCAGACATTGACAAAGCTAGGTTTTCACAAATTTCTGGTGAATGACTAAGACTTTCCCACAAGCGCTGTGCTTGATCAAAAACAGTCACTTTGTTCCGACCACGAGGATTGTCCCACTCCCAGTGACGAACCATTATCCCCCATAAATTTTCAATAGGGTTTAAGTCTCCTGCTTTTGCAGGCCAAGGAAGTAAACGAATCTGTGGGTGTTCAGCAAACCAGTGTTTTACTTTGCGACTTGTGTGGATTGGACTGTTGTTTTGAACCATAATAATTTCTTCATCAGGCGAAAACACAGAATGGACAGTTGGTAGCAATACGTTTTCTAGAATGTCTATGTAGACGTCAGCAGTGAAACGGTTCTCAATCAGCACCAGTTCTCCTGGACCAGCTGCACTCATCCAACCCCACACATTGGCAGTCGCGTGTCCGCTACGTACAATTTTTGCTATATTGGAAGGCTTATAACGTTCGCCACGACGTCTGTAGCAGTGCAACTGTCCATGGCAATCAGAACTAAAAGTTTTCTCATCCGTGAAGATTACCGTTTTCCATTCTTCTGCGTTCATTGGCAAATGTTCCAACGCAAATCCAAGACGGGTTTCTCGGTGTTGCTGCGTTATCATTTCCTTTACAGCTGGAAGATGATGATGAAGCCCATTTTCTCTCAAACGTCGACGAATGGTATCAATGCTTGTCGCAATTGCCAACGATTCTCTTATTTGAACAGCATTGTTTAGTGTCTGTGCCAACGATTCATTAGCTATCGCCTCATCCTCAGCAGCAGTAGTGGTCCTTGGTCTTCCACTCTTTGGGCGCCTAGATAAGTCTCCTTCTTCCCATCTTTGAATCCACAAGGAAACAGTAGAGTGATGAAGTCCTGAGATAATAGATAACGAAAAACTCATACACATCTGCAATAATTCTGTGTAAAAACTGAAACGTCAAAGGCGATGTCCGCCGAATTATTTTTGTTTCTTTTTTGGTAATCTGGATTTTACGCTCAGAAATCTTGGATGCGGTTGTGAATGCTCATGCTGAATTTAAATTAGGCATATTTATACAACATAACGAAGGAACTTGAACGACAGCCGTTTATGAACAGGCGATTAAATAATTATGTATCCACTAATGAATTTCATTTCTTTATGTTACAGTCTTTTTTATAAAAGAATCTGTTACCAATTAATAGAATTAAAAAATTGTTATTGTTTCTGCTGGTTATATAAAACATCCAACTACTTAATAGTGGCGACTATCATAACATAAACATCTGAAATTACCTAAGTTTCTAGCAATTTGCCGCTTAGTAAAACCACCCGTGTTCCATAATGCTACAATGCTCCCTTCCATTTCGTGAGAAATCGGCCCATTAATTCTCTCCATTATAGAAAATATTGAAGAAATTGAATAAAAACCAACTTTTCACATCCAGGTTTAATCTTTGTATTCTAATTTCAACGATTAAATTAAGAGGGGTTTTTTTTCTTTTGGGTTAACACACTTCGGTAGACAGCACGGGGGTGATGGGAATGCTGTTGAATGGCAATAGCAATCCCCACGCGGATGTTTCCCTGCAAGGTGGCTAGCTACTTTTGCTGCCGACTGTACAACTATTAACATCCTCGTAATTTTGTTTGATTCCAGCCTTAGGTTTAATGAATTTGTCGATCAGTTGATTATTATGTTACACCGCAAAATGTATTTGACTAAAAGGTTACGGACAATCTTGAATAAGAAACAACTTGTGCAGTTTTTAAAAGCTGTAATTGTGAAAAAACGTGAGTATGGCGCCATTTTTGGGCTTCGTCTACGATTATTAATCTAAATCGGCTGTCTGTCGCCTATAACCGAGTAATTAGGACTGCATTTAAAAACAACAGATTGGAATTGGTTACGTTGATATGTTCTAGACATGAACTTCCTACTTTACCGACTGGTAAGATTGCCATTATTATTGAATTGACAGAGGCTCTGAGGAATAAAATCCATCCAGCTAGTTTTGTTAGAGAGTGGTTCAGCTTGGGTGACAACATACGGAAAACTCGACGTTACCGTTTTGTTATACCTAATATAATTTCTTCATTTAGGGAAAAAAGCTTTCCGTTTAATGCCATTTTGGTTTGGAATGAATTACCATGTGATATCCGGTCTTCTGTATTTATGTGTTAGGTTGTGGATTGCACCGTTAGTTGCTTTCATTTTAATCGTCGTGTACGCAATTATTTTATCGAAACTCAAGCTTAGGGGTCTAGGTTAGGGGCCTATGTTCAACCGTAGTTTTGTCCCTTGGTTAAGTGTATAATTGCGACGTATCCAGTTAGTGGTGGATAATTTTGGACTTGGATATTTGACGTGGCCCCTCTTTCTTAGGTTCGGCTTTTATTTCTTTGTTACTCTAAGTGAGTGCTCCACAAATAATAATAATAATAATAATAATAATAATAATAATAATAATTTCTTTTTAATAGATATATAAATGTATTTCTGATTCACTGCTAAAGGTCCTTCTTGGAATGTTTACAAGATTTTATTTTGTTGTTGGTTCGCTATTAGGAGCTTTAGCATAAAAGCTACTTATAAGAATGCTCCCTTGGTCTGTAGAATTATCCGGTCGCCGTTTGCACAATAACTTGAAAACGAATTAACTATTTCAAATTCTGTTTTCAGAAATATGACCATCAAAGTCTTAAGTAATAAACTAGAGGATACTCTTTTACCACAACAAGGAAACAAGAAACGAAAAAATAATAAATGAAAAATAAGGGATATCATCCAGGATATTTTCAATCTCATCAAAGAAAGCTAATTTACTTCCTTGCGGTGGACGATAAAAACCGCCAATAATAAAATGTGGATTTTGAAGTATTATATATTCAATATTATGAGAGATAAGTCTCTTAGTTTCATTCAGATTTGCTAGTATACAAGTCTCTTTTATACCTCCTCCTCTTTGGTGAGGTCTAGACACAGAAAATGATATAAAACCGGGGATCTCAATTTCCTGACCTTCTTTGTGCCATGTTTCAGTCATAATTAAATATTAAATTGATGAAAATGTTCCTCAAAGAAATTATGGATTCGATCAAGATTCGCATAAATACTCCTTACATTCAATACGATTATCGAACAGTCACAATTAACTTTATTAATATTAGTCATTATAGATCATTTAAATTTTGCTTATATCCTTTTCATATTTAATTTCTATCACCTTACTTTTATCATCGAATCTTACAAAAATTTTTAAATTCTTGACCCAGACATATATATAACCTTTTTCCTTAGCCTTTAAGCGTGATTTCTTCAATAACTCCCAATATAAGAATTCATTTATATAAACTTTGTATGGCTCATTACAAATAGCTAGATCTTTAGTGGTTAAAATTTTCATATTTTTTTTCTTCGCCTGAATAATCTTCTGTTTTAGTTCTCTATCTTTCAATTTAATAATTATTGGTCTAATAGCCTTTGCGTTTTTACTAAATTTACCCATACGAGTAATTGATTCTACTACAGATTCATCACACTTTATATTTAACATGTCAATTATATTATTGAAGTAAACGTTCAAATTTTCATTTTGTCTTTCGGGAATACCATTAACAACCATAGACGCATCACATTTATTTTGTTCTTGAGCTTGGTGTTTCATTTCCATTTCTTCTAATTTTTTTAATATCCTTTGATTCTCAATCTTCACTCCTTTCAGTTCTGTGTTACAACTTTCATATTTCTCGTTAATCTCCTTTATTTTCTTCTCATAATCGTCGAATTTATTGTTAATAAAATTAATCGAATTTATGATAGATTCAATGCCTGACTTCAGTTCATTTAAATTGGCAACTTCAACTAGCAACAGTGTCAGTTTATTCTTTATCCATTCTTGATCATTTTTATCTGATGCCATAACACTAGGCGATTTATTAGGATCATCACAATAAATAAAAAGTTTCCTCATACCTTTTTCCAAGGGTGGAACAGTCTGATGAACCGGAGTATCCTCATGACGGCTTAATTTATCAGCAATATTACATGACTTGCACTTCCATTTCTTGCCTTGCTCATATAAATAATCTACATCCGTCTCTTGTAATCCTGCACATGATAGGTGAAACGATTTTTGGCAAAGGCCTTCACATAGAAGGCTTGATTCACTAATTTTGATGTAAATCTTGCAGGATCCACATTTCCGACTTGCCATACTCTCATGTAGAATTACAAACAGAAATTGTATTGCAGTCTTGTCGTTTATAAAACATTTTTTATACTGAGCTCAGCCTCAGATAAATAGGTAATATCCTTCCATTAAATCCAATCAAATAAGTTGAATTCTCTTGCTCCCAAGTGTGAGGTTCCTGGGGATAATTATGGAAATAAGTGGTCGAATGAATAATTAATTATTTATATAGGACTGCGCCAGTGGATTATACTTTCCACAAAGTGTTTATGATAAATTTAAAGTTTATCCCATTCACACAAACTAGTTTCTTCCCGCTTAAACAGGCCCGGCCAAGTGAGGAGAAAATCAAAGTACTCGAGGCAGTGTTTAACATATAAAATAGAATATTTATTAGGAACATTCAACAATTGTATAAAACAGAATTTGAGATAATAAGAAATAAAATTTAATCAATGATCTGTAAACCAATGTATCTCTAGAATGATTCAATTTGTAAAAAGGAAAAACTTTGTATTTAATTGTAATGAACCAATAATTTGTATCTCAGAAGTAAATGATAGAATATCAGAATTGACTTCTGATAATGGTAATAAATGTAATTATAATTCTTTAAGACAAGAATAGAATTTGGAAATTCTAACAATCAATTGTCTAAGACTAAAAATATTCTCAATCGACTTGTAAGTCTTAACTGTTTAATAATGTTAATTAAAATATAGAAATATAGAATCACTGTTCTGTGGAATTTTGTATCAAATGATTTAACTTCTGAGGCCTCGCCGGCGTTCATCGAACGAGTGGTTTCATTCACGGGACGCTCTTCTCTTTCCACGGCTTCGTCTTCGGTACTAGAGTCGAAGACAACATTGACGTCATCATTCTGAGAGTTCCTCTCCAATACTTCAGTTATTCTCTTATCTTGTACGGACGGTAATACCCATGGTATTTCGGGTGCGCTTCCTTGTGAACGCAACATGTACGGATAGGAGGGGGGTGCATTTACTGCTCTCCCGGCCTCATTACTTCCTCCCGGAGCGGGTGGCTGCCTCTCGGGCTCCACGATCGGTTCGTCTCTGAGCATCGCGGGGGGCGGTAGGAAAATTTCTTCCTCGGGACAAGTCAACGGCACCTGCGGTTCGGGCGGTACGGCTTCTTTCGCTCGGACTTGTCTTTCCTGGCGGCGGGGCTCCTGTGGCAGGTCTCCTACCTTAGGCTTCATCCGATTTGCATAAACAACTTTAGTTTTGTTGGTTTTCACATGTTTGATCAGAAAATTAACTGGAGAGTACTGGTCAATAATCTGGTATGGTCCCTCATAAGTAGGGTGCAATTTTTTTTACCAATCCCGGTTTAATTTGTGGGACTGCTAAATATACGAGGTCGTCAACTTTAAATGAATAGGGCTTGTGACGCTTAATGTGATATTCCTTTCTCTTCTTATCCTGTTCTTCTCTGAATTTTTCTACTAAGTCGAACGCATACCGGATGCGGGCTTCAATTTCGCATTCGTAATTCTTGTCAATGCCATAATATGGCCTTCTCGGCGTGGTGATGATGTCACCATGGAGGATGGGATCTCTCCCGTAAAATAACAAAAAAGGGCTTTCGCCTAAAGAAGAATGTGGACTCGTGTTATACGCAAACATACAGAACGATAGCCATTCTGGCCAGTCTCTTTGACTTTTTTCGACGTAATGACGTATCATCTGGATGAGATTTTTGTTCATTCGCTCGACAATTCCGTTTCCGGCGGGATGATACGCTGTAGTGAACAGTTTTTCAATACCCAAAATCTTACAAACTTCTCGTAAAAGTTCAGAGGTAAAATTAGATCCTCGGTCGGTCAATAGTTGGATTGGAATAGAATGACGATTAAAAACACTGGTGACTAATGCCTTAGCCACTGTTTTCGCAGTTTGGTCCCTAAGAGGAACGGCTTCCGTATATCTGAAATAATGGTCAGTGACCACTAAAATATACTTATAATCTTCATAAGAAGTTGTAATTGGCCCCAAAATGTCGGCGGCAATACGGTAAAACGGATGTTTTACTGGCGGAAAACTTTGTAATGGTTGTTCTTTGCGCTTGGGTCGAGCTGCATGGAGCTGACAACTTTCACATTCAGCACAATATTTCTGAATATCAGAACGCATGGTTGGCCAATAATACTGTTTATCAATTTTGACTCGCATCTTCTTAGATCTTATGTGACCACTGGATGGAATGTCGTGGTACAAATATAGCACGTGGTTTCTCAAACTATTCGGAACGACAACTTGTTCCCAAATCTCCTTTCCATCTTGGGATCTTTTTATACGTCTTCGTCATCCATGAAAAAGTTCCCCTCTTTGTCCGGCCAATCACGAGGGGATGGTTTCACGCCTGTGCCCTTGAAATACTCTCTAATCCCTCTCCACTCTTCCTCTAGGTTTTGTTCTCAGGCTATCTCTTGTTTACATAACAGCGGCTCGTATTCTGCTATTGCAGAAATGGGAACTCTTGAGAGGCCATCGGCATTTGTGTTTTTTATGCCTGGCTTATGCACAATGTCAAAGTTATATTCGGCTAACGCAAACGCCCAGCGAGCAAGTTTCGAAGTAGGGTCTCTCAGATTAAACAGCCACGAAAGAGGACGATGATCGGTTTGCAACGTGAAATTAAATCCACACAAGTACACTCGAAATTGCTTAATGGCATACACCACTCCCAAACATTCTTTTTCGATCACCGAGTAATTTAGTTCACTCTTTTTTAGCAAACGACTGCAATACGCAATAGGATGTTCCTTTCCTTCGAAGTGCTGTAATAAAACTGCACCTAACGCATATGAGCTCGCATCTGTGGCGACTATAAATGGTTTGGAAAAATCAGGACTTTTTAAAATTGGTGCTGTAATTAAGAGTTGCTTAAGGGTGAGGAATGCTTTCTCTACATCATCGGACCAATCAAAAGGTGTATCCAATTTAGTTAAATCAGTTAATGGGTTTGCAATGGCACTGAATGATTTCACATGCCTGCGGTAATAATTTGTCAATCCTAGAAAAGATTGAATTTCTTTAACGGTTTTCGGCCTTGGAAAATTTTTTACTGCTGTGATTTTCTCTGGATCGGGAGCAATGCCACGTTCAGATATGTCATGCCCTAAAAAATTTACTTCATCATTGAGAAATTGACACTTATGGGGTTTAAGCTTGAGATTTGCTTCCTTCAACCTGATAAAAAACATCTTTAAACTGTCTAAATGTTCAGCAAATGTTTCATTAAATGTAATAACAAAGAATACGGTCCTGTAAGCCTCTGACTATGAAATTAGCGGCTCTTTGCCATAGCGCTGGTGAATTGTTTAAACCCATAGGCAATCGCTTAAACTGAAATTTGGCGTCCGGGGTACTGAACGATGTTTTGGTGGAATCACTAATTTCAAGTTGAAAATAGCCCTGATTCGCATCTAATACACTGAAATATTTCGCCTTTCCTAGCTGACTCAAAGTTTCATTCACATTGGGTAGCGGGAACGAGTCAACAGTTGTAACTTTGTTCAATTTACGATAATCTACAACGAATCGATCAGACCCGTCCTTTTTCTTAACTAGCAATGCTGGTGCATTCCAGGGGCTAGAGCTGGGTTCAATGACCTGATGTTTTAACAAGTTATCTATCATTTCCTTCATGATACCTCTCTGTGAATAAGGAATTCTGTAAGGGGGTTGAGCTACAGGGGGGGAAGACCCAGTATCAATTTTGTGGTGTTCAATTTTACAACATCCCAGGTCCCATTCATGGTGTGAGAATGCTCCTTCAAATTCATATAACAAGTTCTCCAATGGTATTCTTTTGTCAGGGGTTAAATGATCCAAATGGAATAAATTTAGAAATTTTTCTTTATCTATTTTAACTTCCTTTCCCTCCTCAATAGTTGTACTCAATTCCACCCTTTCCCCTTCTGCCTCATTTAAATTTCCAATAATTTTATTTGCCTCTAAAATTAACGTTTCCCCAGAATAATTCAATAAACGAACAGGAATGGTATCATTTTGCGAAACCTTAACCAATACCTTAGCTGCTAACAACCCTGGATCAGAAAAATCTTTAGGTTCAAGTAACCCAATACGATTTTTAAACGCTGTACTCGCCAATTGACCTTCACAAATAATTTCAGAATGCGGAGGAATGGATATTTTATGCTTACATTTAACAGAAACAGTCTCCATAATTTCTCTGATATTAAAGACTTCAGTTGAGTCACTTTGATTTCTCGATTTTGGCCTTTTTCCCATAAAGAAGATGTTATTCTTTTTGGCATGTAAACTATTGCTTTGAAAATCAATAACAAAACCATATCTCCTTAAAGAATCTCTTCCCAATATAGCTTGATAAGGTATATCTTCCCTTCTTTCCCAAATGTAACATTTTAACATGTATCTTTTTGTACCAAATTTAAATTTAATTAGATATATGCCTTCAGTAGGGAAATTGTGTCCCGTAACCCCGACCAAATTTATAGCGGGTTCTGTAACCTCAGTAACTTTATACCCTAATTTAATTATTTTGTGTAACATGTCTTCGCCTAATAGCGTTACCTTAGCTCCGCTATCCACTAAGAATTTAACATTAATTTCCCCTAATTTGCCTTTAACCATCAATTCTTCCTGTTCTGCTGAAATGTGTGCCAATGGGAAGGCGTCCTCATCGCTTACTGCTCTCTTTCCTCTCCGGCTTGGAGAGGGGCTGCTCGCACGTTTTTTGGCTGAGCAACTTGTTCTTTTTCTTCGCGCTCATTAGCTGGTTGTTCTCGAGTGTTATTTCTATTGTTTCTACGCATTCTTTCACGACAATATCTAATTGTATGACCCCGTTTATGGCAGTAGTAACACTCATAATTGTTTACAGGAGGTCTACGGCAATCTTTAGCTAAATGTCCGCGCAAATTACAGCGGTAACAGCTACGCTCTTCTCGAGCTCGATTCTCCCCTGTCCCTCGGTTGGTGTCTGGAGCCTTTCTCGGTCTGGGTGGCTGCTTCTGTCCGGTAAAATGGCCACGTTCATTCGGTCTACCTGCATTTGTCGGACGCGCTCTAGGCTTATTTCCTTTATCTTTCTCACGCAATCTTTCCTCGATACGCCTACTAATTCTTTCTTCTGTTTCGGAGCTGACAGTAACGACTATTTCTCCTTTTGTTTCCTTTCCTACGGCATTTAATGCATAGTCCTCTGATCCCCATCTCTTAATAATTTCTTCCTCCTCTTCAGCCTGTTCTATCGCTTGTTTCAACGTTACTGGTTTCTTAAACATGACAACCCTTCAACGAATCGTTCTTTTATCCTTTCCGTTAAAATCTCTTGAGCATAGGCACGTTTTATTTCTGCCTGTTCCCCTTCACCTTCACCTTCTATTTCCCAGATTCTGTAAACGCGTCGCATAATGACTTATGACTTATATGACTTACTGATTCTTTCCCACCTTGTCTACATTCTATAAACAATCTTTCACTTTTTCCTTTCGGTTCTTTTCCAAATCTTTCCTTTAATGCCTCATGTAATGCCTCATAAGTGTTTACCGTTTTCATCTCCCCATCTTCCCTACAATAGAAATGTGCGTCCCCTGTTAGCTTAATTTTTGCAATATTGAATTTTGCAGCTGGTGTCCAATTCATGACCGTGCTCACCTCATCAATTTTGAGGAAAAAAGTTTCGGGATCCGTAGATCCATCGTATTGTTTGATCTCACTAGGTAACGCAAATGACTGCGGCTGGGGGACTTGCATTGGAAGTGGCGGAGGAGCAGGCACTCCTGGTATTAACTGACCCTGGGGCTGACCCTGTGTTTGTGGCATGTTTAATATTTAGAAATTACGTGAAATATTCTTATCTGCCTGAACAATCTAGATTTAAGTACCTTGTTTACCGTCCTTGGGCTTAATTGATAATTTTACTTAATTCTACTTAAATTTATCTTATGAATACTTAATTTATGCAAAACATATAAATTATGAAAGTTATGCTTATGCAAACGATTCTTTTGAATATTCTAATGAGTTTATGTTCTAAACAAATTTTGCCAATCTTAAAATATCAAATAGTGCAATTATTGTAATGCTACTTTTTTCCCCCGCACTGTTTTTTTTTTTTTATATGAAGAAATGACGCTACAATATCCTGTCGACTGCACCATTTTTATGTGAGATTTCTGGGGATAATTATGGAAATAAGTGGTCGAATGAATAATTAATTATTTATATAGGACTGCGCCAGTGGATTATACTTTCCACAAAGTGTTTATGATAATTTAAAGTTTATCCCTTTCACACAAACTAGATTCTTCCCGCTTAAACAGGCCTGGCCAAGTGAGGAGAAAATCAAAGTACTCTGCTAAAAGGAAAGACTTTGTAGTTAATTGTATTAAACAAATACTTTGTATCTCAGAAATAAATGGTAGAATATCAGAATTGACTTATGATAATGGTAATAAATGTAATTATAATTCTTTAAGACAAGAATAGAATTTGGAAATTCTAACAATCAATTTTCTAAGACTATTAGTAAGTCTTAACTGTTTAATGATGATAATTAAACTATAGAAATATAGAATCACTGTTCTGTGGAATTTTGTATCAAATGATTTAACTGTAAAGAAATAGGTTCTTCTGACAGAGCTTTACTGAGATATTCAAATTTCTGGCAATAATATAACTAATGGCAAGACTTTATGTATGATAACAAAATGATCGGACTGATGCAATTAAACTTAAAGGGGTGATAGAATTAAACTGACTGGTAACGTGACTCTAAAATGTAATTGTCTTTCCCACTAGAATTTTAGGAATAAGAATGTTCCGTTCCCATTTTAAATGAATAGAAATTGAAATAAAGAAAACATGAATAATATGGAATCTGTCCGCTCTTGGATGGCACTCGCTCTCTGGCACCGTCGAAACGTCTGGAGGAGGGTGGACTCCTCTTCAGGAATGGCTGGTAGGTTTCCCTGCTAGGCTCCTTCTTCCATGATGAAATTATATACCGTTCAGGGCTGGCTTTTTCTCTCTCAAACTAACATTAACTTTTACTATTAAATTGATGGAGCTGGTTCTCAGCTAGGTGAAGTATACTTAAAAAATCCTCGGCATCGAGCCAACTCAAGAATTACGTGGTGTGAACAGTAATTAAGAAGACTAAACTTAAACAGGAGTTAAAACTACTAATTTAAAATTTCCCATCTGAATTCATTAGAATTTCAGATAGAGGCCGAATTGGAAAATAATAAAATATGAGTAGGTGAACCGCACACCCGGTTCTCTTAAAACCAAAACTTCTACTACTGAAGATTCTTTCTCTGGAACTACTGACAAAACAGATCCAGTTTCCTTAACCAATCAAACGTTCAAATACACGCTAGACAATCACCAAAAGGTGATTCTTCAACCAATCAAGAACTTGGTAACATTTCTCAACTTATTTGAAATTTATCACTCACGTGACAATTAGTCACATCTGGCCATCTTCATCGTTCAAGGTTCACTCTTTGTTTGTTCTTAAAAACATTTTACCCTCCTACATCCCGTCTCTAATTCGATCCTACCAACTTTTCCAACTCTGCCAATACTCTTGGGTCCTTGAACATAAGTCAACCAACCCTATTCTATAAGGTGTAAATTGAATCCTTGACAATCCCCTTGCTGTTGACAACAATTCAGGCACCGTTTAAGGGCTTCTTAAAATCGAGCAGAGAAAAACATTTAAAATATTATTTATAATTTAATTTTTTACTATCTCTGATTCCGTTCTAAATCTTTCAAAAATGCTAAACTTACGATCCCATGAACAATCCTAACGTGAATAAATTATCAAGTTTGCATAATTAACGTTAATAAATTCTAAATTCTAAAACTGGCTAATTAACCATTCTCGAAATCCTGCACAAGGATGAAAATTACACAGAGCTCATTTCTCCATGTCTATTCGCTCCGCCATTTTGAAAAAAAAAAAAGGGCGTTATTACTCACTGTGTCTCTTCCTGGAGCCTTCTTTTTCAGTTTACTTATGATGGTGGCGACCTCTCCAGCCTCGATGCTGTTGTTCGTTAAATGTTGTGGGACTTCATCAAAGTTGACAATACCTTCTTCCACACGCTGAGACATGATTTGGCTCTCGGCCTTATCGTTGGTAGGAGTAACAAACTGCATTTCCAGTGAATCTGCAATGACTTGGGCCTTGTCCTGATCAGTTTGCACATAGTCACCTTGTGGTGTACGGAGTGGAGGAAGCGTAACATTCTTCTTCCTCTGTAAAGCTCTGACCATACTCCAAATGGGATTGTCGCGAGCCGACAAGCTTTTGAGTTTTTCATTCCATCTAGCGTCGCGAAGCTCTTTTATCTCCTGTTGAACTCTTCGTACTTGGTTTTGAGCCAAGGTTCACGATAGCGTTGCCATAGTCTATGGGTCCTGTTTCTTTCAGCAATTAGGCGTTGGATTCCAGGAGTGAGTTGGATTCGATGAGAAGGTTTATTCTCTGCTGGATACTTACTAGCTTCTATGGCACTGTTAATACATCTGGTGATGTCATCAACAAGTTGATCGATGTCCTCTGTACAGTAAGCAACGTCGGGATGGTAGCCATAGTCCTTAAGAATATCTTTGTAGAGCTTCCAGTCTTGATGATGTACGAGTTCCTCTCGAAAATTTATGTCAACATTGTCAAAGTTCAACGCCACAAGCTTGTGGTCAGAAGAAAGGTCATCAATCGTGAAGATACTGTACGGTTTGAAGAAACCCTTTAAGAGCGAGATGTCCAAAACGTCACTACTAGGGGAGTGGTCGCTGTAGTAGGTGTCCTCCACAGGTCCAGCAACGATGATATCATCTCTACCTTGTATGTACTGTTACGTACCGTTTTTTTTTTTGGTTTGGACATTCATGGGTTTATTAATAAATTTTTTTGACCCGTTTATTTTGTCCTTGTTTTGTGTCATTATTAAATGCCGTGTTTTATTTTTACCACTAAAGTCAAGCTCACGTTAAGATTCCCCCTCCTTCATTGTGCGTTTCAGTATTCCAGAACTACTGATATTCCTGGGCTTATATCGCGAAGGGTTTTTGTTCGACTGGGGGTGTTCATCGTTTGTCCCGGACACTGGCTATGTTTTTTTTTTTGGACACTTTTAGTTCATTATTACGGAAGTTACTGTGTTCCCCCTCCTCAATTTTTTTAATATTAAAGGGTTCACGTGACGCGCTCTGTTCAAGGGTGTTTTTTTTTTGGCATCTCATTTGGGCGATACTTATTTCATTTGACTTTTCCTCGCGCTAAAATTTTTTCTCTCTTAAATAATTTATGTATATAATAGTAGCAATTACTGATCCTCACGGATTGAGTTGTTAATAGCGCTATTTTCTTATCATTTTTTATTTACCACAGAATTATTTTTGCGCTTGATGGTTTGGTTAATGTTTTGTTCCCCGTTGAGATAATTATTTTAAGTGTCCTTTTTTAGCTGGTTCTCCGACGTGACAGTTTTTGGACGTTTCTTGTTCATTCACCGATCGAATTTTTTTTCAGTATTTAATAACGTGTCTTATTGACTTTATCCTCTGATTCTCCTGATCGTGAGTCATAATTATGATTACGATCTGGGTTCCTCTTTTTGATAAAAGATAGGTAGGGATTTACGGTTTTTCTGCTTTGGTTACTTCATTAAAGAGAAAAAAGGAATAAATAATTGAATTTTTTTTAGATTTCTCCGAAAGCTAAAAAATATTTTTTTTTATTGTTTCTAAATATTTTTCCTACTAAGATATGTTTACGCTTTTCTTCTACCAATATTATTGTTGGGTGTGCGTGCGCGCTTTCTGTTCGCTTTGTTTTTGCGTGTGTCATTGTTTAGCCCATTTCGCTGTATTCGGTAGCGTGTTTTCTTAGAGCGTCACGCAGTATTTTTCCTAGAGCTTGGGTTTAGTATCGCGTGTCCTCATGATATTTAAATTTTTTTTGATTTTTTTAGATTCCTTTTTGGATAGAAAAAAATTGAGTCAGAAGCGAGGCGGCAGTCTGATCATGACTTTCTCCTCGGACAGTCGAGATGGCTTCTCGGTTGGCTATTGACTTCATAGACTAAGACAGTAATTTCGCTTACATTTTATCATGAACGAACTGTCCATGTTGGTGTATTTTCATGATAGATATTAGTTGTATCTCCGGAGCATGGAATTACAACTTGAAGAAACATCGTTTTATTTTTTATTATTTGTTAGACAATCCGCCATAATAACACATACTCTGTGAAAATTTCAACTGGCTACCTATTCCCGTTCAAAAGATACTGGCCTTAAGAGTATTATCTTACTAAACAACAATCCCTGGCTTCGGACAGATTGTTGTATCTTTCTTTGTTGGCCTCGGATGTACCGACGGATCAGAGAATTAAGGCTGATTCCCACTGGATGGTAAGGATGGTAAAAATCAGCCGGCATTCCAAACAACCGTTATGACCGTTCACGGCAACAAAGTATGACCGGTTTCACTGAACGGTGAAAGTGCTCTGTTGTGATTGGCTGGTTTCGTCATGTGCTCTGCCGTGATTGGTTGGTTTCATCAACGGCACGGTAGAGATGGCTAGAAAGTTCAGCATGCTGACCTTTCTATGCACTGGCACAAGACGGCAAAACCGGTTGCCCTTGAGCAACATTTCCATAGCTACTCCACCGGTACCGGCTGATTTTACCGTGCTTGCCGCCCAGTGGGAATCAGCCTTTATTATATAAGATTCGGTCTTCGTTTGGTGTCTTAGAATTATCACTCGAGAAATTCTAAATTTAGTTTATTTGAAATTTTTTTTTTAGCCTTTATTCTTATGCACACAGCTTAGATTCTTTTTTCTTAGCTCGTGAGGCACTTTTTCTCGAAGAGCCATATAGCGTGAGCCTGCTTTAAAAATTTTATATACCAGTTGTCTTTCCCTATATCGCGGCTAAGCCCCGAGAATCTTCCCTATCTTGCCGAGAGTGAGAAGGAAGGATCCGCTGAGCCATCATCCCTGGATGACAACTACATCTTCGCCGCAGAGCTCCATAGAGATCCCACGCCCCATCCAGGATAGTCAAGCAGTGCCCGGCAGATCGAGAAAATACGGTAGAGCTGAATTCTTATTCCAGTAACAGTGGCCAAACGATTCTCTTTTATATTTCGTTAACTTTCATTGGGAAATGAAACATTTTAATTAACATGATAACTTTACGAAAGGCATTCTAAATTAATAAAGGAATTTGAATTTTGAAAGCATATATCAATTATTCAAGTTAGATTATTAGTACACCTTGTCACAAATTATTGAAATCCAATTATTCTCTCATATATTTTCATAAACAGTAATCCTATACAAATCATTTTAAAATTGTTAATATTATCATCACTTACTTATCTAAACTAAACCTTATTACAATTCGGTTCACAAATCGTAAGACACATTACAATTATTCTCGTTATATTTATTTGTCCAGTTAGAATCGGATTTATTAATTTTTTTAAATAATCTTTAATGATTGCCAGATCTTAGTAGCTAGTATTAACTTACTAGCCAAACGTAACATAAAACAAGGAATGATTTCTCGATTAAACTACCTTCCCCTCTCTATTTTATTATTACTTCATTTTTCCTTGATCCACTCTTCCTTAGCTTTGGTATGCAATGGTATGTTGACCATTTCCGGAACAGTGTAGCTTGCCATCCTGGAATTGTTCTGTCTTCTGTGTGCTGAAACATGCCTTTTATTTGCTTTTCCGCATGAAAGTGAATGTGAGTATGGTAATTTATGTTAATTTTTTGATTTGCATACTTTACATGGTGGAAATATCAACATTCAGTTTTCCTTGTGCAGTGTGACTGTTTGTAAGCTACAAGCAGTTCACCACGTGATTGTGGGTGATTGGTTTGTCCGATTTGGATGATTTTTTTTTGCTTTTTTTTTTTTTATGCTGAACAAGTTTGCAATTGGTTTTTTTTCTCTATCCCTTACGGTTTTTGAGATAAATTTTGAATGTGTCCTAATTTGCATATTTGGGATGATGAAAAGTGCACCATGGGATAGGCCACCCACAACTTCCTATTCATTGGATTCATCAAAATTGACATATCTGCTTTTGTGATTCACCCTGTATAGTCTCAACCAAATTTACAAACGACAAAAATGGTTCTTGCGAACTATCTTAAGTCTTACAAAACCTAACTCTATCTCTCAATTCCTTTCTCTATTTGGGATTTTAACTGTCTTTCAAATTTACATCATTCAATTATTCTCGTTTAAGTACAAGTTAATTAATCATCAATTGATTTTTCCTACTCCTGTCACCTTAGTCCATCAATATAGCCTTCACTCTTACTCTAGTCGTTCTGCATCTACATTTAGACTTTCTTTTGCAAGAAATAACCACCAAAGGTGCTGCATTTTCTATATCGGTACTGAATGGTGGTCTCATTTACCTCAACAGGTTCACTCGTTAACATCAATTTCTCGATTTCGTTTTACTTTAAAAAATCTTCTCTAACAATTTACCTAAGTTTTTTGTTTCTTACCGGGGACCTAACTTGTCGGCCTTCTAGGCAATACCGGTCCTGGTTAGGCATATTTTCTTCTTTGAATAAATTTATTTATTTATTTATTTATTTGATATTAATAAGTTACAATTTGTACCATGGGGAACCTGTATGGTATATAACCGACAAGTGGGCTCCCCAGGGGACATACAAAACTTAATATTCAAATGAAAATAACAACAAAGTAAATCAAATCAATAAGTCAAGTAAAATAACAAATATTAGTAAAAACCATAAACATGAAATTGTTAGTAGCCAAACATGTTATAACCAAGATGCACGTAAGCAGTAAACAAATTAGTCCCTAAGAGGGACAGAGTAAGCTTCCTTTAAGATATAGAGTTTTAGTTCTCGATGGAAGATCGAATATTCCGTCAATTGACGAAGTGTACTAGGCAAACCTGCCCATTCCACAATGCCAGCGTGAGACACTGTCACAAAATTTGGGATGTGTGAGCAAGAAAACCGACCAAATCCCAGTTCGCGTAGGAGAAGGAAAACATAGAAAAGAGAGAAAAAGAGAGCAGACGACGGAAGAGAAACAGGGGCCGAAATATAAAGCGTCGTATGCTAAGGGAAAAAGACAGAAAAGATTTGGAGAGAGAAGGAAGGGGATTGGCCAGATAACAGTGATTAGAAGAGAGACGGAGAAAGAGCCAATAGGAAAGCGAGTGAGAGAGAGAACGAGACTTGGAAAGGAAGAGAGAAAGAGACAGGGAGAGCAAATAGAGATTTCGATGAAGAAGGAAGAAAATTGGAGGCGTAGGTGTTCTGGCTACCTTCCGGGGAATTCGGCGGCAAGAGGGGCTTCTAGGCGGACACGCAGGCAGCAGGTAAGACAGCTTAACTCTTACCAAGATAGTAAATTCGGGTTTAGGCCCAGCTGTTGCGTGTTTCGCGGGTACCGAGAAGTTTTACCCTCCCGAAGACCGCAAGGGGAAGAGCAGTCAGCGCATTTGTTTCAATTAGATGATAAGGTCTTGCCTTCGAAGAAACGGGAAGCTACGCCCGTATTAGAGACGATTTCAGCGGTGCCGGCCAATGCAGCCATAGTGGAGAGGCGTCAGGCACTCGAGGACGATAGCAATTGTAAAGGGAAGGCGTTCGCAGAAGACGAGTCCGAGAGACAAGAGGACGATTTCCCGAGCCCCGACGTCCGACATTCCAATTCTGTGGCCGAGCAGGAGAAATTGTTGGAGCAAAGAGGTAGCAGCGTATGTGTGCAAATCACCGGTGAAAATTGCGTAGCGCGTTGCGAAACTCTTGAATAGATATCTAATAAATACTCCATTGCGTCGCTCATTTGCGACGACGACTACGCCATTCAGGCTCTGGTGGTTTGGAGAAAACATAGGCGCTCCAAGAAGCTGGTTGGAATAGACCTTCGTATACGTTTGAAAGAGGAATTACGTCGAAGCAAATATTCCTGTATTTATTATCAAATTAATTCTTGAGACGAATGCCAGACTTGTTAATCATAATTAACGTTAAATTTTCTGTTAAATACTTAAGGGACCAGGGCAGTTGCCGAGTTCCCTTTAATGGATAATATCTTTCTGTTTTTGATTCTTTGTAAACTGAAAATTCTGTTTATTGATGCCTTTAATAATAATATTATCCGACAATTGTTGTAGTCATTAAGCTACGCGGAAAAGCATCTGCTGAGTATTTGATCACTTTTGATTTTGTTATTTAATATATTCTTGAAGCTTGTTAATAAAATTAATTCTTCAATGCCAACTTTGCTACCTCATTTAAACCTCACATTTCCCCACTGAACAGTCACGTTACGGACACACTGCAACCCGCATATTTATTTTTTACTGAGGGTAGATAAATCTTAGATGCTTGTCTGGTTGAATGACTGTGTAAATCGCTAACCAATTTTAACGATAATGGTATTGAAATATGCAATAATAAGTTAGTTGTTTTAAATACGAAGGAACATAAACGCAATTTGTATATTTGATAAATAGTGAATATCCTAAAGTCGCGAAAATACCTAGACACTGATTCTCTTTCGGGTAACTTTAATAGTAACCGCATAAACCACTTTTGTATCTTCAAAATTTTTAATAGATTACCAGAAGTGGTGGCTCCCCAAAACATAACGCCAAAGCTTAGGTTAGTGAATCAAAGTATTATAAAAGGATATTAATATATGTGATGATAAATAATTTAACCTTGATATGAGACCCATATTACAGTTAATTTTTGCAAAAGCATGTTTATATGAGGGTCCCAAGAAAGATCATGGTCTAGCATTGTACCCAGGAATCGAAAAGTTTCCGTAACTGTAACCTTAGCTCCATCGATATAAATATTAGTTTCTGTAGGGACGTTAGACTTATTACGCTGATAGAAGTACATCACATGGCTCTTATTCACATTAATTTTTAGCTCTTTTCGTCTACTCCATTCTGACAGTTGATGAGCAACAACATTTAAAGAATTTAATAATCTACTCGAATCGTTGTTAGCATCAACTAACGCAACGTCATCAACATACGTTATAGTTTTGTTTTTTTTTTACTCAAGAAAATGTGTGTTATACTGAAGTTAATGTGAATGTTGTTGCAAATACATGTGGTTGTGTTGTTTCGACAGTACTGCTCTGCATGATGTCACTATGTGCACTGGGGGTGGCCGTGGCCTGGTTGTCTCGTCGGTTGGCTTGCTAATCGATGGAGTTCAGCAACTTCAGGCGCGGCCAGCTGCTGGCTGGGTGACGGCAAGGGCTTGAAGGCCACTGCTGGCGGGACAGCTATTTGGGGCACGACTGTTGGAGGACTTTAGTCTGACCCATTTGCCAAGTGACCATAGCTGGTTTTCCAGCAGTTGGTGACAGCCACTGGTTTTGTTTGTCCGCCAGAAGCTCTTCCATCATGAAACCCCCCGTGCTTCGGAGGGCACGTTAAGCTGTCGGTCCTGGCTCCTACTGTCATCTCGTAGCAGTCGTTATTTACTGGGATGGCGCAAAACTCCCTCGTAGGAGTAGGTGCCGCAGATTATCGCTTCGCGATGATCTACCCTCTGTACTAGATACACTATGTGCACTCTCTATGTCGGGAGTGGTAGAAGTGGTGAAACCCGTGGAGGAAATTTAAGTTTGGCAGTATACTGTATAGTTTCCACGAAAATGCCCCTGAGTGGTTCAAATTTCTCACTGCGTGCCCTGCAGTCGTGGATGCGTCCACAGCACTGATAGGGAACACTGATACGAAAATGCATGGAGGGAAAGCAGCAGCTATACCCTGCTGTTATGCACGTGGTTAAGATTCTCCCTATCAGTGCTGTGGACGCATCCACGACTGCAGCGTGCGCAGTGAGCACTTTCAACAACTCAGGGGCATTTACGTGGGAAGCGGATAGTAGATGCAAATTTTAAAAGACAGATCAAGGCAGTGATTTCCGAATTTTCCGAATGTTTTTCTAATCAAACTCCTTAAGATTGTGACAGATTATGTCGCTGAATTCAGCATGTAAAAAATAAATCCGGTGTTTATAAGACAATACAAAATACCATACTTCAACAAAGAGGTAAATCGGAAAAAGATGAGTTTATGGAAGCGGACATCATAGAAGATAGCGTTAGGCAGCGGAAGTCTCCCGTTCACATAGTGCCGAAACCCAACGGAGACGTGAGGGTGAAACAAGATTAAAGGAAAGTCAATTTAGTTAATTTCCCTTTGCCCGTTATCAAGGACATCCTCGAGAAATTAGATGGTCACTAGTTTTTTGCGGCAATTGATCTAAATAATGGCTATTACCAAATTCCCATTGAACAATCGTTACGTAAATGCTTTGCGTTCCAAACCTCTTGGGCAAAATTCCAGATCACTAGGATTCCTCAATTCATCCCATTTGTTCCAGTGGTATAGTCATGACTCTCCAGAAAAAAGTAGGACATGGTGTCCATGTGTTTCAGGATGATGTGCTCATCTCATTTGCAACTCCTGAAGAGCAAGGGAGATTTAAATCTAAAGGAATTATCATCAAACCTTCTAAGTGTCCATTTTGTGCGCCAAAAAAACGTTACCTTGGACACCTTATCTCACAAAATGGAGCATTACACGATCCCAAAAATGTGGAAGCAATTTGGAATAACAAACCCCCACATAATATAAAAAGTGTGAGATCCCTAATAGGATCGGTAAATTTTTATCGGCATTTTATTCACAATTTATCAGAATTAATGACCCCATAACCAAGTTGACTCAGAAAGGAGTTAGCTTTATGTGGAATAACAAGTGTCAACAGGCGTTGGACATCGTAAAATTGAGGTTGAGTGAACCCCCTGTGTTGTCCCCTGTGTATTCAAGTCCGGTTTTTTTTGGTTTACTGATGCCTTAGCGGAGGCTGTGGAAGGAGTTTTACAGCAGGAATGGAATGGTGCGTATAAACCTAACACGCACTTCAGTGCAAAGCTCACTAGTGCCCAGAAAAACTATGCCGTAATAGAGAAAGAAGCACTGGCCATCGTTATGTCCCTCTGTTTTTTTAGACACATTATATCGGGATATAGAGTGATGATATATTCAGACCACAAACCTCAAACCCCTTGCTTTCCTGAATAATATGAGAAACTCCAATCAAAGGTTATTAAGGTGGACTCTCGAGATATACGAATTTAACAATGAAATGTGGTATATACCAGGAAAGAAAAACACTGTGTCCAATCTATACTCTAGGGAGTACAACCAAAGACGATAAGCAAGGAACACCGGACAATCCTCTGTTTTAAGTGATCCGCGCAGCTTTCTTCGCGTATCACGTCATTTGATGTACTTTTGCCCCGTACGTTGGAGGGCGTAATTATCGTATATTAAAATAAAGAGAAATGATATTAATTATTCAAATAAGTAATGTATTTAATACATAAATAAAAAGTACATGTTGCATTCCGTAAACGTTGTCACTTTTATTAAATCGAAACTGTGTGAATTCGAAACTAAAAGTGTTTTATTCCACTCAGCTCTTCTTTTATTTCATAACGGTGGATAATCATTTCGAAAAGCAATTTGCAGCTGATTCAAATGAAATGCGTCATTGGGACGCTGGCGTGCAGCTCCAGATTGTTTCAACAGACGAGTATATATGTACTAGCTGATAACCCGGCGTTGCCCGGGACTTTATTTATCCTCTGGTTGGATAAGCTGATATCCATCTTCACCACCGGGGTAAATCCTTCAGACCCATCTTTCCTTGGAATTTCCCTTGCCCTTGACGTATAAGCTCTTATACCCTCTGCTCTAAACGAAGCTCCCGTTGTTCAGATATTGCTGCGGCCCGAATAGCCTTTTGTCTTTTAGCTGCAGAGTTTCTCTGAACAATGCTCGTAATCTTCTTCTGTATATTCTCTTCTCTATACATATAAAGCGCAATATAAATATGTCTGCATATTTGTCCGGTTTTAAAAGTAAGTAATAAAGTTGAAATTTAACACACAGTTGTGTAATATTACCTCCAAAACTGGAGCTAAGTCTCTCAAAAAAACATAGAAATTAATAATATATATGAACTAGACTTGATTTATGTTTGTTTGCTTGCATATGTGAACAATTAGCCAGTCGTGTTTGCTTCAATTGTGCTTGTATGTTGCGTCGACAATTGTTGATTTAATTAATACATGCCTTAGTCGGCCCCGGCACTGAAACGTCGCATAACCATCTTAGTTCAAGCAAAAATGTAACCTTCATTGTTTCCAACAAACGAAAAAATACTGGTTGCTAAAATCAAGATGGAAACAATGAAGGTTACATTGTTACTTCGACTAAAAAGATCAGGTGACTTTCAGTGCCAGGGCTAAGATGCTTACCTTAATGAGTCATGTTTTAAGGGGGATAGTTATATTCAGTGATAAATAAATAAACATCAGTATTATTTCTTTTTTTTTATTAAAATCTTTGCGGAGATGTAAGAAATTATGCAAAAACACATAAGAGAATGCAACTTTTAGGGCATGCAGCTGCTCAAGCTTTTGCTGAAAAGGTGAAGGTACTTTCCCTAATGAGCTATTAACTGGAGAAAATTTATTTTTCATATGGTTTTTGTAATGTAGTAGTAACTTCCTTTAGAGAAGTTATAGATAATGTTTATCTAAACATATCAGGAAATTTTAAAGATCTCAACTGATTATGCGAGAGGGCAATTGTTGCTGCTAAAATTGGTACTGTCCGTATAAACAGTCACATTCAGGACTTGATTGCACGGTCTGTGACTAAATACAACTCTATTGAAATGTATATCTAAAGGCAATTATCCTTTTTTGCTTTGATAAAGGACAGTCTCTATCCGAAACGTCAGCTTTTATTTGATTTTATAGTTTTATTTTGATTTTACTTATTATTTATTAATTATTTTGTTAATTGTTAATTATTATTTTAATTTTCATTTTTATTTAATAACTATTATTTAAAGAATTCTTTTCGTTTTTCCAAAGTGAATATTTACTTTATTTATATTCAAATTCAGATAATGCAAAATTTCATCAAACAAACGGACCGAGCAACATCGGGCGTATCAGCTAGTTATAGCTGCCGCAACGTAAGTTGAACGATCTTTTTGACATGCGCGGTAAGTCATCTCATCAATATGCTTTGTCTGGATTATACCCATGATGCACTTGTTCTACTATAGTAATGGTGGAGATATTGCTGAAACGTGGAAAGCCTATTAAAGGTCATAATATAAAACACATTGCATTCGAGTTGACTATTCTGCGCCATTTTTTAATTTATAAATTTATTAATTTCATTTATCTATTTAAAAGAAAAAACGAAAATAGAAACTAAATATAAATACGAAAACAATGTTTCGAAAACGAAAGCGGATGTTTCATGGTATAGCTAAGCGATTTGCTTCCCGTTAACGTCTATTGGCTGGCGTTACGAGGCTAACGACAGGCCAGGGCACTCAAAAGCCACATGATCATCGGGGTCCGGCCAACAATTCATCCTTCATTGTTTCCATCTTGGATTTTAACAATCACTATTTTTTTCGTTTGTTGGAAACAATGAAGGATGGACTTTTGCCCATGACGTTGATCTCGTGGCGTTAGAAATGACGTCATCCGGGTTTCATTTTTTCACCGGGTTTTTTGCTAAACCCACATTTTACATGATGCTCTACAACTTTCAAAATAACACATTAAAATTAAAATTTTCAAAATTTACCCCTTCACTACCAGGGACGCGAAATGTTTTTATTCTGAATTAGGGGACATTAAAACCAAATAATCAATATTCATTTTCCCCCAATCTGCTCCCCTTGAGTCGTTATTTGGATCTAAAGACGGGACACCAATTATGAAACACCCTGTATATATTTATTCACTTTAATTTTTTTTAAGTCTCAATTTTTTTTATTTTTTTATTGTTAGTAAATTATTTCTTTAATTATTTAGGAATTGTCCTAAAAATAGTGTGTTGATTAAGATGCATTAATTAATTTAAGGTTAGCTAAAATAATTTTTAATCATAATAATCGCGAGCTAATAAATTGAGGAAATATCTTAAAACGAAGAGGTTGTTTGAGGCTAATTGAAGATATGTAAAAAGAAAGGCTGCTTGGGGGGTATTATTGTTTTTGCCCGTTCCGCTAGCTAGTAATGGCGCTAGTTAGAGGCATCATTTTCTCCTATGGGAAAATGTGAATTGTCCAGTCTTCCTTTCTTTGGTGCAACCTTGGTGAAGTGACGGAAATCCACTTCCGAGACTCGAAATGGCTTAAACGTCCGAGTTAATTGCAAAAGGAGGACCCTTGGATAGTCGGAATAAGAGAACTCCTGGAATCCGGAGGCAGGATGACCTGTTGTGGTGAGTGTTTCTTCAAGAGATGATATTATCCTTCACAAGCAAGCTGAACAACCT
Organism: Rhysida immarginata; assembly: GCA_023313115.1. Classification (NCBI taxonomy): domain Eukaryota; kingdom Metazoa; phylum Arthropoda; class Chilopoda; order Scolopendromorpha; family Scolopendridae; genus Rhysida; species Rhysida immarginata. Next base: position 8,089 of record JAHWFO010070704.1, on the reverse strand, counting down.
GATGCTAAACCTAAGATATGTGTAGCAAAGTCCATGTGGCAGGTGGTTATGGAAACAGCGCATGTGAACTGTTTATCATAAGGGAATCAAGCCAGCCATAAGAAGGATTGGACGGTCGTATTATTGGCCGAGGATGAATAGAGGCATCACCCAGTTCGTGAAGGAGTGCCAAATGTGTCAACTCGCTAAGCTGAAAATAGGACGGGCACCAAGGCAAGTAGAGTATAAGGTATGCTCGATCATTGCCTAAGGGGCTCTGGCTCACGTCATTTTGACGTCATCGATGCTCCTGCCATCTGGTGAGCACCGGGAGAAATGGCCCGATCATATAGTAAGCAGTGGCTCGATCGGGCCGTTTTTCCAGGTATTCACCAGATGGCGGGAGCATCGATGACGTCAGCCAGAACCCGGAAAGCAGTGATCGAGCATACCTTATACTCTACTTGCCTTGAACGGGCACCATACCAAGGAGTCAAAGCTCAATTTCCTTTCGAGATACTTGTCATAAACGTGATTGGGCCAGTGCAGTCCTCCAAGGCGCAAAATAAGTACATTATCGTATTTGCGGACGTACTGACGAGGTTTGTTGAGGGTGTTTTAATGAAAGATCAGTCAGCTGACACCAGAGCTAAAATATTAGTAAGAACCATAATTTGCCGCTACGGAATTCCCCGGGTGGTGATTAGGACAGGGGAGTGAACTTTCTATCAGAGATTTTTCAGTCTGTATGTGCAGACCTAAAAATAAAACATCGTATCACCATCGCATATCGTCCAACATCCAACGCTATAGCGGAGAGGTAATGATACGCTCATAGAAACATTGCGAACACTCTGCGATGGCCATCCGTCAAGATAGGACCAAGTGTTGGACATGGCATTGTTCTCCATTCGTACCACCGAATGGAAAGCACTGAGGAAGCGGCATTCTTCATGGCTATGTCGTCTGAACACCTGTAGAATAGAACGAGGAGAACATTGATGTTGAACATAGTGATTTTGACCCCGGCAAATATAAGTCTGACTTGGTGCGTACGTCAGTTGAAGTAAGACAGAAGGCTCAACAACAAAAACAAAAACTTGGTAAGATAAATAAGGATTGGAAAACAAAGCCGTACCTTGTGGGCGAGAAAGTATGGATACTTAGAAAAGGAGGGCCAAAGCACAAATTCTCCCTCAATTATTTCGGGCCATTTAGAATTGTTCGCAAATTGTTCGAAGTATCAAACAAGCTGCGGGAGTTAAATACATAGATGAACAAACTGTTCATTGTGATAGGCTGAAACGTTATATCAGGAGAGACAATGATCAGTATAAGGACAATGATTAAGCTGAAAAAGGTGTCTCAGATGAAAGCCAGGTGCGTCCGATTAAAATGACAGAAAAGTCAGATAGTGATCAAGAGGGCATACGTGACGATGTTGTATTCTTTGCTCCCAAAGTCTTAGGGAATCGCATTGAATCAGTTCAGACAATCCCTCCTTCGGTGCGTAGATACGTTTTACGGAGACGACCTAGGCCAGACTACTTAAGCTTGAATAAAGGTACTAAATACAAATGATAGTGTTGTTTGTCGCCCTTATGTGTTAGGGTGAAGGTAGTGCGAAGTGAGTGGACTGTTTCTACAGGGTAAGTCAAAAGTCACAGTACACCGTTTTTTCGAAAACCTTACAGGAATTGGGAAATATGAATATTCCAGTAAGGTATGGGTGAGGCTGTCTATCTTTTACTGTATGTACCGAAAATGGCCGCCATCTTGAATCTAAGTCGATTTGTTAAATGGAAAGGGGGTTGTGTGATATACGTGGGTTGGGGCATAAGTCATGGCAACTATTTTTTTTCTTGTAGATATGTGAACGGATCACAAACGTATATGTGTCGTGTGGAAGTTCTGCATGCATAGTGTGTATGCAGAACAACAGATGGCTCTGTGATAGCTGGTAGTAGCGCAGCGAGGGCTGTGAAATCAGTCAGTTGGTGAGTGTCGTGCGAGATGGAAGTAACCCGTGTTGAGCAGCGCGCTTACATCAAAATAGCCGATCTCCGAGGGAGAAATGCGATGGAATGTACAGTGAATTAGTGGAATCCCTTGGGAATAATGCCCTACCATATCGTACAGTAGCACGGTGAGTAGGAAAGTTTCAGCAAGGACGTGTGTCAACCAGTGATGAGCAACGTTCGGGCTGATGGTATTCATCGCCTCCCACATCGTTGGCAGCGTGTGGTGACAGTAGCAGGGGACTACTTTGAGGGTCTTTACGCCCAGGTTTGTCATGTCAACTTTATGTGTACTGTGTTGTCATTCTTTTGCACCGTGAAGGCCATATTGCCCTGTATACTACCGTAATAAATTAGTGTGTTACGATGTTTCAGTGCTATTCATTTTCCACACATGTAGTTAACACCTTGTCCGTTCGTCTGTATATGTCACATTTTCCAACCGGACTGGTATCTACAAGAAAAAAATAGTTGCCATGACTTTTGCCCCAACCCTCGTATCAAATAACATTTTCTGACAATTACATTGCTGTAAACAAATTTGAAGTAGCAGTTATGGTTCAAAAGTTACAACACATTTTGTTTCACTTTGTAGCAGGTAACTGAAGATGGCTTTGACCACGGAGGATAGAACTGAGGTCATTTTGATGTGTGAAGAACGAAGTTTCCGTGTCATAACTGCAGATTTTAACAACCGGCACCCCCTCCAATTTCACACAACACTGTCAGGTTATTCATTATGAAATTCATTAAGAAACTGGGACTCTGTTGACAAGGCACGGAGTGGCCGTCCAAAAAGTGCTACTGACGAGATAACCTCAACAATGGTTTTGGCGTACTTTGTCAAGAGCCCACAACGCAGCACACGACGTTTGTGAAATCAGCCAGTCATCGATCGTACGAATCCTTTATGTTCATCAATGCCATCCATTTAAGATTCAGATACTCCAGCACCTAGCAGAGGATGACCCAGACAGACGTATTTAGTTTAGCACGTGGGCCCTAGAGCAACATTGACAAGATCCCTCTTTTGCACAAGGTATCTTGTTCAGTTGTTAGATGTTCAATTTCCTGGTCATTGGATTGGCCGACGTGGTGCTGTGGAATGGTCACCCAGTTTATCTGATCTCATACCACTTGACTTTTATCTGTGGGGTCATTTAAAGCAACTCGTATGTGAAGAGAAAATCAGAAACAGACACCATCTCTAGCAATGCATTGAAGAAGCGTGTGCCAGCATTTCTTCGGAAATCCTTCTGCGAGTGCATGACGATTGGATTCAGCGCCTTCAAATGTGCCTTGACCAAGAGGGACACCATGTTGAACACATTAAATGGCTGTCCTTTATGGAGAACAGTCGAGCCTGTAATTCCAAAGTAAATGTGTTGTAACTTCTGAACCATAACTGCTAATTCCAATCTGTTTACAGGAATGAAATTGTCAGAAAATCCTGATGTTATTTGATATATAAAACGACCCCTTTCCATTTAAAAAAATTCACTTAGATTCAAGATGGCGGCCATGTTCGATACATACCATGAAAGATAAACCACCTCATCCATACCTTACTGGAATATTCAGATTTCCCAATTCCAAAAAAACAGGGTGTACCGGACTTTTGACTCACGCTGTACATTGTCATGGATGTGTTGTGCTAATGCTGTGTTTCAAGTATGATGAAGTCTTGTGTGAACTTCTTCAAAGTTAGTTTTATAATGAATATTGAAGTCTTTCGTAACATAGATACAATTTGGTCTCTTCAAAGTTAAATTTATCATAACTTTATAGAATATTAGAGAAATTGTAAATTGCTAATTATATCTTATACAGGGTGATTAAAAATTCAATGTACAAACTTTTAGGGGAGGTAGTAGGGGTGATTCTAAGCAAAAAAATTCGTATGAGCATGGGTCCTCATTTGAACGATAACTAAGATATGAACAGAAATAAAAACGCCGCCACCATGATCAACCAGTTAATAACTCAAGTTCTATACCATCTAGAATGATGAAATTTGAGGGGATAATAGGGTACATAACATTGTGTATACCGTTAAAATTTGATCGAATTTCAACGTGTAGTTTCCGAATTACGCACTCAACATCGTAATACGTGCTGGTTAGTAATCGCATGCGAGCATTGTTACGATTTTGAATACCTAACTCGGAAACTACTTGTTGGAATACAATCAAATTTTAACGGTATACACAGTTTTAGGGTCCACAATGGCCCTCCAAAATTCATTGTCCTAGGCGTTGCAAAACTTGAGTTATTAACTTGTTGATCTTGGTGGCGGCATTTTTATTTCTGTTCCTATCTGAGTTATTATTTTTTATGGAAGTTACGGACATTAAAAATTTTCGAAATTTGAGTGGGGGCCTTATCTATGAAGTTGTGTAATTTCGGTTGTATTTTACTTAGGAATATGGGATTGGTGACATATGAAAGCTCCTTAACTGTAGATTCTATATGAAATTTTTAAAATTATATTACACATGCCCAAATATTTGAATTTAATAAAAATATTTTATTTATGCAAATTTCTCAAACGGTGGTTATTTTTTTCGTTAAAAAATTATTAATATCTTACCCATACTTTCATAAAAACAATGTAAAAAAACTGAAAACTGTGTTTTGCTCCGTTTTGAAGATATTAATTTTTAAAGATTGAGCTCCATGCAGCGGGAGTCAGGTAATAGGGAATTGACTACTTGTACAGGTAAGAGAAAGCGTGTAACCTTGGAACCATTCGTTTATTTACGCTTGAATTTTTATATAAATAGTATTATTAATTATAATTACACGAAAAAATAAAATAAATAATAGCATTACAATAATAATTATATAAATAGGAAAAATGTTTCTTAGAACTTCAGTTATTTTTAGGTTTTTTTCAGAAGTCAGAAAAGTATTGAGCACCTGTGAAATAGAAAGATAATTTAGTAAGAAAATATAAATTTGCATTATGATGTCGAATTATTAGTAATAAACAATGTGTGTAGTGGCCTTACAGTATAAGAGATGGACAATAGAATTACCAACTAGTTTCGCCATTTATTCCCGGCTTTGTCAAGGTACACAACAATCGACAATCGAACAGTGAAGTGTACATTCGTTAGGATGGGACGAAAGCAGCGCTTTCACAAAGCTCATCTAACCAGAATAAACTCCAAAGGAAATACACTGAGGTAGTCAAGAAGCCTAACCAACCCAAGCGGTCTTCCATACTATACAAAAAAGAAAGTAAGATTGACGATTGTCAGAAACAAAAAACAAACGAAATAAAAAATACAAGGAGAAATAAGATTATCACATCTTCCAATAGTCTGGGAAAGAGACGTTGCTAATATCTTCAAAATTGATGTCAAGAACGTGCCTCGGTTTACGATACTTCGTATGCCAGTTCATATTCATTGAGTTCTCCAGTATCCCTTTCACAAGCTTATTGTCGTGAGTCTTCATCTTCTGTATCATAATCAAAAGGAGATCCTGTATAAACTTACCGATATGGGCCATGTTTAAATCGAGGTGGATGGATTGGTTTTTCACCGTCCTTCTGTCCAGCTGGGCAATGGTCCTCAGGGTAACATTCTGGAATGACTGTAGTTCACTCCATCTGCTTTTACAAATAGTCCCCACGCAGGCATGCCATTGAGGAGTATGGTCCGGATAATTGATTTGCACAGAAGTAGCTTGTTGTCAATGCTGAGGGCGCTGTTGCGACCCATAAGAGCTATGATACTGTACTTAGCCCTCTTCGCTTTGTTCAGAGCATAGGACATATGCTGGTTCCATGAGAGTCTTGAGTCAATGATAACTCCCAGGTACTTGTAGTTGTCCACCCAGTCCAGTTTCTTATTAAACAGAACAAGAGAATCTGGGGGATGCTTGAGCTTCCTATTGAGGTACAAAGCCTTGCACTTTCCGACGTTAAGGTTCAACTTCCAGCAGTTAAACCAGTCTTCGAACTGCTTCAAGGCGCTCTGCAGCCGAGTGATAACGTGAGCCAGCTGGTGTACCCATGTCATAATGGCAGTGTCATCCGCATAAAAATACAGATTACAATTATCGGGTTTTGGGAAATCATGGACAAGGTAATTAAATAGCATAGGCCCGAGGACAGAACCCTGAGGGACACCGGCCTTTACAACACGGGGTGTGGAAAGATTTTCTCCAACCTTGGCTTGATAGGATCTGCCGTCAAGAAAGGATTTCACCATCAAGATCAAATCGGCAGGGAACCCGTCTCTGATCATTTTGTAGACAAGGCCCTCATGCCACATTTGGTCAAAAGCTTTACTGACATCGAGAAATACCACCCCACAATACCTGGATAGGTTCAGGGGGGTGCTCAGGACTTCAACGAGCCTCCATATCTGCATCGGACAAGAGTGGGCAGCACGAAAGCCAAACTGCTCTTCCCGTAAAAGGTCATTTGCTAGACAGTGATCTTGGAATCGGACTAGGATCGTTCTCTTCAACACCTTGGACATCTAGGGTAGCAAGCTAATAGGTCGGTAGCTCGCGGGAATTGCAGGATTTTGTCCCTGCTTTGGGATACTCAACACAATAGATTTCTTCCAAGCCACAGGGAAGTAAGAAAATTTCCAGCAGTCGCTAATGATATTGGTGAGAAATTCAATAAAGTTCTTTGTGAAATTCATAAGGGCGTTATTATTCACCTTGTCTTTTCCTGGAGCCTTCTTCTTTTTCAGTTTATTTATGATGTTGGCGATCTCACCAGCCTCGATGTTGTACTTCGTAAAATGCTTCGGGACTTCATCAAAGTTGTAAATACCTTCTTCCACACGCCGAGACATGATTTGGCTCTCGGGCTTATCGTTGGTAGGAGTAACAAACTGCAGTTCCAGTGAATCTGCAATGACTTGGGCCATGTCCTGATCAGTTTGCACATAGTTACCTTATGGTGTACGGAGTGGAGGAAGCATAACATTCTTCTTCTTCTGTAAAGCTCTAACCATACTCCAAATGGAATTGTCGCGAGCCGACAAGCTTTTGAGTTTTTCATTCCATCTAGCGTCGCGAAACTCTTTTATCTCCTCTTGAACTCTTCGCACTAAACTGTTGTACTTGGTTTTGAGCCAAGGTTCACGATAGCGTTGCCAAAGTCTACGGGTCCTGTTTCTTTCAGCAATTAGGCGTTGGATTCCAGGAGAGAGTTGGATTCGATGAGAAGGTTTTTTCTCTGATGGATACTTATTGACTTCTATGGCACTGTTAATACATCTGGTGATGTCATCAACAAGTTGATCGATGTCCTCTGTACAGTAAGCAACGTCGGGATGGTAGCCATAGTCCTTAAGAATATCTTTGTAGAGCCTCCAGTCTTGATGATATACTAGTTCCTCTCGGAAATATATGTCAACATTGTCAAAGTACAACGCCACAGGCTTGTGGTCAGAAGAAAGGTCATCAATCGTGAAGATATTGTACGGTTTGAAGAAACCCTTCAAGAGCGAGATGTCCAAAACGTCACTACTAGGGGAAGGTACACAACAAGAGGCTCGCAGGCCTTATATACCGAAAAATGGTACAGATGGACCAATGAGCGTAAAATATGATACATAGGAAATGGCCAATAAGAGAAACAAGCGAGATAAGCATAAAAATTAAAATATAAAGCTATAGGAAATGACAAAAGTGATGCGACAAAAAACGCGGACCGTAAAGAGAACATATCTGGTTGTCAACAGGGGAGATTGACAAAATAAAACCAGTTTACAGTAAATCAGAAAGAGGGTTAAGCATGGTAAATATGTCGAAGTCGGTCCGGCGGTTGAGTAATCGGTCGGGGTTGGTCTTCTTGGCCTTGTAGATTTCGATAGCTTCGAGGGTGGTAGTTTTTGAAGGATTATGGCATATGTGTAAGACGGACATCACTTCATCTTGCGTGCTAAGGGGGTGTCCGGTTCTCCTCAGGTGGTTAGCATTGTGTGACCGTTTGTCATTCTTGGTATATGACTTGGCATGTTCTTTAAAACGTACTGTGAAAGTACGGGAGGATAATCCGATGCAGTATTTGTCGCACAACGTACAATCGAGGCGGTAGACTCCTGGTTGTGCGAGTTTAT
>JAHWFO010070679.1:768-13494 GCA_023313115.1 Rhysida immarginata | reverse complement strand
AAAATCAAATCGGCAGGGAACCCGTCTCTGATCATTTTGTAGACAAGGCCCTCATGCCACACTTGGTCAAAAGCTTTACTGACATCGAGAAATACCACCCCACTGACTTGTTTATTGAATTAGCAAGGTATATATAGTGAACAATAATCAATAGAAACAAAAAAAAAACCCGAAAACGTGATCACCGTTTTGGTAACTGGGCCACCCATTGGATCAAACCAGATTCACCAATGGGGCCCCTGTCCGATGTTAACAGTAACTGCTTATCCGTTTTATTTATAGCTAAGCTTTCGTAAGAATCTAACAAGTATTTTTTATTGACCGATTTTATTAATTTCACACTATTCATATGGAATTCGTGGCCCGTATCCAGGGCTGACTGGTTGCTTCTGCCAAATCTTGTGTGGTTCAAATGCTCCTTAAATCTTGTTTCTATGCTTCGGAACGTCTGCCCTTTGTACATCATAGGGCATTGGTTACATTGAGCCTGGTAGATGCCTGATTTTTGCAGTGGTGGGATCTGGTCCTTAGGATTGCCCAGTAGTTGCTTCATTTGACCTGGATTGCTGAAAGCGAGAGAGACATTAAAGGGCTTATGTATCGAGCTTATTCCGCTTATAAGAGCCTTGTTGTAGGGCAAGGAAATGATTTTCCGGTTATTTATGTTCCTTTTAAAAGTAGTGATTCCTGCTAAGAACTTTTTAAACCTTCTTCTTCTAACTAAATCCAAAATAAGCTTGGATCTTTACCCGTTTTTGTTGGCCGTGTTTTGAATAATGGCTATCTCTTTTTTAAATTTGGACGGGCTCAATGGAATATTCAATGCTCTATCTATCATATAGATGAAAGCTGAAAGTTTTTGGTTCCAGCGATGACTGGAATCATTAGGTATGTAGTTTAAACTGTTTGTAGGTTTTCTATACACATCAAATGATAACGACTCTTTAAACCTAGAAATCTTAATGTCTAAGAACGGAAGGCACTGATTGTTTTCAGTCTCGACCGTGAATTGTACTGACGGAAAGAAACCATTGATGTGTTGGACAAACGAACCAATGTCACATTTGGTGGTATCAAAAATCGTGAATACATCATCTACATACCTGTGTCCGGAAAGTAGAAATCAGAAGATTTTAAAATGTCCTCAAAATTTTTAAGGAAAATTTCCGCCAAAATAGGGCTTAAACAAGATCCCATCGGAGTGCCCCCAACCATTTTATAAACTTTGTTTTTGTAACTAAAGATGTTGTTATTAACGCATAAATTAACTAAATTTTTACATTCCTTTCTAATATTTTTGGGAATCTGATTCCTCTTCAAAATCTTTTTCAGAAATTTAATGGTTTCTGGAATTGGGATACTGGGGAATAAAGAGATAATGTCGAATGACACAAGTATTTCCCCTTCTTTTCGGTTATTTTTGTTTCTATTGGTTATTGTTCACTATATATACCTTGCTAATTCAATAAACAAGTCAGTTCTCTCAAGAATCTCTTGAGGTTCTCCTTGTCTGCTGAAGATGAAAGCAAAGCTTTCGAAAGACGTTTACAGGTTGTATTGTTTTTTTCATTCTTTCTTGTTTAACGCCTTTTTAAGTTGTGGTTAAAGAGTGTTGTGCTTTTAATCTGTTCATTAGTACGATCCACATAAATACTTATTTTGTTTTACAAATGTTATAATTATTATTATATATTCATTCATGGCATGTTGTTATTTGTTGATTGATACGTTACATGTCTTATCTTTGCATTAAATATTTCTGATGGTACAGTCAACCAAAGGAAATAATCCACACGAGTTTAATGCTTAATATTACATTTCATGTTAATGTGTTGTTTTAAAAATAAATTAATATTGAAACGGTAAGGTTAGAGTAAAATTCAAGTGTGGATTATTTCCCTTTGATGACTGTACCATAATGGTATCATTGGCACAGGTACCATGAATCAACTTCAATTATCTTCGAATTTGTAAATATTTTTATAAATTCGTTCATGACATGTCGTTCAGAGTCGTTTGATATATTACATGCCATATCTTAGCAGTGAAGTTTTCAAATGGTACCATAGTGGTATCATTATAACAGTTAGGCCTAACCCTGAATAAATATTAACCTTCTATGCATTATTAATTACTCTTTTATATTCGTTCATGACAGGTCGATATAAGTTGCTCAATATAACTTAACATTGGAAATCTCCAATGGTGCCCTAATGGTATCATTAAAATATGTACTACTGAAACGAATTCACTAGGTTTTGCTAGAGGATTCAAAGGTGCCATGGATCCAGATTTTATTCTCATGACGACAGAGTTCTGATGGTGGAGGAACTTTCTGATAAGTGAGGATATGCAACGCATCGAGTGGCCAGTAAGATCTCCGAATATAAACTCGATTGTGCATGCATGGGAGAAAACGTATATAATAACTTTTTAATCGCTCTTATTTTTATCATTTCGAGTTGTTTGGTATACTACTTGCTTTATCTTATCATTTAAAATTTTTGAGGTGTCATAAGGGTATCATTAGCGCACGTGCAGTTGTATCGTTTACGATTTGTTTGATATATTACTTACAATATCTTAGCATTGAAAATTGCTAGGTGGGATCATAAAGGTACCATTTGTGCACGTGGTATTGAACCGATTTCGATCATATTTGCGATTGTTTCTTGTCAAGAACCATATTAATCGATTGACGAAAACAGATTTTGAAAATCTTTCATAGCCTTGGAAGAGTTAGAGTTACGGACGGACAAACAGACAGACAGACATGTTTCCCCATACTGATTGCATAAACCACCTTTCGGTATTTAATAATTTGTTTAAGTGCCAGATGGATTATCTTCGGAAAATTCGCATACGAAAACTGCTCTTCTTTGAACATCATTTTGCTTAGTTACATCATTTAGTTTAGCTTGTCAGTTTTTTCCATTTTAGAAAGCAATAGCTATTACAAATGTTATAAAGTCGAACTCGATTTTTCGAAATTTTTTTATTTTCCTGCATTTTCTCTATTAATTCAATGCAATTTTCCCTCATTATCTCGAAACATTTTATCGGAAAACCTGGGTATGTGGAATTTTCGCTTTCTGTGCCAACGAAATGCACGGTATTGAAAAACATTAGTTAAAAATAGTTTTCGTTACGTTGGCAGGTCTCCAGATGGCTAACTTTCATACGAGATAATAAGAAGAAAGAGACCTCTTGTCCACAAAAATTTATTGTCCCGTATTCCGGTTACCGTCAGTCAGCGGAATACCAACGGAATATTATCCCGTATTCCGCTGACTGATGGCTAATAAGTTTCTTCTTTTATTGCGTTTATCCACAGTTTCTCGGTTATTTTTGCTATGGTTTCATACGAGATGTTGAGACTTTCTGACGCCAGTGGCGCCACTTGTACGTGACGTAACTCTCAATCAGCGCACGTGCTATTTTACAACCTCTGACAATTAAGTTCGGTGAATGACTTCACACAACAAAATGCAAAACAGATAGAGCCACATTTACTTTCTTGTCCTTCGAAATAATCACCCTGGAAGGCAATAAACTTTTGGGATCGGGTGTATAAGTCCTGGAAGCTCCTTGGGGATGGCTTTAAGTTCACGTGTCACATTTGCTTGAATGTCTGGAATGTCCACAAATCTGTGTCCCTTTAAGGCCCGTTTCAGGCGTGGGAACAAGAAAAAGTCTGCCGGTGCCAAGTCTGGTGAATAAGGTGGATGAGCTATGGATACGACCCCTTTGTTGGCCAGAAACTGTTGCACGATTACGGCAGTGTTCCTCTTTGATCCATTATCTACAGTTACGTGCGCACGCTACACCTTCAACTGAAGAAACGAGCATCTGCGCACAAACGTGACCTGTCTGAACTTGCTTAAACAATGACTGGGCTTGTATTCACATGCATTGTCACTCGCGTAAAGCTCGCGCAGATTAGGGTGTGACGTCATTCACCGAACTTAATTGTCAGAGGTTGTATCATCTTATTCTCCTAACCTATCAGACCACATGGAATACAGTACATGTACGACAACTATGATAAACTTACAGTACATGATAAAGTGATTACATTGGTGTTCGCTACGATGCAAGGAACAAAACGTTAAGTTGAATGTGTTCCTATACAATAAAAAGTAAAATCTTAAAATGTTTGGAAGAAAATTTCATTATTCAAAAGAAACAAAATTGCTAAAAGGTTTGGAATACAATGTAGCAGCCGTCAAAGTACAATGAGTCACTTTCTGGAATCTACGAAAAATACAGATCAAGGTTCATTCACATAACTATAGTGCCCGGCAAGAAAGAAAAAGGAAACTGGCGCATGTGGAAATGAATAACACTCGTTCAACCAATCAGAAACAGACAGGAATCAAGGCATTACTTACTACTGATGTGTCAAGTATAAGTAATACCTCGTTTCCAGTCCGTTTCTGATTGGTTGAACGAGTTTTATTCATTTACACAAGGGCCAGTTTCCTTTTTCTTTCGTGCCGGGCACCATAGTTGCCTTAGAAAATGTCGCGGAGCGAATTAAACAAGCGTCAAACTTTGATTACGAACTATTTTTAGCACAGTTTTAAGATATGTTCTAAATATAAGTTATTTTTTATACCCTACCCGGGATCGTGATATTTGCTACTATACAGGGTGATTTTGAATTGAGTACAGATTTTTTGGGAGATGATAGAAGAGGTCCTTAGAAGTATTTTTTGTCATATGAGCATGGGGTCCCCGCAGCTTCGTTTACTTACAATACTGCATTGAACAATCAAATGACACCGGGACGCAGTGTGCGTTGGTAGGCCTAGATTATTTTATTGTAACAATTAACACAAGCAATCTACTGTATGACTTTTAAAATAATTGTTCGAAATGACCGCCATTTGCTTCATAGCACAATTCGCAACGCCTTATGATGGTTTGATGTACGCGTGGAAACAGTTGATTTGCACGGTCGCTGATGTCACCTGCTGCCGCGACAACACGAGCCGCCAATTCTTCTTCAGTATCTACGGGTTCAGAGTACACCATTGATTTTATGCTTCCCCATAAAAAAATCTATCTGTGTGAGATCTGGCGATCTCGGTGGCCAAGCAACTGGTCCATGTAAAACGATTCATACTGTTTCTTTAACTTTACACATGTAAAAAGTACATCAAATGAACTTTTAAAAACAAATCTTTACCTACTGCTTTCCCAGAATGCGATTAGTTCATTTACATATGGACTAATCGTATTTTACAAAGGGGTTGGATACCATGGAATCTCCTTGACGAAGTTTGTCCTAGACTTTTCAACAAACAAGCACGTGCACCTTGAAATTTCTTTGCAAACAATTACTTTAAAAGTTATTACAGTAGATTGCTTATGTTAATTGTTAAAAATAAAATAATCTAGGCCTACCAACGCACACTGCGTCCCGGTATCATTTGATTGTTCAATGCAGTATTGTAAGTAAACGGAGCTGCGGGGACCCCATGTTCATATGACAAAAAATACTTCTAAGGACCTCTTCTATCATCTCCCAAAAATCTGTACTCAATTCAAAAACACCTTGTATACACTCTTCTAATCAATAATAAATACTTTTCTTTTTTTAAACTATGCATTTAGATTAACCCACCGCATCTCGTAACCTCTTTTCTCGAATTTTGTTTCTGTTTCGTGAAATTCGAGATATCGAGGTTTGACTATTTGCACTTCTGTCAAATTTTTTATTAAAAATTATTTAAGAAAACCATTTAAATTAATAAAGATAACGACTTGGGAAAAAGTGATAGACAGGGTGTCTCATCGGTACACGTCCAAAATGAAAAACTGAGTAGAGGACCTCAATAACTATTAGAATCACATAATGGAGATTTTAACGACTTTGGGATTTTGTTAGTAATCCCCACTGGTAGGTATTTTAAAAACTTCTCCAATTAATAGACTGTCAGAAGTTTTAACCTACTACGTGTACACTTTGTTTTCCTTGACGATGTTGCTAAATTGATTTATTTTAATTCGATTCATCATCAGCGATTTCTGAAACTTCACGAAAACTCAGAACTTCCTACTTTAACTTTGAGTTCCGAAAAAACTTATGCATGCAATTCGTCCTTTTTCTGAAATTTAATACTACGTTCCCCAAAGAATACAATTCCACTAAACAAATTCTTCAAAATGACATACATTCCCGAAAACACGCATTTTAACGGAATAAGGTAGAGGTTACTGATAAAAATCACAAAAACGTTAACTTTATAATGATGACATTTCGAATAACATACACGGGGGGCGATTCTCATAGGTATTGAGGTCCTCTACTAAGTTTTTCATTTTGGACGTGAATCGTTGGGACACCTTGTATATCAATAAAGAAAGTAAAAAATTTAATGTTTTTAACATCACCATTTTTATGACTTCATAACAAAATCTGTAACAACTTAAAAATTTATTCTTTACGACGTTCATGAATACTTACAGACATAAAAGGCAGGGACTCGTTTACTTACAGGCACCCTATAATCCGCCGTTTAGCATTTGCATTTTCGATTTTGTAAGGCCATCCAATGAAACAAATTTGGGTAATAAATTATTTTATCGAATGAAACCAGAAAAGCTAAAATTGTTTTAAATTGTTATAAAATGCATCTGTGAATCAGAACTAAATTCAGCATCTTTTATTAGGCCTATTAGCAATACCTTAAAATCTTTATATATCACTAAATAGCAACTTTTTTGCAATAAAAGCTATCAAGCTGTCCTTTGATAATTGTAGAGATGCTTTTTTTTTGTTTAATTCCAAGATTCCGTTCGTTCTTCTAAGAACTTAAATTTTGGCCCTGGCGCGATTATCTCACCACGTCCGATATAAAGATGTATCAGTCAAAAATTCATCAACATTGCTGTTGCTAAGGATGGCTTTACTTCACAAATAACCAGTCCTGAATGATTCACCCTTTTATTTTTATGTTGTCTTGAAATATCTGGATTGCCCATGATTCAGAAGTAAACCGTGCAAAGTCGCGTTGGCTTTTATCTATGCTTGTACGTACAGTTTGCATAAATATGCTCAATAGGTATCCTCCAGATACGTCCATAGTGCCAGATACGTTCATAGTCCCGTTGCTTTCTGTTTTGATTTTTTTTATCGACACTTGTTGGATCATTGAATGGAAATCATTAATAATTTGCAATTTTATACATCAATAGCTATTCGAAGATTATTATTACGCCACAGCGACAAAGAGACCCAAACCATCACGTTAATGAGATGACGGTTGGTTGGTTTATTTATTTAGTATTAACGTCCCTTTCAACTGCTATGGCCATTTCAAGACGGCGTTATAGGGGCCGCAAATTTTCCCTCGCAAGGGTTCTTTAACGTCTTTACTTCCCCTCCGAAGGAAGTGCGTGATCTCAGGATTTCCCCCTAAAAAATCTTCGTCGTCCTCGGCCGGGATCGAACCCGCGTCCTGAGATGACACTAAGTGCTGAGATTACTTTAATTATAGACAAGTTAGCGCTTGATATGGAAAGACGACTGAAATAAATGCTCCTCTCAATCAAGTTAATATTTCTTCCATTAGATAAGATTTGACGCTTCGACAGTTCAATTTTGAGCTTTTAAATACTCTATCTACGATCGATAGAGCATCAGCGCCATCTAGTGGAATGAATTTCCGCGGCATTCTCTATTAAAATAAAGTAACGAAATTGCAACGATCGTGCTGGGAAGATGTAAAGAACTGAAAGAAAGTTTGTACCTTTTTGAAATACAAGCTATACCATATAACATTGCTGCTGGATTAATAGCAATATAAGGATGTTTTCTGATTACAGATGGAGGATTAGAAAAAAAACCCAAAAGGAATAAGAAAATATAGAAAAGTAAAATAGTAAACTATCAAAAACAAACCATAAAAAAATTTGCAAATATGCTGAAAAACATAAGAATTTTTGTTTAGGTTTGAGAAGGGATCATACACTCAAGCAATCCTAAGAAGAACATTCAAAGTCAAATCCATGAAATTGTAATTGCATAGAATTAATAATGTTATAGTGCCTAAAGTTGATTTTTTTAAATCTTACGGAGGGTTGATTCAGATAAAATGAGACGACTTTGCAGTTCTGTTACGATGGTGTAATACCATGGCGCCACCATCGCTTGTGTTCGATGTGAGAGCCACGTTGTTGGACTATCGCCCGGCACCGTAATTTCCACTGAAGTAGGCTGAGTTTGAGGGATTCCATGGGAAATTCGTTCCACACCTGCTGACACACTTTCCATAGCCCATCAACGGTTCTTGGTCGGCGACTTCCGAGCCGTTGTTTCAGGAGACCAAAACCACAGAAATCCATAGGTGATGCGTCAGGAGATTTTACAGGCACATGAGAGAAGAGAATAACTCGTATGCCCGTCTCCTGTTCCATCTTCCTGTAGTAAGCCACAGATGACTTGGCAGTGTTCAGTTGTGTTCAGTCACTCAGTTGTGTGACCGCGCGCTTTATGACGTCGCTCCAGCCCAAGATTGTCATGAATTATTCTGGAGACTGTTGCCTGTGAAATACCTTTCCTATGAGCTAGACTTCTCTGTGTGGTTGAATTTTATTTCAGCACTTCAGACTGGATTTCTCGCACCACCTAAGCTGGGCGTGTTGGCTGGGGCTTGTTTCTGGTCTGCTTCTCTGCTCGTCCACGTTCATTAGATGGTCGCAATTTGTTCTTTTTGATTATTCGACCCACAGTAGCTTTGGATACGACAATACCATTTCGTTTGCATAATTCCACAATGCACGAAAGACTGAAGTTAGCGTCGGAAAGGCCAAACATATACCCTTCCCAAAAAGCTGTGATTTTGGAAGCCATGTTTCAGCACGAAATGTCCCAAATAACAGCAACAAGTGTATACAAAGCTAACCCCCATGAATAGTGGACGAGTCATGCAAATCACATTCCGTCAAGGTCATACGCGGCGTTTAAAGTCGTCTCATTTTATCTGAATCAACCCTCTGTATTTATGTAATTGGAAGATACGATACCTAGAAGATAGGTCTTTTTATTAGTATGCACTACAGAAATGAGAAAAGCGAAATGTGAAGGAATGTGTTTTTATTACGGTAGGAACCTTTGTATTTTTTTGCCTTAGGGCTTTACCAAATTACTATTATATCTTAAATGTATATCAGAATTTTTATAAATTTAATATTAAATTTTAACTTCCAAAGTGATATGCCGAATGGTGAAAAGTGCATTGAATGTAATTAAATTTTTAATGCGAAAAACTCGTGGGCCCTTTGCAAGTTTAAGCATCAGTCATTGCAAGCTCAGAATAACAAAACATAATATGACATCTCTTCATAAATTCTGATAAAGGACTGAGTAAAACCATTGTTTGCTGATAAGATGGACGAATTTATTTTTTAATAAGAGTTAATAAAGTTTCTTGAGAAAATGATGGGAAAAGCCGACTTCGTATAACTTTGCATTGTAAAATAGACAATAAAAGGTTATAGTCTTCTGTTTCCTGTCATTCTGTTTCCTGGTACAGGCCGTATGTTTCAATTTCAAAAGTTAAAGAATTTTTAATATCACGTAAATAAGCATGTGATCGTCAGACAGAGTATCCATTGAAAAGCGAAAACAGAATTTGAAAAAATTAAAACGTTTTCGAGAAATCTTAGTACTTTATACTGCTGCTCAAAAATATTTATACTCTAGCCAATTCAAAAAAATAAAAGAGTAAATAAAAATAAAATAATAAAAATAATATACGAGGTCTGTTCAAAAAATACGTAGACTGACGTCATAAAACAAAATATACTTTATTCAGAAGTTACACATCTGGGTCCCCTTCAAAGTACTCTCCTCCCCGACGCACACACTTATCCCAACGGTGTTTCCACTTTTGGAAACAGTCCTGGAACGCTTCTTTTGTGATGTCCTTCAGCGCCTTCGTCGCATTTGCCTTTATGTCGGGAATCGTCTCAAATCTCCTTCCTTTCAAACGTCTTTTGAGTTTGGGAAACAAGAAGAAGTCACAAGGAGCGAGGTCAGGTGAGGTGGGTGGGTGAGGAAGAACAGTGATCGAGTGTTTGGCCAAAAACTCTCGAGTTCTGAGGGCTGAATGGGCTGGAGCGTTGTCGTGATGAAACAACCAGTCACCTCTCGTCCACATTTCTGGCCTTTTCCACTCGTCCAGTGGCAGTTTTTCCGAGTTTAACACAAAATTTCACAGCAACTCTTTGCTCGTTCAAGTCACTCATTCTAAAAATCCGCCAAACGAAAAAAAAACACACTTCACAAACAACCGCGTAGCTAATCAACCAATACTGATATTTGCAATCAAAAAACTGCCTTGTAATCAGCGGATCTGTCAGAAGATGGCGACACCAAGCGATTTTGATTGAGACCAACAGGGCCCCCGCAATTCAAACAGTCTACGTATTTTTTGAACAGACCTCGTAAATTATATTTACAATTAAGATTTCTCTGTCATGTGGATTCAGTTAATTGCAAGACATTGCCTTGAACAAGTGAATGAGTTTGTGCATTTGAGAAATACAGGGTCGGGGCACATTAATATGACCACCTGCTAGTATCCGGAATATCCACCTTTGGCGGCAAGCACAGCAGCTCGTCGACGTGCCAGAGAGCCAATAAGTCCTCGGAATGTCGTTGCAGGTATCTGGGACCATTCGGCGATCAGTGCATCCTGTAATTCCATCACTGTGCGTGGTGGAGGGTCCAGCTTGCGGACATGGCGATCGAACATGGCGTTGCTTGTCGTCTGCCAACGATGGTGTCGGAATGCCTGTTCTCAGATGCTTCCCGGCGAATTCTCCATCGTCCGTCCACTCTGTTCACCAAAATCCGCGACTCGTCAGAGAAAGCAACCCTTTGCCACTCGGCCGAGGTCCAATGGCGATAGTCCATTGCGAATTGGGGGAGTTTTTGGCGATGCTCAGGCGTCAACATGGATGCTGTTACCAAACGCCTGCTCCGGAGCCCCAACCTCAAGAGGGATCGTTGCACTGTCTCCGTGCTGACACGCCTAGTGGCCCTGCTGTTAATTTGCTGTGTCAGTTGCTCAACAGTAGCAAGCCGATTGGTCTTGGCCAGGCGTCGAAACCGACGCTCGCTACTAGGATCCATGGTCCGTGGGGCCCCTCTTCGGTTGCTCGAAACAATCTGGTTCGTCCAGTCGCGGTACACTTTCACAACGGCAGCCCTAGAGCAGTTCACAAAGGTGGCCGATTGTGTAATGCTGCCCCCCGTGGCCCATAGCCAATGATCATCCCCTTTTGGAGGTCCGACAGGTCACTTGCTCTGCCCATGACGGCGACAATTGCTGTGTTAACGGATTCTACTACACGTCTGCTGTTGTCAGCTTTTAATGTTATGCAATGATTTTTCATCTGCATAACATGGGACGTTCCAACATGTTCGAGGAGAGGTGGTCATATTAATGTGTCCCGACCCTGTATATTTTGGAGAAGAGGTCAGATTTCGAGAAAACTAGCTTGGCTGCAAGTCAGAGGTGTTTGGGGGAAGTATGGGAAATCTGCTTGTGTAAAAATTACAGTGTATGACAGCCAACAATCAGTCAAAAAAGGAACATTTGGTACTATAGGCATAATTTACGCAATACCTGCAATTATGCCAATATTAAG
Source organism: Rhysida immarginata (assembly GCA_023313115.1). Lineage (NCBI taxonomy): Eukaryota > Metazoa > Arthropoda > Chilopoda > Scolopendromorpha > Scolopendridae > Rhysida > Rhysida immarginata. The sequence goes on along the minus strand of JAHWFO010070679.1, from coordinate 1,830 downwards.
ATACGAACGTAAAACCGGGATATTATGTTGTTGTTTCTTGTTGTTGTTGTTGTTGTTGTTGTTGTTGTTGTTGTTGTAGTATTTCATCTGCTCAGATAACGAAGTGATACGTTTTGAACAAACTTACAAAATTTCGGGGATCATTTGGGGTAAGTTCACCGAACACCAATTAAGTTCATATGCTTGAAACCTGTAGGAAAATAATTTCGAACATAGAACAAGTAATTATATCCAATTAAAACTTGAAAAATAGTCTTTTTTATTATTATTTTTATAATAAAGATGTCTGAAAAAGCATTTCACTTCAAGTTGATATCTAAAACCAAAACTAGCTACCAAAAGTATCTGTTTAATTCATATACACCGATATCAGATTTCATGTATTCATAGAGCAAAGTTATTTTAAAGGTTAACTGATGTAATAATAGAAATTTTTCATGTAATGGTGTATTTCGTCAAGCAAATTTGCTATCTCGAGAGCTGTGCTGAAATAAATGTTTGCCATTTTCTTCGAGCTATCATTTTACTTATCAGATAGAGTAGGTTTTACTGCATAACATTATATCTGTATCTCTAGATTAATAGGTTATACAGGGTGAGCCATTTATCTTGAGACAAGTGAGTATCTCGGAAACTAAGCATTGTACGAAAAAATGTCCAAAATCAAAAGTGAATTATTTCGCAGGGGATATTCATTAGTTAAAAAATTACCCCACCCCACCTTGGGAGGGGGGCTGGGGGGAAGCGGTAACTTTGAAATCTTAAATAGTAACCCCTATTTTTAATGGTATATTCAGATTGTACACAATATTCGAGAAATGTTTTATCCTTGGCGTTTTTTCAATTGATCCTACCGTTTCGGAGATAGAGGCCCTAAAAGCGTGGAACTTTTAAAAGTTTTGAACCCAATTTTATCGATGAAGACAAAGCGATAGAGAGTGGGTCTGCAGACATTTCTGTTCTATTTTTTGATGGTTCTAGGAATCCGAAGTCAGAAATTCAAAAATTCAAAATTTTTTAGTGCACAAGTAAACTTTTGGGGGCAGCAGTTCTATGGAGATA
>JAHWFO010070650.1:574-18217 GCA_023313115.1 Rhysida immarginata | reverse complement strand
TTTTCTGACCATTATTTTTTTCAACCTGCTCTCGTAATTCCCCTTTGTCGTTTAGGAAATCATGGGAAAAGACATTTCAAGAAATTAAGTTTTTCCAAAGTGATACTTTCCAGCGAATGTCTGGATCCATCTTGTGGAAATCAAGAAAAAAGCAATCGCTTAATAGATGTATCTTCTTTGGCGATCACTTCTGATAAAGATTTTTCCCTTAAAGAAACGGCCAGTACTCTTAAAAGCTGCCAGGATGTGGTAGGCCTCACTTGTGATGCTCTTCTTGCTAAAACTATGTTAGAAGAGGTTCCTAAAAATTTGCAAATCTTCCAAAACATAGAATTTTTCTGTTTAATTGTGTCTGATGTTGTATATTCCGAATGCTGGAAACTTGTGTGCAACTGTCCAAAATTGAAAACATTTGCCTTTTGTTTATTCAGAGGTTTAATTTATCACTATCCTCTACCACAAGTAGAAGAATCAGAATGGATTAATTTAATCTCGCATCTGGAATTCTTACAAAAAATTGAATTTATTTTTTACTTTACACCTCCAAACTTGTCTGAATTTTTCCACACATTCGTCCAGTCGCTTAAGCGTATTTATTGTAATAAGCAGGATAGTGATGGAAATGAAAACCTGTTAACTGGGCCTGATCAGTGTATCCTCTCTTATGTTGAGGTATGTTTTCTTGCTCATAGACTTTCAGATCGATTAGATGATATCGACGCCCAGTCGTGCTTTAAATCATTCAAAGAAGTGCTCAGTGAGAAGTATTTAAAACAGTTGATAATCTGTGTTGATTGTTGTTCATTTTTTCCCGAACGATTTTTTATGGAATTAGAAAATATATTTCCAGCTGAAGAAAATTTTAGACTTGACGTTACACGCAAAGAGTTCACGCTCTTTCAAGCAAAAATTCTGTGTAACAGTGAATAATTTTTTAATGTCTTGATTGTTTAAATCAAATTGAAACGTAATTTACTAATTAACTAGCACAATAAAGTTCAACACATTTATATACGTTTACAAAATGCGTTTATTATTTGCTTCTCTTTCTACAGAATATTCACAGTCTAACATAGCTATATTTGTTCTAAATTAGTAGCTCTTCAGTATTATGTATATTTTTTATTTTTAATATCAATAAATAACAAATAAAGCGCGATAATTTTACGATAAACATATAACAAAATATAAAACATAAAACAAAAACAATAAACGTAGAACACAAAACACCGCCAAACGTAAGTCAGCGGAAGACGCAAGTATGGCAATACTTCTGTTATAATTAACTAGCTGGAAGCACTTCCTACTGCGAAGTGTAGAGTATTCTATTCCAAGACTAGTATCTGAAGCTCGCATCTGTATGTCGATTTTAATCGCTGCTATATGGAAAAATAAATGATCTGGACGTGGTGAGTATTTGAGTTTAATATTTCGTTGAAAATAGTTAAGCTTTAGCACTCGATGTGTCAGTTAAAAGATAATACCACTGTGATACACTAACGGCCGTATTCACCACCTAGGATTAAAGTGCGACTTGGGAAACCTAGAGTTAAACTTTAGCACGTGACTCTCGTTATCCAATAGAGAAACGTTAAAATACCATCTCTCGCCTTAACTCTAACTCTCAGATTAACTCTCAGAGGTGGTGAATACGGCCGTGATATTGAAAATGCAACACCATGAACACGTGCATAGAAAGTGATAAAATCAGCAAACAGAAGAGTCAGCAACGAACAATCAGTGATGTTTATTAAAAAGTGATACACCTATATATTGAGCGACAACACCGTGTGATCAATAGTTGTAAGACCACGGTGGGCGGCGATACAGGCTGCGATAGGTCTGTACTTCCCGGTACAAAAGAAAAAGGAAACAGGTGCATGCGTAAATGAAAAAAACTCATTCAATCAATCAGAAACGGACGGGAAAAGGAGCATTACTTATTCCTGGCATTCCCTTGGTTAAAAACGAAACCGTAACTTATTTGGAACTCGATTAATCGATAGGTTGAATACGATACTTCGATTACATTGCTGTTCTCTTTTTTATTATTGTTTCATTACTATGTTTTATAAGTAGTTAAAAGCAGCATAAATGCAAGTTTTAATTTGACGTTTTAAATTTGTTCTTGAGCAAACAGATTTGGGAAACAGGCTTTAATGAGAAGGCCGCCGCCATAGTTCAGAAAGTCTGAATGAAGCAGACATCTACAATCGATAAGCACTTACATTACGCATGCGCCTGTTTCCTTTTTCTTTCGTGCGAGGCATATAGGTACCGAATCAGTGAGCGCGCGGATTGTATCCTGAGGAATGGATGACCATTCTCTATCAACCATTTGCCCATGTTCGTCTTCTGAACGCGCCGATGGTAGTGCATGCAAGCGACGTCCAATCGCGTCCCAGACACGTTCGATTGGCGTGAGATCAGGGGAGACTGCTGGCCAGGGAACCACCTGGTTACCTTGCAGGGCATGTTGGCTGATGCGTGCCATGTGTGAGCGGTTGTTTCCCTGCTGGTAAATGGCATTGGGCACTCGCTGAAGTAAGGATAGTGTCACCAGACGCAGCACGTCATCCACGCATTGTTGGGACGTCAAGGTGCCATCAAACAGACCACTTGGTGACCTGCTGTTGTAGGAGATTGCGCCCCAAACCATTATGCCGCGTTGTTGCGCTGTGTGCCGTTGATTGGACCTGTCACCACGTTGGCACCAAACTCTTACACGGCGACTGTCAATGCTGAAACAGAAGCGTGACTCGTCTGAGAACACTGTCCTGCGCCACTTCACTGTTCACATGGCTCTTTCTCGACACAAATGCAAACGGAGGCGTCTGTGATGTGGGTTCAATGGAAGTCTTCTTAATGGACGATATGAGTGCAGGCTGCTGAGGACCAATCGACGAATAATGGTCCTGAACGATATGGGAGCATCTAGGGTGTCCTGAACGTGATGCAAGAGGTCCACGGAAGTGGCCTGGGGCCGCATCAGAATCTATCAAACGTGCCACATTCCTTTGTTCCATTCATCTTCGCCATAGCCGAATTAACGTCGACGCATATAGATTGCTGAGATTCGACGAAAGTACCAACCAACCCTTCTGAGTCCGATCACCATCCCCCTCGTGAAATCGTCTGTCTGCTGGAACTGCCTTGCTTGACGACGTCTTGGCATTCTCTGCAACTAAACGTTTCCTCAGCAACCAGAAAAATAAATTGGCAGACGATTTCTGTACAAGGCAGAGTAGCAAAAGTATTGCCGATTATGCAAATTCCTTCTCTTATATCGCATTAAAATGCGCGGGAAAGCTGCGCAATTGGCATCATTTACATATCTCTGTGAAGTAGGTCACCCTGCAATTTGTATATTCTCTGCCCATTCGTTCATGGTGTTGCATTTTCAATGTCACGTAGTGTATTTTGTGACACGTTTCTTTGTGAAGCAACATGACAAGTCCCGCAGAACAAAAATAAAACCCAGTGGAATTCTTGGGGGAAGATGCAACTTCATGGTATCCGGACAATTGCCCTCTGGACATCTGCCACCCGGACAACTGCCCCCGGACAACCGCGGCCTAGGATAATTGCCATCTAGGACAATTGCCACCCAAATTGCCCCAGACAAGCACCTTAATTCAATAAAATATTTTAATTTAAATTTTGAACTGAAGTATTAAACGGGAAATCTTGAATTTTGAAATTACAAAGCATAGCATGAAAAATTAATTTCTTTCAGCTATGGTAATGAAGAGATTCAGTGATGAAAATGTTGGGGGAATTAAAAATAAAGAAAATATGAATAAAGAAAATAAAATCTTCAGGGTGGGTGTAATAACATTCGAATCTCTACCCCGATTATTCCATTCGACGGTTTTTAAATATGCTATTCTATTGTGCCTTTTTTGTCATTAAACTCCATTCCGCGTTTTCAATTACATGAAATTTATAGCACACTAGCTCTTTTACCCTGCGGTGCGCGGGCTCTTTTTTGATGAAATGTTGCAATTTCTGTATGTAAATATTCATAAAAAAAATTCACATGAAAAAAGCTTAGAATATCAAAGTTCATAACTACGCAATTCTATAAAGGTACGACGGGCCATCTCAATGTTGCTGCCAGGATGAAATTTGCAAGAAACGAGAGTCGTACAGGTACCATAAGTGTTTCATACCTTTAGTGGTTCATGCGAGTTGTAGCAAATACGCCAACTACGCGTACACTCGCACAATCAAGACTCCGAGTCGACGACGTCGTTGTAGCGAGGCTCTCTCCATCGCGTCGACGCTGCTCGCTGTCCTCCCCGACGTTCGTGCTCTCGCAGCCAGTAGGAATTTTTCCGCTACGGATTCTCGCTTAAGCGTGGAACCCACATATGCGTAAACTCTGCGGAACGTAACAGCGGAGCGTAACAACTTGTCAAGTGACATTCGTACGTTTTATGTTCCGGTCGGTTCCGTTGTGCGTGCGAGTGGCCCCACGTTGGTGGCGTTGCGCGCCAGAAACTGCGTCTCCTCCTCCATGGCGGCAATTATACCTTCCACGGTGAGGGTGTTAGATATTTCCATCGTTCCTAACATGTTCGTTCCTACTATGTTACCATCGCTTGTCGCTTCTGCCATTTTGGTTGTTGTTTTTTGATGGCACCACGAGAGACGAGACGAGCTGGGTGAACCGAGAGAGGGGTAAACCACTCGCAATGTATTATGGGATGATTTCATTAGATGGAACGCCGTTCAACTCTCCGCTCCGCAGGCTTTGTGCCTACCTTGAGCTTGGTGGGGAGGGCTAGGGAGGGGTGTGACATCACGATTTTACGCTCCGCTGTTATGTTCCGCAGAGTTTACGCATATGTGGGTTCCATGCTTTACTCTCCATAAGCAATAAGATACAACAATAAAGATACCCCAATTAAATCTGGCCTATGCAAACGTAAGATCCATGATAAACAAGACTAACGATCTTCAATTGTGGTTAGCAGAAACCGATTGTCACATCTGCGCCCTCACCGAAACGTGGCTGAGTACTCATCACAACGATCTTGACTTTGGTATTAAAAACTTCACAATCTTCCGATCCGACCGCCCATCTAGAGGCGAGGGTGTGGCGATCTTAGTCCGACAAGAAATCCCAACAACTGTCTTGAGCAGAGGATCTCAACAACGGTCTTGAACATTTAATAGTGGAATGCGACTTGAGGAACCAGAAAATTGGAATTCTCGCCCTATACCGACCCAGATATACCCCAATTGACAACATAGTACAATTAATACACTCACTGGACAGAAAACGTGAACATTTTATCCTTGGAGATTTCAACGTGGACTTCGAGAGACCCTTGTTCCATAGTGACCTCCTCCTTGACTGCACAACCTAATTCCAATTGGCTCTACACCAACAAGGGTGAACCAACACTCAGCCACGCTGATTGATCAAATCTTTGTCCCGAAAACCTGGCTAGTCAGCAATATCAACTCCATTTCCCTCCCTCTCTGTGATCATAAAGCAATCAATTTAAACCCCTATCTTTTAGCCAATGCTTTCAGGAACAGCCCTATATCCACTATGGGTTTAAGAGTATCGACTGGAACCTTTTCAGGTGCAACTTGCATTGGTCAGACTGGTCGCTATTCACAGAAGCAAAAAATATAGACTTGAAATACTAGGACTTCCTACATATCATTCAGGCTGGCCTCCAGGTAGCAGGCATGAAGACATATCTCAAGCAAGGCAGAAAAAAGAGGAAACCCTGGTGGAACCCACAAATCGCCGACCTATGGAGACTAAGGCAACACGTATATTTCGAGTACACCTCCACAAAAAGCACTGAAATGCTCAGAGAGTTCAGATTATACAATAAGATTTACAAAACGAAATTTAGAGCCGCCAAACGCGCACAGTTTACCGCACTCAATAATATGACATACCCATGGAAATTTATAAAGAGCTCCAGTGTCCCCATAAGCGGGCCATTCCATACCTTCAGTGGATTGATAACCCCTTAGGGCTACCTATCCCTTGCACTGCTAAAGCCAGTAGGCCTACACCAACTGAAAACATAACAACCCAGATAACTTGGCCGCCGAGATGTACAAAGCATTAGTGGGAACAGCAAAAAAGACAAATAGAGGTGATGGGTTTATGACACTTGAGGTAATGAAAAATTGGGGACCGATTGGAAAATTTTACAGCCCAAAAATTTCCACTTGCAATGAAGGAATCCCTCATCCACTTGATCTTTAAATCCGGATCCAAAACGGACTTTAAGAATTTCAGGCCGATCTCACTTCTACCTATGACCTACAAAATAACAGAGAAAATAATCTTTGAGAATCTCATTGCCAACATTTGGCCAAACCTGTCAGATAATCAATTCGGTGGATGCCCAGAAACCTCCACAGTTGACCTTTTGATGCACATATACAAAGAAGCTACTGATGCAATCGAGCAAGACCACCACTATTTTTTAATGAGTATTGTTCTTTCGAAAGCCTTCAACGCTGCTCCATGAAACCAAATCATCGAAGAAATCAAAGCTATTGGCACGCACGAGAAAATTACAGCGCTACTTACGAATAGATCACAATATATGATGGCGAACCAGAACAAAAACCATGTTTGCTACCAGCAGAGGCATTCCCCAAGGCTCCTCCATCAGCATTACCCTGTTCGCAGCCCTCGTGGATCCTATCTTCAACCTTCCATTAGACTTTAATATCAGAGCATACGTCGAAGATATATACTTAACCAAGAAATATAATAAAATTAAAAGAGGCCTTACAGTACAACATTTTAATTTTAATAAAAAAAAAACCCAACTAGTTTCGGCTTTATTCCCACCTTCTTCAAGGTACAAAAGAAATAGGCTAGCAGCCCCTACATAATACGGTGGCTGCCAGCTTCTTTCTTTTGTGGAACATTCGCGAGATGAGGATTGACAAATCTGTCAGGATGTTGTTCTCTGTACTGTTTCTAACAACAAAATTAAAAGAGGCCTTACAGTACAACATTTTAGTTTTAATAAAAAAAAACAACTAGTTTCGGCTTTATTCCCGCCTTCTTCAGGGTACAAAAGAAATAGACTAGCAGTCCCTACATAATACGGTGGCTGCCAGCTTCTTTCTTTTGTGGAGCATTCTCGAGATGAGGAATGACAAATCTGTGAGGATGTTGTTCTCAAGAAATATAATGCAACTGAAAGACGTCAGGCCCAGGATCACATCACTTCTGACATCAAGAAACTAACTGAATGGTTTAGTCTAAGAGCAATGAACCTGAACGAAGATAAAATGGTAGTAATTACATGCTCAAAAGAAAATACTACGGAAACGAAAGTACACAAAATTTTAGGATTAAATTTCGATTCAAGACTACAATTATACCATCACATAGATGAGCTAGTACAACAACTTAACAGACTAGGTTCCTTATCAGGAACCTGAAGAAAGTATTAACGAAGAAAGAGTTGTTGATTATAGTCAGGGCGAAAGTCATCCCGAAGATTACATACGCGGCACCCATATGGTCTACAACATCAAAATTCGCAATAACCAGAGCCAAGATGGCATACAACCAGATTGTGCATACAGCCCTTTCCTTGTCTAGATATCATTCCATCATGCAAGCTTGTAAAGAGACTGCCTTCCCAACTTTCGACTCGATCCTGAAAATTGCGAAATTAAAGGAATAGGAGGTACGCGAAATGCGGCTTCCTTACAGTGCTCAAGCTCTACCCATGCGCAATAGAAATTTTTCTTCTTCCTGTGGGCAGTGTGTCTCTTCATAGTACATCCAAATACAGTTTTCTTTTTTTTTTTTTTAGAAGGTGAAGGGAATGGATGAAAGTTGACGTTTTATCCATGGAAACATGACTAAGTTTTTATTTTTTCTAGTATCCGAATTGTATCTATGAGTTACACACTGACAATTAAACATATTTCAAATGTAATAGCAGAACAGCATGTGCTACTCATCCATTTTGAAATTCTGCCCACAATCACGTCATTAACTGCACACGGCGCATGCGCTGCGTATGAGCCATCTGCTCTGAGGAGTGAGTTAGACAGGGAAGCCGCATATCACGATACCTACTATTCCATCGGTCCCTAGTTAAACCAAGACATCCTATGCACTTCATCCGCACATTGCTAACTTCCGCACCAAATATAAGGTGTACACGAAAATTTAAAATCGAAAACCCAATGGTCATTTCCTCATGTAAGCAGGAAATCTTCCCCTATAATACAATCGACGAATGGAATGCTCTCCTGTTTGAAATTAGAGATGCGTTAATAAACTGCAAATCCACAAACTGTGCCGACCATGATCTACACGCCAATAGAATAATTAAAAATTATATAATGGACTTCCAAAACTAATTGTAAACTCTCATGATGTTTTCTACTTATACATTTATATTGTGTCCCAGAGGGACGTTGTAATAATACATAAATAAATAAAAATAAAATAAAATAATTGTCTATTTGCTGTTTCGGTAGCCTTGACATGGCTCACAAATTTCCCATTACCAGCGAACTTCTTCCACCTCCGTTGTTCGAAATTTTATCCAACCCACACCCCTTTTCGTCGACCTCTCGGGATCTCCTCCGTTCTCTCCTATTGGTTCGTTCTCCATTACGTTGGTGGCGACGAGCATTACGCCAGCTAGCTTTCTACTTTGATGAGTAGAAAATACGGGTGTGAAAACAGCTGACGCTGTCATCGGAATCCTTGATGGATGGTGGATTCCGTGGCATGCTAGCCATCCTGAACCGCAGAGAATCCTGCGAAACCATGGCATTGATAGGTTTATCTTTGTAAAGGTTCTGGAGAGGGCGTCAGCGATTACGTGCTCGGATCTTATGTATTTCAGGGAGATGTGGTACTCCATGATGTATTGCGGTACTCCATGATCGTCCTTAATTAATCTTCCTGGTTGCATATAATGCCTCTATACCTGGGCCGCATGGGCTTCTGCTAACAGCTCCTTCGCATAAATGGACAACTGAGATTCCTTGCTCCTAAAACATCTTAACTCGTATGCCACCGGAAAGTTTTCCTCCATAGACTTGGGTGGCTACGGCTCCAATTGCGTCTTCCGACGCGTCGCACAAGATTTAAGATGGGGGCTTCTGAATGACTTCTTAAATTTATCAAATGCTGTCTGCTGCATGGGTCCCCACGTGTAGATGGCGTCCTTCTTTAATAGGTCAAAGAGGGGTCCCGTAGTTTCCGCATAGTCACAAATACAATGTCTTTAGAATTGGGCGGTACCTAAAACTGATCTAAGTTGGCGGATATTAGATGGCTTGCGTCACCCTTTTTTCAAGCACCTTCCCTCTCGCCGATAGCTTATAATCTAGGTATTCTACCTCTTCGACTCCTATTTGGCACTTAGATGGCTTAAGAAAGAATGTGTGCTGGCGGAGTCTTTCGAACACTGAACCTAGCCGTTTCTTAAGCTCTTGCATACTCGAGGCGTAAACCAATATGTCATCCAAATAAGACACAACGCCTTTATTGATTGTCCCTTGTAGTGTCTCGTTCATCGCTTTGGCGAAGGTGGCAATCATGCCCTTTAAGCCAAAAGGCATCACCAGGGGTACATTGTTCGACTTGCGAGTGCGCTTACAGTGACGTCAATTTTGCCTTCAACGTCACCACTTCGCTCGCGAATTCAAGGGTGTCGTATTTGGACAGTGGAAAAGTGCAGTCGACCAAGTGTCAAGTGCGCGCTCAGAAAAGTGACTTCTTCGGGTGCGCTAACACAAGCGCGCGACACTAGCACCTGAGATTCCTGAATTTCACAGCAGTTCATACGAAATCAAGATGGCACACTTCTACAGCTATCCGTTTTAGAAAGCAATATAAAATTAATTAGGAACATGTCGCTTGTGATGATTATACAGTTAATTTCAACGGACTGTCAGTTCTCTTTGTAGAGGCATTATTTTTGACTCTTGTCTGCACTTGTACAGTGGATTCCCGCAGCGGTGTCCGCCTCAAGCCCCGGAGTCGCGGCGAGGGTTAAGGCCCGTTTCACTGCCATTTTCCCGAGTCACTTTATCCGTCTGTCTATCGTAAATTTAGCTATTTTTTTAATTTAATAAAAAACTTCAATAAACAATAGGACTCCAAATTTCTTCTTGTAATATTTCAAACTTAAATATATATATACTTTATATTAAATAAGTAAACAAATTAAATGAGTATTAGGAACTGTTATCAGATTTTATTTCTTCATTTAATTTAACTTATAATTGACATAACGTTAAATATGTATTTAAAATGATTATTTATATTAAAATTTTTTATACTAAATCGTCTAAACTTACACTGCTTTTTTTTTTTGTTTTTTTTTCAAACACAAAAATGAAAAAAGGGGTACATCAAACAAAGCTGAGCTTAAACAGAGTAGATCCCTGATACAGTCACAAATTCGACAAATGAAAACAGAAAAGACAAAAAAAATGAAAACACAAACAAACTACAAAACTATGTTAAAAATTAATATACTATATTAAAAATTTGATATTATCTATTTTTTAGCTAATAATTTAAAATGCATATAATTATCTATCTTTTTTAAATCTACTGGAAGTTTATTCCAAATAGAAATCTTACGATTCGTAATCGTATATCTACCAATATTTTTCTTTGATTTTACTATTCTTAAATTATTTTTAAATCTTGTATTATAACAATGAAAATATAAATTTTTATCAAAAACAGAACTTCTAAAATACATGGTGTTTCAAAATTATGTACAATAAATTTAGTGACATATTCTTCAGGTCAAAAGAAGACGAAAATGTTCTATAGCACTTTGTCTGGAAACGATTTGTTTGCGAGTAATCCAATATCATACAGTAGGGAAGCACGGTAGTTAGCGGACGATATTTTAGCAGTTCCAGCGTTTCGACCCAACACTAGGTTGAGTGGTTTGTTCCATTTAAACCTACTTTAGGGTTGTTCCATTAGTTGTGTACGGTTGTTTCCATTACTGTAGTTTCACTACTGTACATCCACTAGGAATATCAATTTCAGAACTTTTGCGTGCTTTGACATACGCATTACGATTTACGTAAAAAAAAAAGTCATGTACACGTATTCCAGTGCAGAATACACTGACATGCACCTAATGTATGGTCTTGCGGACGGAAATGCTGTGGAAGCAAGAAGACTCTACCAAGAACGCTTTCCGAATAGACGTTTGCCAAATAACCGAACATTTGTATCTGTCGACAGACATTTGAGGGAGCGTGGTTCCTTTGGCCGTCAAACAGGACAAGGGCGGCCTGTAGCACATTCTCCGGATGAGGAGGATGTGATAATTGACATCATACATGATGAACCACAGACAAGCACCCGTCGTATTTCTTCCATGGTACACATTCCGCACTCATCTGTTTGGCGCATTCTTCACCGTCAGCTTTTGCATCCATACCACCTGCAACTGGTTCAGGCACTGAACCCAACGGACTATCCACACCGACAACGATTTTGCCAATGGATACAACGTCGTCATGCTGCAGACCCTAGTTGTCTCAGCCAGATACTATTCACGGACGAACCAACCTTCACCCGGATAGGAATCGTAAATTCTCACAACCAGCACCATTGGGCAGATGCTAACCCGCATGTTACCAGAGCTCGAGCGCAACAAGAGCGTTTCTCCGTGAACATTTGGTGTGGAATTGTCGGAAATAACTTAACTGGCTCTTATGTGTTGCCGCCACGATTGAAAGTGGACAATGAACAATTAAAAAATAAAATACTAAACATTATATTCCTTTTATTTTGATACCAAAGAAAGGAATAGCTGAAAATTAGTAAAAGAGGTGGGGGAATTAAAGTTGCAGTGACGTAGACAATGATAACGATGCAGACGCAGTGGCCAGAACAATAGCTGCGCTTGGAGTGGCTAATCGCACTCCAAGAAAATAACGCTTTTCTTACACTCCGCTCTGATTCTCTACAAGCGATGGCTAAAAGCCAGTTGTTCGACACAAACCTCAAGCGCGCTCGGATTAACGCGACCTTGGGGCGAGTGAAAGCGCGATTCGATAGCATGCTTTCCCTAAATGTTGAACAATGCACCTTAGAAATTCAAATAGGCCAAAATTGCGTTCTAAACGCAGTTAATGGTATGTCCGATGGTCGCATGCAAATCTGGCGGTATGCCTGAAGAATGTCCAATTTTGTAAAAATTTTGGCATTCTCTAGCCTATCGAGTAAGGAGTCTGGGCGAGGTACGGGATCGAAGTTATCCTTGGTCATCTTGTTTATCTTGCGAAAATCGACACATAACCGTAGTTTGCCGTCTTTTTTGGGTACAAATAGTATCGGCGACGCAAAGGACGAGGTGGAAGCTTGAATCAATCCTTTACTACCAAGTCCTTCAGTGTTTTCTCCAATTCTTCCTCCTCATCACGTGATAAAGGATAAAGAAGCGAGTGAAAGGGATTGAAGTTTTGTTCTAGTTGAATTTCGTGATGTGTTTCTCTTTCAGGAGGCAGACCTGGTAGCAACTCCTCTTGAAATAAGTCGGAGAATTCCTTAGTTAACTTTTAACATTGGGGATGAACGGATGCTAACTCTGTTGCCGATTTGGGACTTGTGAACACGGCGTACACCGGCTTAGCAGACTCATATGACAGAAATCGTTTTCCGAGATGAAGCAGTTTCCCTCTTCTCCTTGCCAGTGAGGCAACCAGCATTTTTTTCCTTTGAGAGTTGTGGCACACCTCTTTTTTTTCCAATCTTCGATCCAGTGTAGTCCGAGTATGGCGTCGTAGCGTTGTATCTAGACATTGTCGAAATTGACTTTACCTTGATAGCGGCCGTTTTTACCCGTAACGTACTATGGGTAATGGGAACTGGTTGGCCGGTTGCAAAGGAAATTGTCTTTGGTGATTGCAAAGCAGTAGTGGCTAGCCGTAACCGGGCACATACCTTGATATCGATATAGTTATCGAGCGCTCCTGTGTCAACTAGTGCCTTGCAACTTTGTCCGTTGATATAAATACTTATAACGCACAGGTCCTTAGACATTGTCTTATACACAAAGTTCATTTGAGTCTGCGGTTTCTTGGCTGCTGGTTAAGCTTTCTTTTGTTGAGGACATTCTCTCCGTAAATGATCGTGGCGGCCGCAGTTATAACACCTCTTGGGGTCGCGGCGAGGTGGGCGTCTTCGACTCTGGATAGCGTAAATTTGCATTGGTTCTTCGAACGGCTCCGGGTGGCCTTGATGGGCGCAGAACCATTTTTCCACAAACAGTATCATTCCTCCAGATTTCTCACCTCTTTCATTTTAAGCTGGGCTGCAATCTTAAGAGGGAGTCCTTGCAGGAATAAGTGTATTTTTTCCGTTTGTGATGAGTCGGTCTGTCTGCAGGCTAATTGACGAAAACGAATTATGTATTCGGCCGCATTGCTGCCTCTCAGTTTTTGTAATTCGGTTCTTTTGGTCAATCGCGTTGTCCTCTGCTGTAAACCTCTAGGTACTTTCGTTGAAAGTATTCCTACAATATTAAGGGATTGGCTTCAGCGAAGTTTGCGTACCACATGGCAGCTGCTCCTGTAAGGTAGGCCAGCATAATCTGCATGTAGTGCTGCTGCGGTATTCCTTTGTATTTGGCCACCGCTATAAATTGTTTTAGGAATTATTCAGGGTCCTCTTGGGATTTCCTGCGAAGCTTGGAAACTGAAGGGATTCCACTACTCTCTGTATCGGGGAGCACTGTAAATCCCTGATGGCTTGGGTGAGGTGAACAAAATGCTCCATTCCTCTGAAGGCACAGCACAAATGAAGCACTCTTTCACACACTTTAATGGTAGAGCAAATGACGAAATTGGGAAAGGTTTTAAGCACATGCTAATTAAACATCGAAGGCAAAGGAATTCACCTCCTTATGCTGATGAGATGAGCTTTCTCTAATTGAGTAAGCACAAAACAGGTAAGAATGGTAAGTCTGCAGAGCTGCACGATGAGTCTCCACTGGGTAAAGGTGACGCTAGCAGATAAATGTTGACTAAATGGTAAAGGGAGAGGCGAATAAAAATTAAGGAATCAAGTGGATGCTCTCGCTTCCCAAACATAGCGGATACTACTAGCAACTGTTATGACAGTTAATAAAGCAAGCGGTAACCTTTATCGTTACCGATATGAAGCAATAAGTCAATACGGCGAAATATGTTAGTCTTTAAGTGATAAGAATAAACCCAATTGTTACTCTAAATAACTTGCGAGACCGAAGGGCCACAATCCTTGAACTCTCGGGCAATGTCAAGTTCATAACTACGCAATTCTATAAAGGTACGACAGGCTCAATGCTGCTGCCAGGATGAAATTTGCAAGAAACGAGATGCATACAGGTAATATAAGTGTTCCATATCTTTAGTCGTTCATGGGAGTTGTAGCAAATACGCCAACTACGCAGTACACTCGCACAATCAAGACTCCGAGCCGACGAGTCGTTGTAGCGAGACTCTCCGTCGCGTTGACGCTGCTCGCTGTTCTACCCGACGTTCGTACTCGGAAACTTTTTCGCTACGGTTTCTCGCTTAAGGTACGTTCACAAAGACGCGGTGCATGCGGAAGCGGTAGTGCGGTAGCCAATCAGATTCATTCAATGAATGAATGAAATGAATAGGATTGGCTACAGCTCTGCCACTTTACCGCGTCTTTGTAAACGTACCTTTACTCTCTATAAGCAATAATTGTCTATTAGCTGGTTTGGTAGCCTTGACATGGCTCACAAGATTCCCGTTACCAGTGAACTTCTTCCACCTCCGTTGTTCGAACTTTTTCTTCAATCCACGTCCCTTCTCGTCGACCTCTCAGGATCTCCTCCGTTCTCTCCTATTGGTTCGTTCTCCATTACGTTGGTGGCGATGAGCATTACGTCGGCTAGCTTTCCACTTCGATGAGTAGTAAATGCGGGTGCGAAAGCAGCCGACGCTATCATCGGAATCCTCGATGGATGGTGGATTCTATACACTGCGCTCTTGAATATATTCATTAGACCTTAGATGACTAGAAACATAGCTTGGTCCTATGAGTCACGATTCAAATTGGTGCAAGCTGATAGGAGGTTCGAGTGTAGCGCAGACCCCATGAGGCCATGGTCCCAAGTTGCTAGGAAGGCACTGTGCAAGTTGTTGTGGCTCTTTATGATGTGGGGGATGTTCTTATATGGCAAGGGTTTGGGTCCGCTGATCAAATTGGACCTACCATTGACTAGAAATCGTTACATATAGCTACTTGGTAACCATTTGTAACCCTTTATGGCCTTCATGTACCCTGTCAATGATGGGATATTCTAGGAGGACAATGCACCGAGCTAACATTATTCGCGATTGGTTTGAGAAGCATTCTGAACAATACAATGAATGAATTGGCCACCTAGGTTGCCAGATATGAACCCAATTGAAGATACTTGGGATATCATCGAACGATCCATCTTAGATTTTAACAATCAGTAGTTTTTCGTTTTTTGAAAACAATGAAGGTTACATTGCTGTTTAGACCAAGATGGTTAGGTGACTTTTCCGCGTCAGGGCACGGCCTTCTAGAAATTACCAGGCCTGAACATAGTTGTGTTTCAAAATACTCGAGGCGATTTCAATGGACCGGGCAAAAAAAACTCTACCACAACGTCATCGAAAACGTCACAGTTTAGCTCGAATTTTGAAACAGCAACTTCTACCAACAACTCCTAGAAAGAAAGCCTGCGCACTTAAACGTCATACATTGTTACATGTCATAAAAAGTCATAATTTAGGGCTTATTACTGGTAGAAATGCGATTAACAATGCCTTTTTTATGATGATGTAACAATGTATGACGTTTCAGTGAAGAAAGTGAAATTAGCGAGGCTTTCGAGATCAGTGAGACGATTTTCGTTTGGATGAAAGAAACAGGATGGACAACTCCTTATACTTCCCCAGCAAGTTTGATTTCAGAGCGATCTCTGTATTTTTGTATGAAAACTAGCATCTGTCGTCTGCTTAGATAGAAGAAGAATCGCTGTCCATAGGCTACTGATTGTTGTTGACATATTTCTAGGAGACCAGAAACAGCTGCGATTTCTTTGAAACTTACAATATAAATTTCGATCATGTGTACAGAAATGATTTAAGGAAGACATCTTTTCTATTTTCTTTTTGATATCATTTAATGAAATTTCAAAGATAATTTTTAAAGCAAATCTTTATACGTATATAATTAAATTGTTTAAAGAATCGTATGTAATTTTAATATTGCATATTTCAATAAACTAATTCAATTAAATAATAAAAAATACTTTAATACAAAAAAATTCAAAAGAACTCGTAATATTTGCGAGAGGCTGTCATGCTTTTCTCCTCTTAATAGAAACCATGCGAAGCGAAACCAAACGTTTCGGTATTGTCATAGCCAACAATGATAACATGTTATCTTTGTTGGCTTTGGTATATTCACTTAAGAATCCAGAGGGCGCCAAAGAAAAAAAACTCACGCACGACTCATAGGAGTCGTCCGTCCTGTTTCTTTCATCCATGCGTTCTCCTACTTTCATCTATCGGATGCGACGTCAAATCCGCGTCACGAACGCCATATCTCGAATTTTGAAACAGAAAAATCTCGAACTTCTCGATTTCCTCGAGTTTTGAAACACGGCCCACGGAAAAGATAAAAGATTGCTACGTCGTTCCGGTAGTGCAATTGCAGAAGTAAGTTCAACGTCACAATCTTAGTGCTTCAACAATATTACTGACGTCATGTTCAGACTTGGTTGTTTCTAGAAGGCCGTTGTCAGGGTCTGTTTATCAAGCTGGCTTTGATTTTGCGGAAGGCCTACGAGAGAGACATGCAGTGAAATTCAAAAATTATCTAACCATCTTAGTCCAAGCAACAATGCATCCTTCATTGTTTACATCTTGGATTTAATAATCGGTATTTTTTCGTTTGTTGGAAAGAATAAAGGTTACATTGTTGCTCAGACTAAGATGGTCAGGTGATTTTTGAGTTTCAGGATCTGTCTTTCTAGTTGGCTTTGGATTTTGCTCCGGCCAACGAGAGACAAGCCTGGACACTCAAAAGTCACTTGACCATTGGGGTCCGAGCAATAATCCATTCTTAATTGTCTCCATCTTGGATTTTAACAATCAGTGTTTTTTCAATTTTGAAAACAAAGAAGGCTGGACCGCTGTTCAGACCAGCGTTGCCAACCGTGTAATAATTATTACATTTGTGCATTGTTTAGCTTGTATTATAACAATATCCAACAATAAATATTCCCATGTAAAAACCGGTAAGTTGACAACCCTGGTTCAGACCCCGATGTTAAGGTGGCTTTTGAGTGCGCAGGCCTTTCTCACGTTGGCCTCGATTTTGCTATAGTGAGGTCACGCGATTTTCCAACCTGCAGTTGAAAAAAAAGCATTGCTACGTTTTGAACGATGCTACCAATACGTAGTGGCAGTTGTTTACACGGTAATGCTCAACCGCTAAAACACTGTATAGGGGAATGATATGAGCAGCGGTCGATACAGCACTATATCCCCTATGCCCCATCCAGTGATGACCATCAAAAACATACCAAACGAGCTTTCAAACGTGTATTCTGGAATGAATGTTTTGTCACATGGGGGGGGGGG
>JAHWFO010070639.1:303386-316171 GCA_023313115.1 Rhysida immarginata | reverse complement strand
GTGGACCCCTTTTTGGAATTCACGCGCTAAAACAGTGACCGTAAAGATAACCAAAATAATGACATGTCATAGAACAATTGATTCGTCAGGAATGAATAAACTGCTACTTTCATGATCATCAGTTAAGCATTGTGACCTGGGCACGCCCACGTGAAACCGTTTTGTCGAGGCTCAGGAATTAAATCATTCAATATTTGAGCAATAAATTAGACATAAATTTGGAAAGAATTAAATGAATTTCCGTTACTAATAACTTAGCTAGACCTTAAATTCTCGAATTTAATATTGCTTCTATGTCACAGATAAAGCTCCTTGGAATATTTACAAGATTTTATTCTCATTTCACATCTGAATTTTTTTTACTATTTATTAGAAGAAACGGCAGAATAATGCTATCATATTTTAATTGTTACTATTGTTTCAGAAAAGTATATACATTTCAATTATCCAATTATATACAATTATTATAGATATAAAAAGCAAGAAAATAAAAACATTTCCGAATGACTAAATTCGGAAAGAAGAAGCTAACGAAATTAGGAACTATCATCAATATCCTGGGTTGTCAATTTTTTTATCATAATTATTAATACAAATCTACATTAAAACTTATTTCACTATTATCAGCATATAGACTGTAATAAAATTTAATTATTAGAAAGGATGTATTAATTTTTATGAACTCTGTTGATTTTTAAACTCTATTCAAAGTGATCGCTCGAATCTTATTTTTAACAGCATTGCAAAAGGTTTCGGTTTTGACGATATGCTGACAAACGCCATTAGATGGCAGCACGTTAAAATCCCCCTAGTTTGTGCTCGATGATGGGACCAGCTTTAACGTGGAAGAGACTCACTCTCCCTTATGAGCTCTTGATTAGCAGAAACAAAACAAAAAAAAAATATTCAAATCGGTCAAGGCGTTTTTAAGTTTTAGCGAGACTAACGAACAGCAATTCATTTTTCTATATATAGATTTTATTTGTTTTATTGTACGAAATTTAATCGATGGATGGCAACTTTTTTTAAATTTTTATTAATTTTATGTTTATATTCGATTTCATTGCTAACTTCTTGAATTAATTGGTGTACAATGTCGAAATTCTCAGTGCTCTTTTTATTGAATAATTATAATAAATATTACTTGCAGATTTATAAACACAATGCTTATCAATCTGCCAGCAATTATTTAATTATTCAACCTGTACAGTTATTTTACTGCTTGTTTAAATTCTGTTTATTATTTAATAATGAGTTTTCCGAAAATTTTAATGCTTAATGGCGATAGCATTATTCTCATATCATTCTTTGTTTTTTAACCTTTTGTATTCGTCAAACTAGCGATGGCTTCCTTTTTGTAGCGTTTCTTTGATGGATCACATTTTGCTAAAGCTCTGGATAGGGAGCTTTACATTCTGCCACTCAAGGGAGTTTTACATTCTGTGAAACTGACGATTTTAACGCATTGGTCGCGACGATCGCGCCGTTTTTCAAGCGCAGTTCAAAATTTCTCCGCTCAAGTTCGCCAATACGTGCTCGATGATGGGACCAGAAATCCTATCTAGTGTCTCCCTTATGAGCTCTTGATAGGACTTATATTCAAAAATAATTAAAGCGCTATTTCCCTTACCATGTTTCACCAAAAAATTTCTTAACAAATTGTTTGTTAGAGTAAGAATATATTTTACATTGAAATTTTTTAACAAACACCAATGTAAAGGCATTAAAAATTTCATTTGGTCCATATGATTTGTTTTTTTATTCTTAATTTTACTTGAATTTTTTTAAGCCATCAGATGATGTTCTTTAATACAATGTAAAATGCAATTAAATTTTATTTCATGTTTTCTGCCTTAAGATTAATTAAAATGCTATGTATTACTAATATTTGTAACAAAGAAAAATATTTTAAAAAATTAAAAAAATGCTAAAGAATAAAATATTAATTTCCTAAGGCATTATAAATCACAGAAAACATTTTATATAATTATGTCGAAAAAAATTTGCAACTGTATAATAACACAGAGCATTATCGATGGAGTACAGTCAGAAAATATGGCGATTGTCGAACTTTCCTACCAAGCATGGTCTGACACAACATCAAAGGTTTCGCCTTGGAGTGCGCCTACTGTCTAACTTTACTGTGGTTGTACTCGAAGAACTCGAAATATGCTCCACTCACGAAGTATTCGACATATGTATCTTGGCAACATCTGTTGGCAATTATTCTCCTTATATCTAGATTCTTAAGGAACAAAACCACAGTGCGATTTACTCGTTACGACATCTGTTGACATTATAATTTTGCTGCAACCACTTGTTGTTTTTTCCCGTGGGAATGAGACTGTTTCGCGTAGAAAAAAGTATCCTATATGTTGACTCAGGTAATAAATAACCTTCACAGCAAATTTCAACGAAATCCCTTCCGTAGTTTTGGCACAAACCTCTAACATATAAACAGAGATACAGACAAACAGACTAAAATCCTAAATTATTGTTTGGGCTTGTTTCGTTTATAACCCCACAGAAATTCTAAAAACTGTTCTTTGAGCTTCAGTATCGGTTATAATAAACGTAGCAATCATTTTTTCTGAAAAAAAATTAATGTAAATTTTTTGCCTCGCTACTATTTTATTATGTATATAGATTTCCCTTTATTTGATTTTTGATGTTATTTTTATTTATTTTGCATTGTTTTCTTTTTATATAAATAGAGAAAAATAGTAAAGAAAATATAAATGTGAGTTGCATTATTATGTGAGTTCCATTATTATTATTTACTTGTGAGTTCATCAACTTTCTGATGGTTTGGAATAGAGAAATTCTCGATCTCCCATTGGGCTTTCAACCGTGACAACTTGGTTGTCTTTAAGACACCTTGAGCCAGCTTGGCTGTCTGTGGTGTCTGCGATAGCCCAATTGGTAGAGGCATCGGCCATGATAGTCGAGGTTCCTGGTTCAAATCCGGGTCGCAGAATTTTTCCTTCTGTTTTTCAATTGAAAATTCCGTATGAAAATTTAAATCATCATCAGTAATAAATTGCAACTGAATAAACAAACTTTATAATTTAACGCATAATTTAATTTTTGCAATATTCATTTTCCTCAGAAATAAAATAAATTAAATATGTGCAGGCTTCCCACATTGTAAAGGGAAAAAAATGAAAACAATTAAATTTAATAAAAAAAAACTTTTTAATATCTAATTATATTGAAAAATAGTTATTCAGAACCAAATATTTTATTTACAAATACTGTTGTCTCAATGAGAGGAGTCTGTACAAGTCTAATTAATTGACTGTTTGAATAAATTTATCGCTTGCATGAATGCTAGTCATTTGTTCATTTTTAGAAAAAAATTACACTGTCCAACAACAAAAAAATTACTGAACAGTGAAGCACCGTTTCTAAGATAATTTTTTGCGTAGATTACAAAAATGACGCTCATTTTTGCGTATCAGGTCTCAATTTTTCGTAAATCGTGATTGAAATTTTTATATTTTTATGTAAATTTGACACTTACACGTAAGTTTCAAAATTACTTAATATATTTTATTTTCAGCTACATATAATATTTAAATAAATGAAAATGCCTAGATGAATATGTAAAAACTATCCAGATAATTTTTGTTATACAGTAAAACCCCGTTACAACGTACCTCGCTTTAACATACATTTCAGAATAACGTACAAATTTCAAATCCCCGTCCCAAACGTAGGTATTTTAATGCTAAAAAGTTTCAGAACAACGTACCCCACTTTAACGTACATTTCAGAACAACGTACTAATTTTACATCCCCTTGGTTAAATTATCTTTTCAGTACAACGTACATCGTTCACATATCTTGCTCTGATTGGTCAAAGTTGCATTACCCATGCGAAAGTTGCAACTGGGCCAATGGGCTAATTAAGCCGAGTTCACATTCATTGGTTGGTTAGTACAGCAAATATAAACCCTGAAATCTCTGCATGCTACTTAGTCGGGATCCAATTTGTGCTGCAATTAGATTAGAGACCTTCACTTGACGGACGATTGTCCATCTTCAATACGCTAAGATTATGTGTATGTTTATTTTAATTTATGTTTGTTTAATTTACGTGCATGTAAAAGGGTGACTAGCGATCGGGAAAAGTCAGGGAATTTTTTATAACTGTGTTAGTATATACCTAATGTAATATTACATATGGTATATGCTATAGTGTATTTGAATTGAATAAAATAAAATCCATTCATGTATTCTTATGTTTTTCTATGAATATATGCATTTTTCACAAGCCCCCCTCCGAGTTTCAGAATAATGTACACCTCAGAATAACGTACAAATTTCCAGGTCCCTTGAAGTATGTTGTAACGGGGTTTTACTGTATTTGTGGATGTGTAAAAACAAAGGTTTATAAGCGAAAAATATCAAATTACATCAAAAACTTTATAATCTATATTTCGAAATTGAAGTGGGAGATCAATTAATTAAGTGAAACTAAAGTGTTTGGTCTAAAATGCCTTAATTTACTGAAATTATAAAATTTTAGTATGCGATTTACCAAAAATTGAGACCCGATAAAGAAAAACGGTTTGCAGATTCGGAATCAGCGCATCCAAATTACCAAAAGTCAACTACTCTTCGTCTAGTAATTTTTTGAAAGTTAAAAATTGTTGGACAGTGTTATTAAAAGGCTTAACTAATTATGAAGGCATATTAAAGCATGTTAAATATGTATTACCGTTTCTGGAGGAATCAGCTGCACAAAATTGGTCACATACGTAAAGATGGAATTTTTTTTCAAAATTTCAAGATATCGAGTTATGAGTTTTTACGTTGATTACAAAGAAAAAAAAATTAGATCATATTTTTCTATTGAAAATTTTTTATTAATATATATTTATTATTTATCTGTAATATATGTTAAAACTACAGTACATAAAATTATAGTTTTAATCAAAGCAAATGCAAATTTATCACAGCACTTCTTTTCTAATATCCATATTGCTTCATTTTCTATAATTTTTTAATTTGACACTTCTACAACGTCATCTTCAAAATAACCAAATATTTAAATGAAATAATAAATGATATTATAACTGGAGATAAGCCTACCAAGCATCAGAATAGTTCTTTTAAAATATCATTAATGAAGAAGCGAACTCAGCCTAATTCTTATCTCGAAACTTAGAAACATCTTCACATTTCACACAATATTTGAATCACGTGATCGTGGAATCCTGTGATCCACGAGCATTTGTCAACGATTCACGTGATTTGAGTTCAAATGAGAACAGTTTGCCCTAACAGCTGCTGCATGACTAATGCCAACTTGCCGACATCAACCTCAACTGTCATTGACAATCATGAACACACCCAAAGCTTCATTGGCGGTCATCTTTCTACACCTCAGCTTCGAAAACTCTCTCCTAACCAAGACTTACCTTATCATGACCGGCCAGCTTGATATGTTATAATATCCCCCCAAACCTGTGATCGTATACAGGGCCGTAGCCAGGACGTTATCTTGGGGGGGGGGGGTCGATTTTCAAAAATTCCGGACCTTTTTTGAAAAATTCCACTGAGTCGGACCTTTTTCCATATTTGGAGGCGGACCCTTTTCCATAATGGGGTGGTCGTTGATCCCCCCTCGAACCCCCCCTGACTACAGGCCTGGTATAGTGATATTTATTGAATAAAGCTTCCCTGCTCCGTATTTTAGATTACCCTTAATTAATCCCTTCTGGATAAATGGCAACTCCTAGGCTGATTATATTAAACCCAAAATCAAAATATAAGAATAATTATGTTTATTAATATGACAAAATCGTTAAATACAAATATGACAAATATTATAGAAATAATAAAAAGAATGATCGTAAACTCCTTGGGTAACAGTGATAACAGTACAACTATAAATTTAAATTTTTGTACTTAAAGTCAATTGGCAAGTTTTTTCCTTAAATTTCTATTTCCTTCATGCACATAGAATTCTTACATAAATTAACGTTTCTTTAGAGAGTTCTAGAGTTCACCCTTTTCGGAACAGTTCTTAAGGATGATCTAGCTGAGTTCTAATCTAATAAAACTCATGTTGCACTAGTGATAATTTCGTACTCGCGTGGGCTAAATAATTAACACACAACACAGTACCTTAGAGCCTTCTGTCACACATGTATTCTTTCGTCGCCATGCCGAAATCGCCGCTCGTTCGTAAATCATTGTTGTCGCCCAGTCGGATTCTCGTTCACCTGCAGGTCCCATCTGCGATGTCCGTCTGATCGTTTGAATATGGCTGAAGCAAGGAGTTCCATGGATGTCGTAAGACAACTAGTGGTTTCACCAGCGCAGCAAGCGGTAAGCAACGTCCAGGTTCCGACGACCTCAGAGCAAAGTAGTTTGGATATGGAACCAGCGTTTAAAGACCACGATTTTAACAGCGTATTTGATGAACCGGGACCTACGCAATTAGGTATTACCCGGAAATATACGCCAATATACCACAAAAGGCTTCCTCGACGAGAGTCAACCTACGGTAACGACAATGGTCAAGGACTCTTCAAGAGAGACGGTAGACGCAGATCGAAAGACAGGAAGTCGTCTACTCATCAGGTAAACGTCATGTACGAAAATGAAGAGGCTCATACAAGCGATTCTGATGAAGCTTCTATAGAAGACATCTTTGGGGAAGCGAATTGCTGTATTTCTCTATTTTCCATAAAGGAAGCCAAAAACGAAAACCAAGCGTCCAAGGAAGATGATTTCATTTTCGATTTGGTATCACAAATTTATGCCCAAGCAAGAGAAAAAGGTATTAGCGTGGAAAGTGCCTTCAGCGATACAATTATGGAGAAGAAGGTTAAAAAGAAAAAACGACGACGGAAGAAATTAAGAAAACGCTTGGAATCTGACAAAATTGCTAATTATGATTCAAGCTCAAAAGGCGCCGTATTTAATTTTAGTGGAACTATGTTAAATGATACAGTACCGAACCAGTGTACAGGGGACATTCCGAAGCAAGGTAATTCAAATGGAATTGATAATGTTGTGGTAATTCTGAACGGATCTCAAGGAGAATTTTCTGCATCAGCCGAAGAAGCGGCTGTGTTTATTAAGAGTTTCGTCCTGCAGCATCCAGATTCGCCGTATCTAGGAAAATTGTTCTCTCTGACAGCCCTCAAGGAACAAGATGTTATTCCGATTAAAGACTTTGAGGACGCCTTAATACTTACGGCGCAAGAAATTAAAGAGACTCAAATGCGGAATAAAGCAGACTCGCCCAAATATTTTATTAATGTGAATTATCCAATCAACGCAGCACGAGAAGGTACTCTGGCAGGAACTAAAGCCATCGATACGCTAGTCGATAGCGAGAATCGAACGGGTCCTGAAGAATGCGAATCGGAGTTGAAAGCATTGTCCGACCAGATGATGCAGTCCGACAGCTGGGTTAAAAATAATGATAGGATGGAAGACGCTCGAAATAACGTAAGCAACGAATCCATTTTGAGGACAAATGCTGCAAACAAGGGCGTTTACGTTTCCAAGGGCGATGAAGAAACAAGGCGGTGTGATGGCGATCCAGTAGCAGAAGACACCGTGTCCGACATTAAAGAATTAGGGCGGAACGACATACGCAGAGTAAAGGAAGGTCTTCGCAAGCCTGTTGCGAAACAGGAGAAGACGGGGACAAGAAGTAACTCTACAGAAAATAACGTCGTTCAAGAACTGTTAGCACGGCTAAAACAGTCAATAGAGCTTATTGACAAGTTTATTAACATCATAGAAGACGAAGAGTGGGCCAGTAGAAGATTAATAATATTTGGAAGCAATAGTCAGAGACCCAGCCAAGAGAAAGGTTATGTTGACGGGAAAAGAGAAAGGCAACGAGTCAACATAAGAAAATGTCATCGAAGAGAGAAAAGAGATTGGAATTGGAGAGATAGTGATTCAACGGAAGGAAAAGGAAGTTCTATAGCAAACCGACGTCACAAGGATATTAGTAAAAATAAATTTATCGAGCGATCGTCCAGAGGACGGACGGACTCAGTAAATATAATATTCCCAAATGAGTCGGCTTCGATAAAGAAAAAGAAATTGCCAAAATCAACATGGACTTCTCAAGTTAAGGCGAGCCATTGAGTAGAAAGACTATTGAGTGTGAGGGGCTCAAAGCCCAATCGTCAATTTCTTGTGAAGTGGACTGATTTCGACAAGCCATTATGGGAAGCTCTTTAAAACCTATTATGAGGAATATCGCGTTTACACAGCAAAATGCCATCATGTGCGATTCTCATTTGCAATAATACAAAATGTAATACAAAAGAGAAGAATGTTTCCTTTCTTCATTTTCCCAAAGATCTAAATTTAAATAAAAAATGCTTAATATCTTGCAAACTGGATAAAAATATTTGTGCATTGATTTGCTCTAACAAGGCCTCCTATAGACAAGGCCTGCTCACTCAGATAAAATGGCAGCAATAGAAGGCTGGCTGATGATAAAGCTGAGATGGATTTTTTAAATGGTGAGCAAACAGAATGCAAAAATGCACAATATGATTTTTTATTCACAATATTCATCACATTAAAATATTATAATACTGTATTTTAGATTTATTAAGCTAAACTGACCTTTTGAAGGAGACTTATTTTGTATTACTAGAATTTAAATACTTAGATGACTGGGAATATTTTAATGTGAAGAATATTGTGAATAAAAAATCATATTGTGGATTTTTACATTGTGTTTGTTCAGCTTTTAAAATATATCCATCTCAGCTGTATCATCTGCTAGCCTTCTATTGCCGCCATTTTGACTGATTGAGCAGGCCTTGTCTATAGGAGTCCTTGGCTCTAACCATTTTAAAGATGATGATTATGAAAACAAATACCTAGGCCTATGTCAACTCATGAATCGAAGATCATGTCTAATGAAATCTGCGATTCTGAGATAGGAGGATGTACGAATTCATTAAATAATAAGTTATATTATAACTGGAGATAAGCCTACCAAGCATCAGATAAAGATTTTTTTATCGAAAAATGGAAGGAAAAATTCTGCGACCTGGGTTCGAACCAGGAATCTCAGCTGTCATGGCCGACGCCTCTACCAGTTGGGCTATCGCAGACACCCGGACAGCCATGCTCTCACAAGGTGTCATAAGGCTGGTTCCCATAGCTTCGATTTTAAGTGCGATCCGATGATAATTGCATCCGACTGATATTACGACCTCGGAATTTTAGTTTAATACGAGACTTCGTGTAGTTGTAGTGTACCTTTAGGATGCTAATATACTTAAATATTAAGGCGCACTATTCAGCCAATTTTGAAAAAAGACGGTTTAAAGTTTCGAGCACCATACATAAGGGAAAGTTTTCCTCCTTGATTGTAAGTGATCCAATAGCTCAGATAGCAGCGTGGTTGCTACTCACAAGTCAAAGCGTGAGGTGGCGGGTTCGAATTCCAGTTGTAACAATTTTTTTTACCCAAATAATTATTCAATATATTTTATTTACAAATTTATTTGTGACAACCAACTTTTTCACAAAATTTTCCTTTTCTCAAAATTATTATGCTTATTTTTATTGTTACAAGTGTCTACGGAGTAATATAAGTAACACAAGTATTTTCAGCAAAATAGCCTATTATATATGGAAAGGGTAAAAAATTCATTTAATGCAAATAGCAATACAGGGTGTTTCATAATTGGTGTCCAGTCTTTAGGTCCAAATAACTACTCAAGGGGAACAGATGGGGGAAAATGAATATTGATTATTTGGTTTTAATATTCCCTAATTCAGAACAAAAACATTTCGCGTCCCTGGGGGTGAAGGGGTAAATTTTGAAAATTTTAATTTTGTAGGGGTAGGGGTTAGACCCCATGTGTTATTTAGAAAGTTGTAGAGCATCATGTAAAATGTGGGTTTAGCAAAAAACCTGGTGAAAAAATCTCATCCCCTGCCCTTTATCGAGTGGGTAAAGTGAAAGGTTTCTAATGAGTTTTTCTATTTTTGTCTACATTAGCTAGCCATACTCACTCGGTAAACAGCAGGGGATGAGAATTTTTCACCGGGTTTTTTGCTAAACCCACATTTTACATGATGCTCTACGACTTTCTAAATAACATATGGGGTCTAACCCCTACTCCTACAAAATTAAATTTTTTTAAATTTACCCCTTCATACCCAGGGACGCGAAATGTTTTTATTCTTAATTAGGGGACATTATACCCAAATAATCAATATTCATTTTCCCCCAATGTGTTCCCCTCGAGTCGTTATTTGGACCTAAAGATAGGACACCAATTATGAAACACCCTGTATAACACAGAAGTAATAATGTTAATCAGTTAAAGTAACATGATATACATGAACCAGAATGATAATTGTCATAGAAGCATGGAAAACAAAAGATATCACGACAATTCGTACAACAAATAAATGAGGACTTTTTACAAGATCAAGGGGTTTTAAGAAAATCCATTGAAAAGCACACCTCGTTTACATTCACAGATTTCCCTTTCGAACCCGCCACCTCGAAAAATAAAATAAAATAGTTATTGCTTTTAAAATGTTGATTCTATACATTTTGCAGAAAATACTTTATTACTCTGTAGACACTAGTCACAATAAAAATAAGCATAATAATTTTGAGAAAAGGAAAATTTTGTGAAAAAGTTAGTTGTCACAAATAAATTTGTAAATATAATATATTGAATAATTATTTGGGTAAAAAAAAATTTGTTACAACTGGAATTCGACCCCGCCACCTCACGCTTTGACTTGTGAGTAGCACCCACGCTGCCGTCTGAGCTATCGGATCACTTACAATCAAGGAGGAAAACTTTCCCTTATGTATGGTGCTCGAAACTTTAAACCGTCTTTTTTCAAAATTGGCTGAATAATGCGCCTTATTATTTAAGTATATTAATACCCTAAAGGTACACTACAACTACACGAAGTCTCGTATTAAACTAAAATTCCGAGGTCGTAATGTCCCCTTGTGAGTCGAGCCTATGGAAACCTTCCATTTTTACCATTTTTCCTTCCATTTTTCGATAGAAAAATCTTTACCTGATGCTTGGTAGGCTTATCTCCAGTTATACTATCATTTATTATTTAATTTATCTGTGAGTTCCACAAACTTTCTGATGGTTGGATAGGAGAGATTCTCGATCTGTGAGCCAGGTGCCTGCCTCCCATTGGGCTTTCAACCATGACAACTTGGTTGTCTTTAAGACACCTTGAAACAGCATGGCTGTCCGGGTGTCTGCGATAGCCCGACTGGTAGAGGCGTCGGCCATGACAGCCGAGGTTCCTGGTTTGAACCCAGGTCGCAGAATTTTTCTTTCCACTTTTCGATAGAAAAATCTTTACGAATTCATTGTTTTCATAATCGTCGTCTTTAAAATGGTTAGATAACTACAAGCAAGAATGGATGAATGGGGTGTGCAACAAGAGAATGTTCTTCTGTTCTTGCTACAAGTGAATGTAAGAGCAAATTGGCTTGGTATTGTAAATATGTAGTTGATGCAGAATTTATAACTGATGATCTTAACATAACCTAAAGAATCCTTAATATCCCATGATTTAGTCGTAAATGTTAGGTAAGAGGATATACGAATTTATTGTTTTCAAAACGTCATCTTTGAAATGGTTAGAGCAATCACTGCTGTTATGGTGCAAATATTTTTATCCAATTTGCTTGATATTAACCAATTTTTAATTAAATTTGAATTTTTGGGAAAACGGCAAAAAAAAGCATTTTTATCTTATGTATTAAATTTTATATTATTGTAAGTGAGAATTGCGCATGATGGTATTTTGGTGCATAAAAGCACTATTCCCCATAACAATTTTTACGCAGTGGCTACGTTCACAGTTACTGTGAAAGCATAATGGCTCACGACAGTAAGGAGTGATGTCACATGTTATTGCAGGGAGTTGTTGTGTGGCACTTTTCGTGCAGTGGATGGCCGCACTGGTGAACGAACATATTGTGTTACTGTTCAACTGGAAAAATATTTATTTATTTCATTTTATTTATTTCTTGAGGGTTACAGGATAAATCTAACCAGGGCCAGTATGGCCAAACAGCCTACAAGTTAGGTCCCTGGTTATAAAAAAATAATCAAAATAAATTTGCAATGAAACAATCAATTAACAATGTGTTCAATAGGAAGAAGTTTCAAGACGTATCAAGAGTTGGAGAGTTTTATAAATGAACGGCAACAAAAAATATTTTTCAACTTCGGAAATCGCATTCTGTTTGCTAAATTATGTAAATAATAAATAAAGGGGACCAAATTGAATACGCAAACTTATTGGAGTATAAATTTCTTAGTCGGTGGACGAGGATTGGGGGGGGGGGGGGCAAATTCACAAGTAAAAACGGAAATGATATTAACACTATACAGGGTGATTTACATCGAATGTAAAATACTTAAAGGGGGTATTATAGAGGTTAAGATAAACACAAAACGTCCTATGAACATGGGTTCAAATATGAACGATAACTGAGATATGAACAGAAATAAATGCCGCCACCAAGATCAACAAGTTAATAACTCAGATTCTGTAAAGCCTAGATTAATGAAATTTGGAGGAATAACAGAGTACATAAGACTGTGTATACCTTTAAAATTTGATCGAATTCCAACAAGAAGTTTCCGAGTTACTCATTCAACATCATAACACGTGCTCACTTGTGAGTACTAACTAGCACTTGTTACAATTTTGACTGTGTAACTCAGAAACTTCTCGTTGGAATTCAATCAAATTTTAACGGTATACACAATCTTATG
>JAHWFO010070639.1:292522-302986 GCA_023313115.1 Rhysida immarginata | reverse complement strand
CCAAATTTCATTAATCTAGGCTTTACAGAATCTGAGTTATTAACTTGTTGATCTTGGTGGCGGCATTTTTATTTCTGTTCATATCTCAGTTATCGTTCATATTTGAACCCATGTTCATAGGGCGTTTTGTGTTTATCTTAACCTCTATAACACCCCCTTTAAGTATTTTACATTCGATGTAAATCACCCTGTACATTACTTTGTTAAATCGGTAGAAGGGTAGATCATAATACTGTTCCTATTAACTAAACAGGTGGTGGCATTTCAGGATAACAGAGGGACATCAGGAGTTCCAACTAGTTTCGCCATTTATTCCTGGCTTTGTCAAGGATATACACAGCAAGAGGCAAACGAGCCTTTATATACAGAACAGTGGTACAAAATATACAATGAGCGTTTTTTAAGATACATGAACCAAGAGGAAATAAAATAAGGGAGCCAATAGGTCCAAAAAGGAAATAATGGCCAATGGAATAAAATAGAATCGAAAAACACAAATTTGAATTATACAAAAGAAAAAATAATATATACAGAATTTATACATAGATGGGGCGTATTCAACATGGACGGAAAAGAGAACTTATCCGGTTGTTAATGGACAAGAGGATTTACAGAATTGAATAAAAGAACGTAAACAAGAACTGGCTAAGATATATACAAAAAGCAAAAGGCGTAAAATAATACAGAAAACGAGAGAAGGAAATCATAATCGATCAGAAAAAGAACCAAGTATTGCATGCATGTTAAAGTCCGTTTGGGAAGCCGGTGGGGGGGGGGGTGGACTTCTTGGCCTTGATTATTTCGATCGCTTCAAGGGTAAAAGTTTTTTCTGACTTTTTTATTTACAGACATGCAAGACAGACATAACCTCTTCTTGTGTTTTCAACGTGTGTCCGGAGTCTGCGACATGGTTTGCATAGTGGGAAATACGATCCCGTTTTTCGCAGTGCAAGATTGGGGGTCGATAATCCCACATAGAACATGTCGCAGAATGCACAATCCAGGCGATAAACTGCGGGTTGGGAATACTTGTTGGTGGTGATGGAGGAGGGTGGGTTCAGGGATCAAGCTGATGGGGTAGGAGTACGGAAAAATATTCGGAGGCCGAGGCATGACCGGAAATTAGAGAGCTGGGAGAAATTATGGCCCAAATATAATAAAACCTGAAAATCCTCACTAATACTTACAATATACGCAATTCCTCACCCTTACTGAGTCCCTCTCTTCCATTTACACAGATGAGCACCTCTCCCTTATGTCCCTTGACATCACCAACTTATACACGAATATCCCCGTTACCCCCATCTTTTCTATTTTTGAGTCCCTATTACTTGCTGCATCTTTCCCCAAACCCGATACTGTCGTCCTACTAGCTATCCTCTCTGTAATTTCTTTGCAGAACTACTTCTCCTTTAACAACTCCTACTATTCCCAACCCACAGGGCTAGGAATGGGATTCCTACTCAGCAGTTTTCTGTTTGAGGTTTTCCTACAGCACCTAGAAATAACATATGTCACCCCCTTTCCCAATAATTCCTCCATCATCGCATATTTCCGATATGTCGATGACATCCTCATCCTCTTTGACTCCCGTTCCATTATCCCCACAAGTATTGTTAACACCTTTAACTCCTTTTCCCCCCATGTCCAATTCACCTTTGAACTAGAAAATAACCGGTCTATCTCTTTCCTTGACATCTTCATCACCAAAAACCCCCACAATAACCGCTTCTCCTTTTCCGTCTTCTGCAAACCGACCACATCCTCCAACTTAATACAACATTCCTCCTCACACCCTCCTACCCACAAACAAGCCTCATGAAGATTCCTAATCTATCGTGCCCTGAAGCTCCCCCTCAACCCCCTACCTAGATCTACCGAACTCTGCATAATCCACTAATTTGCCCATACCAATGGATATTACTCCTCCATGTTCTTCCGCATGCTCCACTGCCGCAGGCAAGCCCTCATCTCCCCTTCCCCTCCCATTTCGCCCCATCCTGCAAAATAGACGTCTTTATTATATTTGGGTCATAATTTTACCTAGCTCTGTAATTTCCTGTCTTCCCTCAGCCTCCAAATATCTTTCCGTACTCCTACCCCATCAGCTCGATCCCTGCATCCGCCCTCCTCCGTCACCACCGACAAGTATTCCCAACCCGTAGTTTATCACCTGGATTGTGCATTCTGCGACATGTTCTACATGGGATTATTGACCCGCAATCTTGCACTGCGATTGAAAGAACACGTTGATTCGTATAAAAAACGGGGTCGTATTTCCCGGTATGCAAACCATCTCGCAGACTCCGGACACTCGTTGAAAACATAAGAAGAGGTTATGTCTGTCCTGCATGTCCGTAATAAACCAGAAAAAAATTTCTACCCTTGAAGCGATCGAAATATTCAATGCCAACAAGTCCACCCCCCACCTGCTTCTCAATTGCCAAACAGACTTAAACGTGCATGCAATACTTGGTTCTTTGTCTGATCTATTATGATTTCTTTCTCTCGTTTTCTGTATCATTTTACGGCTTTTGCTTTTTGTATATTTCGTAGCCAGTTCTTGTTTACATTGTTTTATTCAATTCTGTAAATCCTCTTGTCCACAAACAACCGGATAAGTTTTTTTTTCGGTCCGCATTGAATATGCGCCAACTATGTATAACTTTTTTTCCCTTTGTATAATTCAAAGTTTTGTTTTTCTATTCTATTTTATTCTATTGGCCATTATTTCCTTTTTGGACCTATTGGCTCTCTTATTTTATTTCCTATTGGTTCATGTATCTTAAAAAACTTTCATTGTATATTTTGTACCACTGTTCTGTATATAAAGGCTCGTTTGCCTCTTGCTGTGTATATCCTTGACAAAGCCGGGAATAAATGGCAAAACTAGTTGCAACTCCTGATGTCCCTCTGTTATACTGTAATGCCACCACCTGTTTAGTTAATAGGAACAGTATTATGATCTACCCTTCTACCGATATGACTCCACCCATCCCAAAAGTGTTTCATATTAAGAGGAAGCTAGCCTCCGCCATCCAGAACATTAGGTTTAACTGCATGTGTATCTGTGAATGCCTAGAACCCAAGTATGCCCACGTCATCGTCCGGAATAGATCCACCGCCACCCAAACTGCACGGATCACCGCCATAAGGACTAGGGTAAGCCACGCTACCACCACCTCAGTTCATAAGAAACATCGTCTGAACCAAGAGATATTCCGCCTCCACGTGTCATCCATCATACTACCTGATATACTGATGCCTCTCTTCGTGGAAGATGAAGTTAGGCTGCAATCTTTCAAAGAACATAAGTTCTAACCCTTTGCAATAAGTTAGACGACCTCCGACGCCCTCCCCCAACGTGCCCACATCCTCTTAAAGGTGATTTTGTCATTCATGCTAATGTCGTTAACCTAATGTCAATGAACAACGACTCCTCGACAAAGTCCTCAAGCACGTTTTCTATAAGAAGCCAACTCGATCTGATTTACACGATATCATCTCAGATATCGAACATGCCATCAACCTACTGCCCCAGACTGATGGTCCTTCAGCGTGAGCCATCGCCGGACATTTGGTACACAAATCGTTCAAAGAAGGGTCCACGTCTAGACCACCCCGTGAACTACTCACTGATGCTGCTGCCTCTACCACCGTGAAAACGAAGTTACAAGATTCCGATGCCCTCGTCATCAAGGCCGATAAAGGTATCGTGTTGGTTATCATCTACCATTCTACATATATAAATAAAGTCAACGATTTTATCACCACCAACAATTTTGTCACCCTCCCATCGAACCCCACATCTAAGTGCCACAAATCTATTACTTCCATCGTCAACAAATCTCCATGCTTCAGATAACTCCGACGCCTCATCCCCCCAACCCTCGCCCACCCAACCTCAACACCCTAGTCAAGATCCATAAACCTAACATGCCTATACGTCCCATCGTAAACTATTCCCCAGCCCCTGCTCACCTCATTGCAAATCCCTTTCCACCTTCCTCTTTAACCTGAAAATCCTTCCTAATACTTACAACGCACGCAATTCCCTCACCCCTAACGGAGTTCCTCTCTTCCATTACACAGATGAGCACCTCTCCCTTATGTCCCTTGACATCACCAACTTATAAACTAACGTCCCCATTACCCCCACCTTTTCTATCCTTCAGTCCCTATTACTTGCTGTATCTTTCCCCAAAGCTGATACTGTCGACCTACTAGCTATCCTCTCTGCAATTTCTTTGCAGAACTACTTCTCCTTTAACAACTCCTACTATTCCCAACCCACAGAGCTAGGAATGGGGTTCCCACTCAGCAGTTTTCTGTCTGAGGTTTTCCTACAGCACCTAGAATTAGCATATGTCATCCCCTTCCTCAATAATTCCTCCGTCATCGCATATATCCTCATCCTCTTTGACTCCCGTTCCATTACTCCCACTAATATTGTTAACACCTTTAACTCCTTCCCTCCCCCCCAATTCACCTTTGAACTAGAAAATAACCGGTCTATCCCTTTGCTTGACATCCTCATCACCAACAACCCCCACAGTAACCGTTTCTCTATTTCCGTCTTCTGGAAACCGACCACATCCTCCAACTTAATACACCATTCCTCCTCACATTCCCGTACCCACAAACAAGCCTCATTAAGATTCCTAATCTATCGTGCCCTGAAGCTCCCCCTCAACCCCCTTTCTAGATCTTCCGAACTCAGCATAATCCGTTAACTTGCCCATGCCAATGGATATTCCTCCTCCACGTTCTTCTGCATCCTCCACCGCCGCAGACGAGCCCTCATCTCCCCTCCCCCTCCCATTTCGCCCCATGCTACAAAATGGACGTCCTTATTATATTTGGGCCATAATTTCACCTAGCTCTCTAATTTCCTGTCGTCCCTTGGCCTCCAAATATCTTACCATACTCCTACTCCATCAGCTCGATCCCTGAACCCGCCCTCCTCCGTCACCACTGACAAGTATTTCCAACCTGGAGTTTATCGCCTGGATTGTGCATTCTGCGACATGTTCTATATGGGATTATCGACCGACAATCTTGCACTGCGATTCAAGGAACACGTTGATTCGTATAAAAAATGGAACAGTATTTCCCACTATGCAAACCATCTCGCAGACTCCGGACACTCGTTGAAAACACAAGAAGAGGTTATGTCTGTCTTGCATTCTGTAATAAACCAGAAAAAACTGCTACTCTTGAAACGATCGAAAAATTCAAGGCCAAGAAGTCCACCCCCTACCTGCTTCTCAATTGCCAAACAGACTTTAACGTGCATGTAATACTTGGTTCTTTGTCTGATCTACAATAGTGTATTATGATTTCCTTCTCTCGTTTTCTGTATTATTTTACGCCTTTTGCTTTTTGTGTATTTCTTAGCTAGTTGTTGTTTACGTTGCTTTATTCAATTCTGTAAATCCTCTTGTCCATTAACAACCGGATAAGTTCTCTTTTCCGTCCATGTTGAATACGCCCCATCTATGTATAATTGCTGTATATATTTTTTTTCCCTTTGTATAATTCAAAGTTGTGTTTTTCGATTCTATTTTATTCTATTGGCCATTATTTCCTTTTTGGACCTATTGGCTCCCTTGGTTTATTTCCTCTTGGTTCATGTATTTTAAAAAACGCTCATTATATATTCTGTATATAAAGGCTCTTTTGCCTTTTGCTGTGTATATCCTTGACAAAGCCAGGAATAAATGGCAAAACTAGTTGGAACTCCTGATGTCCCTCTCTTTTACTGTAAGGCCACCACTTGTTTAATAAAAGTTAAACATTTTCTTAGTCTTACAGAAGTAAGAAAATATTCAATACTACAATCTTTCCTTGACTTAGCCATAAATATCTCGTCACTGTTGTGTAAAATAAATTCATGTCCGTTGATATTGACTCGTGTTTTGATCATATTTTCATGAACGCTTGATTTAGTGAGCACAGCCATCTTGAAATTGACCAAGGAAGCCAACTTTTGAGAAGCCTAGCTGACTACGGACGGGTGGAGCTAGCATAGCTCAGCGAACGCGTTCAGGAAAAAGGCTAGGCTAGCCCACCTAGCCGTAACGAGCCTCAGGAATGGTACTGAATGGAACATGGTTGTGCGCATAAGTTTCCTTTGGGTGCAACTAAAATCTGAAAGCATGCAGGCCAGCCAACACCACCATCCCATGAATATTTATAATGAAATCTCAATGAAATATTTACTGAAATCTTAATGAAATGTTGAATGAAATCTCAATGTGAATATAGAACTATTCATTATTATCTATATACTAAAACTCTTGCGTGTATTTATTTATTTATTTATCTGTAATTCTATTTCCTCCTAGACGGTTTGAGCTAGCGACTTGAAATTTTCAGGGCAGGCTTATCAATAAAGGACCTGCTCTATCGCCAAAAATCAGCTCCCTACGACCCCCCCCCCTTACCCACTTTCTGGGGTTTTCTTTGTAATGCCCCTCAACAGATGGTGCGGGCGGGCAAAGTCGCGGGTAAAACCTACTACTACTTATTATTATTATTATTATTCATTGGGTTGCCTAATTGCAACATCACCCCAAAGGATTTTGGAATGTTACTAAAAAAATATTAAATTCGAATACTACGAAGCTTGTGACCATTGACAAGAAAGAACAGGATGGGATTGTCAGCATTTTCGCATCTACAATGAGCAATGATGTATCGTTGAAACCTAATTCACCATTGCTTGAAAAGTGTTGGAGCAGGATTGATACTTCTTTTAAATGGCAGCCTTTCTTGGCTAAACAAGTCATGGATAAGGCTATTGTAAGGGATCAATTTTATTATCAGGAAAAAATTTTTTATTTTCACCAAACAGAAATACTGAGACGAAAGAATTGAAAATTGAAATAGTAGACATTTTTAGGAATTGAACTTTTTTAGATACAAATCAATTGTAAATGAATAAATATTTAACAATGCTCTAAATCAGAAGTAAGTATAATTAAATAGCAAGTAAACAGTTAATATCATGAAATACAACTTAGTAGAAATTAACACAAATGGCGTCGACTCAAATGAACAGCAGACAAACCTCGCTGATGCAACTTCGTAGGATGCCACACGACATAACGCAGTGGAAAAAATAAATGAACTCCGGTGCAGTTGAGCCAAGGTATGCAAATGCTGAATTGGGGACCAGTAGTTTCATCGACACTTCCGTCTGACGAGACGTTCCTCCTGGTTACGGAAAATCCCAGAAAAGAAAATTAGTTGCAAATAAATGAATATAAGAGAAGTCTAGTCTTAACTTCACACAAGGTCGGAACACTATAATTTGAATCCGTAATAAACCAATAAACGTAGGCAAACAATTCTCAGATAAAGGTCAATGCTCCCGGTCGGATGATTTATAAAGAATAGATGCAGAAGTGAAAGACCGTCAAAACACAGACTACAGACGATACTTCCTTATCCAACTGTTAGCATAAGACAACTTAAGCCACAATAAGCAATAATTGGCTTAACTAAAATTACACATCCATACACATTAAATGACTAGCAAAAACGGAATGCAAGTTCCAAGCCCGAGATGATATTAATTCTGGAAACAGGCTGCGAAACTCAATATGCAAGCTGAATCCTAAAGCGCAATAGCTTTTAGTAATCACATAAATTCTCCGAGCGCAAAAGCTCCACAATTTGCACAGTTTAAATCTTCATAAAAGATTCAGAAGGAAGACACAAGATTATGCTTTAAACTGGCCGCACAAATATTTGCTTTACGCAGACACACAAAAAGAAAATCTACAGTTTTCTCGGTTGAATCCTTTTCTATCTTGGACGAAACCACTTAGGCCGTACGGGAAGATGCCTTTGCGTCGACGTAATTCAAATTCCCGACGAAATTCACAATTAGTATTTTCAATTTGATGCCAATAATCTATTTGAAGGCTCGTTAGGGCATATATATAAGAAGGGGAGCCACTTACATGAATTTGTGAGGCATTTAACAACGTTTCTCGCTGAGACGTACTTTCCTTCCTTCCCAAGGAATTCGACTGTGAGCCATGCCGATTTCTCTCGCTTGTTCTATCGCTTTCTGTAATTTATAACGATCAGCATTGCGAAAATCTGGCAAATTCATTTGTGAGCTCTCCAGTCCTGCCTCCTGTAAAATTCCACTCTTCCTTCCATAGCTCCTATCGCTGTCACGATTTCCACTGAATGATCTCTTCCTCCTCTTCTTCTCTTTCCACTTCACTTTTCCTTGTCGCTCATTGGTTGATTCATAATAGCAAATGTTCCGGATTATATTTTTAAGGGCTGTATTACAGCTCTGATCCGTCCTTTGGTGCATTTGTTTAATTTATCCCTGGAACAT
This sequence comes from Rhysida immarginata, assembly GCA_023313115.1. Lineage (NCBI taxonomy): Eukaryota > Metazoa > Arthropoda > Chilopoda > Scolopendromorpha > Scolopendridae > Rhysida > Rhysida immarginata. The sequence goes on along the minus strand of JAHWFO010070639.1, from coordinate 294,624 downwards.
GGAAGTTACCCGGACGAGTGGAGACAGGCGGTAATTCAACCAATTCCGAAACAAAGTGATGTGAGAACACGGAAGGTTTACAAACCAATCACCTTAATTTCCTTTCCGGCGAAGCTGCTTGAAACCCTGTTGGCCAAGCGGTTAGCTATGTATATCGACCCATTTTTACCTCATACATAAGACAGTTTTTGTACTAACCGCTCTACACAAACGAATTTGGCCTCTTTTGATTGTAGAGCGCAGGTCGATGCTTTACTTCTTGACTTTTCTAAAGCATTTGACAGTGTCAATCTTGATTTTCTACTTACTAAGCTGTGTTATATTAATTTGCCGGATTTTGTTATACAATGGTTTCACTCGATGCTGTGGGGCAGAAGTTTTATTGTAAGACATCAGGATCCTTGCAGGGTTGCGTACTCAATTAAAAGTGATGTCCCACTGGGATCCCCTTTGGGTCCACTTCTTTTCAATGTCTTTGTGGCGGACCTTCCTTATGCTCTTGAACCTTACCCATCAAAATGTTGCTTTACGCAGATGACCTTAAGATTTTTAGTGCAATTTAGATTCTTGGTCTGATTGTGAGATGCTGCAACATAGTCTTACAATAGTTTCGGAATGAACCCCAAATAATGGCCTTGACCTAAATACACAAAAGTTTTTTACTGTTTCTTTCACTCGGAAAACAGCTCCTTTATTTTTTTCTTTGATTATTGAACCGAGGAGGGTATTTCAACCCGAAAGAATGTTTTAAAAGATTTGGGGGTGATGTTCGCAGATAATTGCTCCTTTCAGAGCCATTTAGAGTTACTTGGGTTGCGTCTAGAAAGTAACCGTGAGGCGACCATTCGCAACCGCTCATGCCTATTTGAACCCCAACCTGTCTCAAAAGTCACCACGAGGTGCGCATGGTCGACAGGAAGTCGTCTCAAAAGTCCCGTCCTCTCAACCGCGAGTAACCACTCGCAACCCTGGTCATTTGCCGGTTGCGGCGGTTGTTTTCTGAGCTTGCTCTTCGACGCTAGTAAAAATCATGGCTGTCAATCTCTCGATAGAAAATTTTCAAGTCGCCACACTGGGAATTTTTCAGTCTCCGTTATGCGACAAGATTTTTTACAGATGGATTAGGAGCAAAGGAACATCATAAAAGTCATTTCAATAAAGAAAGTATAGAAAATAAGTATAAAGAAGCATTTTTACCACCCTTATTTTGAAAATGATAGTTTAAGTTTTTTCACTTAGACGAAACAATCTTATCGGCAAAACAAATTCTGAAGTCACAAACTGCTCCATGCTGAGAAAATACTGTATTCTCTCAATACTGAGATATGGGTAAGGGGGCATAGTACCATAACATCCTCGAAATTTTTTTATTTATCGCTCCAATACAAAGGTTATGACATTCCTCTCGATCAAAAATTTTAATATATTTGCGTTATAAACAAAATAAAAATGCGAGGACTGTATATATCAGCTGCGGCCGAGCCATATGTTCATCTGAAGATTCAGATGAATCTGAAGAAATACAACAGCAGCTGCTGTTACTGCTTTCGCATTCTTCTTCCAATAATAATGCAATTATATTAAAATGTAAACACACTTCAACCATCAAAATATTCAAAATAAAATTAATCAGAAAAGAAAGTTTTATTTAAAAAATATTACAGATAAATCAGGGTTCTATCTAAGTCCAATTTGGTACCATCTAAGGGTACCTTCACAAAATTATTGTAGCCCCTTCAGACACAGACCTTAAATTCGATTGTAAAAATTTTGTTTTTACATTTATTATATTGATACTGTTACATTAAACATAACCAGCAGTTTTTTATTTATTAACATTTTTTATTATCTTTTTACATGTATGGCTATATTTGCTACCGAAATATACATACTTATTAGAGAATCAACAGATTTTATTCATGTCATTTATTTAGTACGAAATTTTACAAAACATAAAAAAATACCGCACTTTTGACAAGGTAAATGTCCAAGATACAAGTTGGAAACATATGTTGCCAAGGTGACTGAAGGGGTTAAGTGGAAACGGTATCTTCACAAAATTACTTTGATCGGAAACGGTATCTTCACAAAATTTTAAGTTG
>JAHWFO010070639.1:263453-292422 GCA_023313115.1 Rhysida immarginata | reverse complement strand
AGGTATTTTCACAAAACTGGTATGAATTTTGAAATTGTAGATAGACCCCTGTAAATTTAGAAGTTTAAATTTAAACTAATATTCTTTTTATAATTTAACAAAAATTTCAAATTAAGCCCTAAATATAACATTTAAAACAGTTGATTCTCAACCAAGGTAATGTCCAGTTTTCAATGTTATAATTATGCCTTAATTTGAAAACTTTTTAAAATTATAAAAAAAATTTAGTTTAGATTCAAAATTCTAAATTTATCCGTATTATTTTTTAAATAAATCTGTCTTTTCTGATTAATTTTATTTTGTATCTTTTAATGGTTGAAGTGTGTTTACATTTTAATATATCTTTTTATTTCAACGTATTATCTCAAATAATGCAAATAGTTTTCTTTTTTTCCCTCGCGTCTCTTTTCTGAAGTTTTCTTTTTTCCTCGCATCTCTTTTCAATAATAAAGTTATTAGCTGAAGCGAGGCTTTCGAGATTATACCCAAAGTATAATCTCGGAAGCCTGGGCTGAAGCAATGGCGAATTGTGACTGCTGGACCGTTCAGCAGTGTTGAACCCAACGTGATAGAATACATAGAGTGGCAGACCGACTGCCATCTTAGTTTGGAATTGCTTTTCTGTGGCCATGACAGAAGAGGGCAGTAATGACAGAGCCAATAGACAGAAACCTGTGTGATGCTGGTAATAAATATAGCGTTTATAGGCATTTGATTTCACTGGAGAATCTTTGGACAGTTTAATTAAATAAAATTAGAGATCTTCCTTTCCCATTGATACTTAAATGTTGTCAGAGTCTAATGTTCCCGAGTCTAATAAATTATTTTTATTAAATAAAAAATCATTTAAAATTTTATTCTGTTTATATAAAATTTCAACGTTTAATTCTTTTTCATAATTAAAAGCCCCATAACATTATTGTTTCTTCAGAAACTCCAACTCCAATTCAATAACTATTTTTGTTATTTTACAAAATATTCTTTATTGTCTTTTAAAAAAAATAACTTTTGGGTACATTTGTCGCATTTGTAATCCTTGCAATTGTGAGGTTTTTTTTGTCGGCAATGACGATGAATCCGAATGATTAAGTAATGTTTTAATAATAATTATTAAAATTAGTAGAATTTTAGTGGAATAATGTGATTCCTCATCAGTATAACTGTTTATGAATAAATGAGGAAAATCTTGAAATAATATTGTTGATAAATGGCTCATTGTGTGACATATTAATTTAAACATAATACTGCCCTTCATTAATAAAATATTTTGCAATGAAAATATTTTTTCTGCAATCGTGTGCAACTTAACAGCGTCTCTAGAAACATTAATGAAACAGTTTTTACATTCTTTAATGAAAATTAGCATACTATCTTCACTTTTCTTCTGCATATAAGTACTGGTATACTATTTGCAACTTAATTTACTAATATTAACCGCAGGCATTCTCACAAAATAAACTATGTGAGTTATCTTCTGGCATATAAACATAATCCCACTTTTCGATTTAAGCATTATTATTAAATATATTTTAAGTAAGCGACTTAATACCGTATGCCTTATTAACATTTTGGGGCGTGGCGATTACTTGAGGCCAGCGTTAAAAGCATTCATTATGATTTGTCACATTCTTGCATCTTTTGTTAATATTTTTTTTAATTTATGAATAAATATTATAAATTCATTTGTTTTCTTAATAAAGTCATCTTATATTTACCTTATTAAAAAATATTCTTAAAAAAAATTTAACTTTTTATGAAGCGGCATCTATTTGAGGGCAGCGACAAAATGGGGCGACTATTATTGAAAATAATACAATAAGTATATTTTTCATGTCATCAGTCACTTCACAATTACCATTATATAAGCGATCAATGCATACAATTAAACATCTTCTATTTGCAGAACGAAACTAAAGAGCATTACGATTGTTGTTATTTCCTCCATAGTTTCTGATTGACGAGACAAATAATTCTAAATTATCTTGACTTAGTCTTCTCGTGAAGAGATATTTTAAAATTTGAGTATCACACCAAATAAATTCCTCTTAATTAATAAAAGTCCAAAAACCGTTTGTCAATTAAACCAAAAACTAGCGTTTTTCTCTTTTATATGCCACACAAATGATCCATTGTTTAATTTCAATGTTTTTAAATAAATCGACAGAATGCCATTGCTTTAGCAACAGAATAGCTCACTTTAATCAATATAACGTAATTTTCGGTATATAATATGAACACCCCCGCCTCTTGACCACCCCTCCCATTTTTTAATCGTATTTTCATTGCATTTATAATCAGAATATTAAATAATATTTACATTTTATATTACATTGTAGTGATTGTTTTGACATTTTTTTTCGTCAGTATTTTATACCAAAAATTACGGTAAAAACAGCCAACTTAATTTGGCAGGCTTAATGTCGCTCATTTTTTATCTAGGTTAGTTAATATAACCATTTCGCAGTTTATTTCTAGCATGAATACATTCCACATCAACAAAATATTTCCAACATATTTCATTTTTTAGAATTTTTACAAAAATTAAACGTTTAGTCATGTAATCTGCTGCTTGTTTTTGCCGTAGCCACCGTATATTTACATATACGGTGGCTACTTTTTGCCCTCTTCTGTGATGGCCGCTCTTAGTACACTGTTAATCAGTTTGGCGGCGCTGTAAGCACTCGGTCTGCCACTCTATGTATTCTATCTCGTTGGTTGAATCACAGCGTTTTGAAAATCACCGAGACCAGACGCGACCGCGTGTGATCATACCACGTTACATGGCAATCGGGCGGTCGCAGTCTTAATCGCGATATCTCTGGTCGCTTGGGGCTTATAAAACGTCTCACCCACTTCTTTAATGATTATAGAATTTTTATTACGCTGTTTAAGGCGTTCGTAATTCCCAAGTTATTGTGTTGTACCTGGGTGTGGTTTGGCGGTAATAATCAAATGCTTGCGTCTTTGCAGCGTAAATTTTTAAGTTTTAAAATTTTTATTGAGGACAGATGTAAAAATTGTGATTCTCTGTATGATACTACATGTAACAATGTATTCAATATTGATGTAATTATTAAGCGCTCGCTTTTCAACATATTAATTAATCTCTATTATGAGAGAATGAAGGTCCCAGTTATCCTTGATGGTTTTAATTTTCATGATCTAAGGAAAACCCGTAAAGATTACGCTTTTGGCCAGCCTTTTAAATGGAGGACCAACTTGCGAGAATTAGACCCAACGTTTAAGATCATAAAAAATTTTACGGAAAATTTTGCTGATGTTAATCTTGAAATGTTGAAGGTCAAGTGCTTATATTTGTTTGACTAAAGCCTTTTCTGTTTTGTGTTGTAGCTTTTATATAATGTTTTAATTATTATTATTATTTTTTATTATTAGTTTTTTAATTAGTATTATTTTTTAATTATTATTTCTTGTTATTATTATTATTATTATTTGCCTCAGAATTGAAGGAGAACACTGCTAATAAAACCAGATTTCCAAATTTAGGAGAGGGAACTGCACATCCAGAGTCCATCGAGATCAATGACATTCGAAAGCAGGTATTTGAGCAGAATGCTCAGCGATCAACAGTGAACTCTGATAAGCATTTATTCAGCTCGGTTTTAAAATCATCATCTAAAGTTAAAAGAGACAAGCGAACTGTGTTTGGATGTGACGCTGATGCGAGTGGTAAGTGCAGTCACTCACTTGAAGCAGAGGCTGTTGTTAAAGAACATTTTCATCTCCAGACTTTCTCCTGATATTAATAGGGCTTCTCTTATTTCTCACTTGTCTGAGTTTATAGACACCAGGAATCTGATTAGATGTCATAAGCTTAAAATCAAATTTGACACGTACGCTTCATTCTTCGTATCTTTAACTGAAGATACATTTGATTTGGTGTTTGATCCGAATCACTGGCCTGCAGGAACTTTAGTTTCTGAATTTTATGGCAGATTACACCAAGATCAAATAGTTCATGAGAAGGAGGACTCATCCTCTAGCTTAGCATAAAGTGCTCAAGATCTTCTCCGAATTTGAAAATGTCTGTTCCTCTCAACATTTTATATCATAATGTGAGAGGACTTCGAACCAAACTGTTAAATCTCAATCATTTTGTAATCCTCAATAATAATTTTATGTATTGTCTTACGGACTCTGTCACAGATTACATGTTGTTTGGTGAAGGTTTTGACGTCTACAGATCTGATAGGTAATCTGGTAACTTAGGTGGTGGTGTTTTAGTTGCCATTCCCAATAATTTTGACTCTTGCTCCATTCCTTTTAGCTCTACTGTCAGTGGCATAGATCTGGTAGCCATTCGTCTTCGATCACCATCAACCATGATTTTCAACTCTCGGCTCTTTAGAGGAAGAAAAGATTTAATCATTGTAGTGATTTATGTTCCACTCAACACGTTAACTGGTGATTATGACACTTTCTTGTGTGACTTGTCTGAAATTGTTTTGAGCTGTAATTGTAACACTCTTGTACTGGGCGACTTCAACTATGATGACAATAAGATTTACCCAAGCTCTTCATTTTACGATAAACATCGGCAATGCTCGACCTCAGTTTGGAGCAACAAGATGGGTCTCTCAAACTTCAATTTTGTGCTTAATGCGAGAGAGGAGTCCCTAGACAAGGTGTTCGCCAATTTTAATGTTAACGTTACTGCAAGTAAGAAACTTCCAGTGTCACCTGATGTTTATCATCCTGTCCTTCTTATTTCTGGCGTTAACACCGCCTTCCAGAAACGTTATACCGGCTCCAATGAGTTTCCTTTTAATTTTAGGAAAGGCAACTACTCTGATCTTTATAATTATCTTGTTACTTATGACTGGGTTGATTTTTACTCTTTAGATGGTGTGGATGACAAATGGAATTTGCTTATTCATACCATTTTGGATGCTATTAACATTTTTGTCCCAAAGTCGAACAAAACTGGCATAAATGATAAATTACATAGATTCCCAATTGGGATTCGCCAGGACCTATCAAATTATGACACTTGAAGACTGCGAAGCATAGGCTTTGGAAAAAGACTGAAGATCCCCATTATTATAATGACCACAGGTTCATGGTCGAGTATCATGGTATCTAACTAAAAGAAAATAGGGTCAAAAATGATACGGTAGTGTTATTTTATTGCGCCTTACGCGTTTCCGCATAACGCCATCATCTACAAGAAGTTAAACTGGCTGTGGCCAGGTATTTATACAGGATGTGTGGGATACAGAAACAAATAGGAAATATTGATATAATATTTGAATAGCTATTGGATGGATATAAACAGGTATTGAATTTGATAGGAATATTGTAGGAATGCGCGAAGCTAATAGAGGGCTTCGTGGGTAGCATCCGGTTTTTGTTCGTGCCTCAGCCTGGATGAGTACTTGGATTATGTCCTCTCTTTCAAAGAACGTCTGGTTGTTGAGTAGTGTTGATGGTTGCGTTTGTCGTCTTTTCGTGATTTCTACCTCTACACTTAGTAGGATCTTGACTTTGTTATTGTTTGTCCAAATGACAGAAATGCATTCCTCTATTCCTAACAATCTATGTTTGTTTTTGAGGAGATGTGTGGCGTATGCGGTAACGTTATCGCCGTTAGTCCATGACCGTCTATGCTCCTTGAATCTAATGTGAAAAGATCTGGCTGTACATCCTATGTAGATAGCATCGCAATCAGGGCATGACAGCTGATATACGCCCGCTTGTTTGTAAATATCATTGTCGGTGTTATTCTTCTTCAGATTGAGGAGTAGTTGGTTGTTATGCCTAGTTTTGAATGCGATTCCGAGACTTTCCTCTCTGAATATTTTGGCGAGTTTGTACGTCCGGGACCGAAATAGCTTCGTGTGACGTAGTCAGTTTCTTGTTTAGGGTGGTTTGGTGGCTGCTTTAGGGAACGCTTGGTATTATTGAGAACTGTGGTTGTTACCTTGTCTGGGAAATCGTTGAGGCAGGCTAGTTGATATGTAGTGGCGATCTCATATCTCCTGGCTCCATTGGTGATGGGGTATGTGAGTGCTCTTCAAAAGTGCTAATGCTGCTGTTTTATGTTGCATGGGGTGGTTGGAGACATATGAGATAATATTAGCTGCGGTGGACGGTTTTCTGAATATTGCAAAATCGAATTTTTGTGTGCGGGCGTTTCTACGAATGTTGACGTCAAGAAAGCTGATAGCTTCATCCTTTTCATATTCAAGGGTGTAAGTTAGTGCGTTGTGAGTGCTATTGAAGGTTTGTAATATATTATCACTATTCGTTTTTTGTTCATCGAAGATAATTATGGTATCGTCAACGTATTGTCTGAAAAATATGATAACTGATTCCTTAATAAGCTTGTCTATTAATGGTTCTTCGACACGTTGCAGGAAGATCTCGGATATGGCGGCACTTATTGGAGACCCCATGGCGATTCCTTCCGGGATAGTGAAGAACTCATCGTTGAATGTGAAATAGTTGTGTCGGCATAGTATTTTTAGTAATAGGATGATATCATCGCATTCTTTGGGTTCATTACTCGTCTTGGCTAAGTTCTGTTTGATGACTTCTATCATTTCATTGAGTGGCACGTTGGTGTAAAGATTGGTGATATCCAAGGACAAGAGCCTCATGTGTGTGTCAAGTTTGAGATCTTTAAGTTGGTTGATTAAAGATGTGCTGTTCTTAATGGTATATTTGTTTGCTAGTGGGTAATTGTCATTAAGCCATGTGGCTACGTATTTAGCAATATAGTAAAACGATGCTTTTTGGCAATTTACAATTGGTCGGATCGGGTTATCAGGTTTGTGGATTTTGACTTGTGCCCGTAGTTTCGGTGGATGCGGTTTCGGGGCGATTAATTTCTTTGCGGTTTCTTGCAAGCATTTTGATGATATTTCTTGGATGGTCTGTTTAGTTTGATCGGCAAATTTGAAGGTGGGGTCTTTGGGGATTCTGGTGAAATGGTTATCCTCGATAAACTTGTATATTTTACTGTTATATTCCTCTTCGTAGATAATGACAGTTACTTTTCCCTTATCGGCTTGGGTAATGATAGCTATGTTGTCTGTTAGTTTTAGTCCTGATATTTCTTGCTACTTTGAATATGGTATTATCCTTTAGGTTATTGCTCAATTTCTTTAGCTCGTTGGTGGCTAGTGCTCTTATACGTTGTTTATCTGCAGGTTTGATTTTTAATAGAGCACGTTCTACGTCTATGGCAAGTTCAGATAGGTCTTCTAAGCATTGTTGTCTGATATTATTAAATTTGCGGCCTTTGTTGATGAGTTCTGTTTCAGCCTCGTTGAATGTGATATTAGTAAGGTTGACAACCTTATTATGGAAATTGAAACTTCTGACCTTGTTTGTAGTTTTCATGTTGATGAGTTTGTCGAGTTTGGCGGTCATTCTATTGAACTTCTCCGTTTTCAGGTCGCGGATTTTGTATTGGATGGTATCCCGTACTTCATAGAGTAACGTTGTTGTGACGCATTGGGAGAGTCTCTGGTGTAGGTTGAGGATGCATCGGTTAATTTGGTCTTTCTTTTGGCATAGGGCGCGTATTTCCTCTATTAGCTCCGCGCATTCCTACAATCTTCTTATCAAATTCAATACCTGTTTATATCCATCCAATAGCTATTCAAATATTATATCAATATTTCCTATTTGTTTCTGTATCCCACAAATCCTATATACCTGGAAACGGCCAGTTTAACTTCTTGTAGATGTATAGCCTCCAATGATGGCGTAATGCCGAAACGCGTAAGGCGCAATAAACTTACCCTACCGTATCATTTTTGACCCTATTTTCTTTTAGTATTATAATGAATTTAAAACACTCAGAAAAAATTATAAACATGCTTGTAAAGTTGATTATGACCTTTACTATAGAAGTGTCATGAATTCTTTGAACTCTTCTCCAGCCTCATTCTGGAGCGTGCCAAGAAGCTGTTGGGTAACGGCTCACAACAAGGTTGCAATGGTGAATAAGTATCGAAAACAGATATTTTGGACTATTTCCAGTCGAATTTTGCAGGTAATGAGATAACTGAGGTTAACATTCAGAATCTTCCGAAATACTGGGATAGAATGGAGGTGAAACTTAGTGCACCTGCTTTGACAACTTCTGAATTACTCTCTATTGGAAACTCCCTGTCTGCCTCCAAATGTTATAAGTATTTTGGCTTTCCTGACAATATTTTCAAGGGCTGTCTTCACGCGATTTGCAACCCTTTATGTGACCTTTCAAACCTCTCTCTGTCGCAAAGTACTTATCCTACCGATTGGAAGACTATTTTTATTCTTCCTATCCCTAAAATGGTGAAACCGAACAAAACGAAAGATTATAGACCTATTGCACTTATCGCTTTTCCTGCAAAGATTCTCGAAACCTTCATTGCTACTCATCTTTCAAAATTTGTTGATCCTTATCTTTCTGATATTCAGGACGGCTTCTGCAAGGCCATATCGACCGAAACTAATCTTGCTGTGTTAATTTCTTACCTCTCGAAAGCTATTGATACTCGTCTTCAAGTGGATGTAATTTACTTGGATTATTCTAAAGCCCTTGATAAGGTTCATATTGACCTTCTTCTCCAGAAACTAGAGATTATGGGATTCCAATTAAATATGCTATCCTGGATGCGCTCTTTTTTAACTAATAGATATTTTATGCTCTATCCTGTAAATAATTTCTGGAAATTTGGTAAAACCAATAGTGGTGTTCCTCAGGGTTCTCCCCTGGGACCGCTGCTATTCAATATCTACTCTGCAGACCTAATTGTCATGCAAAAGTTATGAGTGCAGTGGAAAAATAATATTCCTAATGCTAAATAATGACACAGAGCATAACTTTAAATAAATAAAGACAATTAATTAAGTTTATTCGTTAAATGTTAGATTACGAATACAAATAATTGGGAATAGCTACTGGGACACAAACTACAATTCCCTTAATTAAAGTTAATTAAATTAATAACACTTAAACTATTACCCATGACCTCCGCATAAGTGCAGAAACTCACGAACATAAATTAAGATTCTTAAATTGCCGAAATATTTTACAAATACGATTTCGGATACAATTTGGCTTCCCAACAAGAATGGATGTGATACTGTCTACTGGACAACTGCTTAAGCATAAACGCACTCTCGTCTATGGGACCTTGCTTCTGTTAAACGTCCAAGTAAGTATTATCATGGCTTTAACGGAACGCGACTCTAAGAAAGCGTTCACGCTGAGTGTTTGGGCCCTGGAACGACCCCACAGGGAATCTACCAACAAAACACATATTTTACTAACATTGTAGACGCACTTCCAAACGCACCCGTAACGGCTAAGCCTAAAACACCCTTAATAGCAAACCAATTAACTGAGAATATTTGTCCTCATAATAAGATGCACAGCCATAGAAATAGAAAGCCTTTGTGAAACTTCCTGCAGTCTAATTAGACTAGACGCCTTAAGCATGAAACGTGCCTTTAAAAGACACGGCCAGAATTTTTTTTCCAAATGCAGGCGGGAGATTACGAGAGACGTTTTGTGACCCGACAGAGCCAGTAAATTATAGAACCAAACATGGCTTACCTGCCGTGTGGGAAGAAGGCGCCGAGACTCTCCTGTATATAGGCGGAAATCATCCAGGGAAATATTCCTGTCCAATATTGTTCCTGGGTTTTGCTGCTGTCTCCAGTTTCGTTAAATTCAGCGGCCTTAATCCACTGTCGCGATCCCTCTACAACGACCAAGGAGCTAGTCGTGTATAGAAGCAAACTCGGACCGTGACGGACGGTGAATTGTCCAGCTTCTACGGAGACGAGGCCTATTCGGTTACCGTCGTGGCAATGGTCGCTGACGTGCTTGTTAAACGAGTTGTCCGTGGGCAGAATTCCTGCCGGCTCGGTCGATTGGCAGAATGGAGGGAGATGAAAGTGGTCTGCAGCAGCCAGCAGTTTCCACAGTCAGGGAGAAGGGGGGGGGGCGAACGTCAAAACTGCCATGTTTTTAATAACCATCATGCTGCTATATTCGGTTGAAGAATCTGTGTTGTCGTTTTCTAATGGGAAACTTTAAGCACACCTTTATTAGTAATAATTCCATACCGGTGACTCGTAAGCGCACATGTGCTCGCGGCGAGAACTCCTTTCTCTCCTCCCGTCGAGCTTGTCACTCGTGGCCATCCCTCAATCGCACTCGAGTTCCGTAAATCCTTTACGAAGTCATATTGGCATTGCAGGGACTCTAAGTTTCGCTCAGCCAACCTTCTCATATCGAATCCACCATCACACTGCTCAAATTTCGTTTCCCGCCTCGCCTTCTTCACATTGCGCAGTCTTCCGCGCCGCTTCCGTGACTTCCGCGATCTTCTCTCTCCTCTAGAAAGCTCACTTTCCAAGCTCGTGCTGTTTCGCTTCGTGTCGCCACCTTGTGGCGATACTCGAACTCCGACATTATTAATTTGCTGATCGGATCTGCTACTAATATCGGAGCCCGAACATGTCGCAAAATTTTGTGACACACTCACTCCCTGCTTCGCCGATGGATCTCCCATCGTTTTGTCATCCCTCGAAAAATATCTAGAGTTCGCATCCGCGAAAAAGTTGTTAGCGGATCTGAAATAAATTAGAGACACCTTAAATTCCAACAAATACTGGATGACCTGCGCCTGCAAGCGCGTTAGCCGTGGCTGGGTTAATATCCTTGTCAGTGACAGCTTGTCCGAGTAAATGAATGTCTGGACCTGTTGTAAATAATGCCTCCAATGCCGGGCCACGTGCGCAGCTGCCAATAATTCCTTAGCATAAATAGAGTAGCTACGTTCTTCTGGCCTGAATCTTCTTGATTCAAAGGCTATGGGCATTAATTTGCCCCCATGCAGTTGTAGCGCTACAGCGCCTATAGCCTCATCTGAGTTATCATACATTATGTGTAATGGCCGATTTTAGTCAAACAACTTGAGCATGGTTGGCCTCATGAAGCAACTTTTCAATTTTTTGAATGCCTTTTCCTGTCTCATGACCCATAGAAATTTTTCGTCCTTCCGCATCGAACAATGGTGCCGCGATTTCAGCATATCTTTCTATAAAAGAACGGTAAAATTGTACCGTACCTAATAATGCACGCAACTGCCTTAGTGTTGAAGGCCTGGGCCACTCCTTGATCCCTCTAGTCAGCTTTTCCTCGCACCCTTTTCCTTTTGCCGAAAACTGGAATCCGAGGTAGTTAACTTTTGTGACACCAAATGCGCATTTGCTTTTTTTTTTTAAAAAAAAAAGAACCTATGCTGGTGCAGTCTTTCTAACACTCTGCGCGTCCTTTTGCATAGCGCAGCCGAAGTCGGAGCGAATACCAGCACATCATCGAAGTACACTACGGCCTCTTTGTCGAGCAGCCCCCACAAGGACTCGTTCATCGCCTTGGTGAACGTTGAAGCAGCTCCTTTGAGGCCAAATGGCATCACTTTAAATTCAAAAGAATCTAAAGGCATCTTAAATGAAGTGAACTTTGTGTGCGCTGTTTTCACTCTTATTTGGTGGTAGTCTTGAAGAACGTCAAGCTTTGTAAAGTAACGAGCGCATTTGAGTTTATCAAATAAAGCATCAGTGCGCGGGATGGCTTAGTTATTGTCATACGTCATTTTGCTTAATTTGCGATACTCCATGCACATCCGAAGCTCGCCATCCTTCTTGACTACAAATAAGAGTGGGGACGCAAATGATGAGGTTGATGGTTTTGATGGGATGCTTACTTAGCAATTTGGATATCACACGCTCTGACTCCTCCTCCTCATCTTTGGATAGCAGATATAGCGGCGAATTGAATGGTATGAATGTTTATTCCAAAAAGATCTCATGCTGGGTGGCCCTGGGGGGAGGCAGCCCCTTGGGCAGCTCCTCTCTGAAAACGCCCTCAGATTCTTTCATTATTCCCTGAAAAGATGGATGACATGAATCAGTATTCTCAACTTTGCCCCCATCATTAACTTGCTTTCCCCTTATAAGTAAAACAGGTACCTCTGGTTGAGTCTCCGTGACATAAGCTTGAGTCGGTTATGGCAGCCATTTCTTGATCCTTCCAAGGTGGTAGCCAAACTTTTTTACCTTGCTGGCAGACTGCTACTCTCTTGGAATTCCAGTCAAAAGCTAATTTGCCTTTTTGGATCCATTTCATGCCGAGTATCATGTGGAAATTTCCGATGTGGGCAATGTTAAAGTTTAATTTGTCCGCATATTTACTGCTCTTAATTGGTACCAACATGGCTGGTTTAGTTATCGTAATTGACCTTCCATCTGCGAAGGCAGCTGACTTATTTTGATTGGAAATGTCAGTAAGCTTGAGGTTGAGCCGAATGGCTAGATCCTTGTCCAAATAACTTTCCAGTGCTCTGGTATCTACAAGCGCTTTGCACTTGATGCCTTTAATTAGGATTTGGACTACACAAAGCTTGGACCCGACATCTCGGTGAATAAAATTGATTTGCTCCTTACTTTCTAATTTCTTTTTGCTTCTGCAAAATTTCGAAATATGACCCAGCTGTCCGCAATGGAAGCACTTGACTGTACAGTTACCTCGCTTACTGATCTGATTGCCCCCTGTGAGCTGAACTGTGTCCACTTGCATCGGCTCAGCTCCGTAGGATTCGGGCAAGTCATGGGCTCTAAACCATTTCTCCACAAACTCAATGGCATCATCCAGCAACAGCACCGACTTCATTTTGAGCTGGGCTGAAAGCTTCTCAGGGATGGTCTGGAGGAAGAAATGTAATTTCTCTGATTGAGAGGAATCGGTTAGCCTATTACACAGTCCTCGGAATTTCGTTACAAATTCCTGCACTCTGCTTCCTTTAAGCTGCAATTTATTTAATTCTGCTCGTCTGGTCATTTGTGTTTGTCCCCCCTAAACGAATTTGTCAACAGGGTAGTGAACCTACTCCACGACATAAGTGAGTTTGCTGGTAATACAGCAGTTATCCAGCTGGCGGTTGCCCCTTTGAGGTATGCAGGCACTGTTTGGGCACAAAACTCCAATGGGACACCTTTACATGAGGCGAAAAGAGCAAATGATTTAATGAAGTCCTCTGGATCCTCTTTATGTGTACCTGAGAACGTCTGAAACTGCAGCTGTGTGACGGCATCATGCATGGGAATAGGTTGCAGACATTGGACCTGGATTAGGGCATTGAAATGAGGCAAATTACTTGCCGCCCCATTGCCTGCTTCTGGAGGCTGCATTTCCAGTGGTTGCTGCATACTAAATGATGCTTCTTCGTTTCCACGCTTTTCTAAAGATATTTGTTTTTATCTTAAATTTTTGTTCTGGCTCTGCAATAAACATTATAGAAACAGTAATAGTAACATTTACCTTAGACCGCCTTATCTCGCTAAAGTAAATGCTCTGGACTGAACACGCCAAGCACCCAAAACCATACCAATACATTCGACGCGCACAGCCCTCTCCAATGGGAAATTCAATGGCAAAACTCCCTTGTAATACTGTAGCAAAAATAAATTTTTTTTTTGTTTTTTTTCCCCACACATGCTTTCACGCACAGTGACGCAACTAGAGAACGCCCCAAATGGGTTAAAATTATCAATAACGCTCCCCAAACCTTACGCCGACTATTGAAGTGCAAGCTCTTTGCGTACAACAGACTAAAATTTTATCGATCCCCGTTCTGTAAACTATCGACGCGATGGAACCACTCCCGGTCCGTAAATTGTCCACACGTTGATACCACTCGATAAAGCACGCTAAGCCCCCGGTCCGTAAATTGTCCACGCGATGGTACCGCTCGCTAAAGTAAATGCTCTGTGTCACGCAAAAGTTATGAGCACAGTGGATAAATAATATTCTTAATGCTAAATAACGACACAGAGCATAACTTTAGGTAAATAAAGATAATTAATTAAGTTTATTCTTTAAATATTAGATTACGAATACAAATAATTGGGAATAGCTACTGGGAAACAAACTGCAATTCCCTTATGTAAAGTTAATTAAATTATCAACAATTAAACTATTCCCCGTGACCTCCGCATAAGTGCAGAAACTCACGAACATCAATTAATATTCTTAAATTGCCAAATACGATTTCGGATACAATTTGGCTTCCCAACAAGAATGAATGCCATGCTGTCTACTGGACAACTGCTTAAGCATAAACGCAAGTAAGTATTATCATGGCTTTAATGGAACGCGACTCCAAGAAAGCGTTCACACTGAGTGTTTGGAAGTTTTGTGAAACTTCCTGCAGTCTAATTAGACTAGATGCCTTAAGCATGAAACGTGCCTTTAAAAGACGCGGCCAGAATTTTTTTTACAATGGCGGGCGGGAAATTATGAGAGACTTTTTGTGACCCGACAGAGCCAGTAAATTATAGAACCAAACATGGCTTACCTGCCGTGTGGGAAGAAGGCGCCGAGACTCTCCTGTATATAGGCGGAAATCGTCCAGGGAAA
This sequence comes from Rhysida immarginata, assembly GCA_023313115.1. NCBI lineage: Eukaryota > Metazoa > Arthropoda > Chilopoda > Scolopendromorpha > Scolopendridae > Rhysida > Rhysida immarginata. The sequence continues at coordinate 277,976 of JAHWFO010070639.1, read as the reverse complement.
TATTCCTGTCCAATATTGTTCCTGGATTTTGCTGCTGTCTCCAGTTTCATTAAATTCGGCGGCGTTAATCCACTGTCGCACTCCCTCTACAACGACCAAGGAGCTTGTCGTGTATTGAAGCAAACTCGGGCCGTCACGAACGGTGAATTGTCAAGCTTCTACGGAGATGAGGCCTATTCGGTTACCGTCATGGCAATGGTCGCGGACGTGGTTGCTAAACGAGCTGTTCGTGGGCAGAATTCCTGGAAAGCTGCTATGTTTGTTTGAAGAGTCCTTGTTGTCGTTTTCTAATGGGAAAACTTTAAGCACACCTTCATTAGTAACAGTTCCATGCCGGTCATTCGTAAGCGCACATGTGCTCACGGCGAAAACTCTGTTCTCCTCTCCCATCGAGCTTGTCGCTCGTGGCCATCCCTCAATCGCTGTCAAGTTCCGTAAATCCTTTACAAAGTCGTATTGGTATAGCAGGGACTCTAATTTTCGCTCGGCCAACCTTTTCGTATCAAATCCACTGTCACTCTGCTCAAATTTCGTTTCCCGCCTCGCCTTCTTCGCTTTGCGCAGTCTTCCGCGCCGCTTCCGTGACTTCCGCGCTCTTCTGTCTGCCCTAGAGAGCTCACTTTCCAAGCTCGCGCCGTTTTGCTTCGTGTCGCCACCTTGTGACGATACTCGAACTCCGACATTATTATTTAGCTGATCGGATCTGCTACTAATATCGGAGCCCGAACATGTCGCAAAACTTTGTGACAAATAGCTTCATTACCAACTAATGATGTTCAAATTTTAATGTATGCAGACGATCTTAAAATTTTTTCGTGCATTGACAGTTGGCAAGACTGCATTAAAATGCAAAAAACGTTGGACTCAGTTCCCTCCTGGTCTAAATCGAACGGATTAAGTCTTAACTCGAGCAAATCACACGTAGTTTCTTTCTCCAGGACAGTAACAACTTTTATTTTTGACTACAAGATTGGTCATGATATCATTGGGAAAAAGAATGAAGTTAAAGATTTAGGCATTTTATTTAATTATAACTTATCTTTTACCCCGCATTTTGATAACATCAGAAGAGATGTCTCCTCTAGAATTGGCCTCTTGAAAAGGCTTACCGCATTTTTCAAAAATCCATTAACTATCATAAAGTTATTTATTTCTATTGTAGTTCCTAAAGTTACATATGGTGTGTTAATTTGGTTTACTCATGAAACTCAAAACTTTTTACTATTACAAAAGAAATTGCTTGCATTTTTAAATTTTCTCTGAAAAAAATATAACAAGCACGATCTCAATATGGTATTTATAAATGTGTTTACTCTTTCCAATATCATTGGTAATATTTTTCTTAATGTCCTTAAGAGGATTGTTTCTGGGGCTGTTTGGATGCCCGAGGTTCTGTCATCTATCGGGCTGTCAGTTCTTAGAAAAAGTCGTCATAAGTGTCTTACTTTAATAACTCCTAGTACGAGGACAAATATTGGTGAGATTACTCCTTCTATAACTTTCTCATAAAGATGTAGACATTTTTAATGACCCAACCAATTCTATTATAAAGATTTTAAATATCTGATTTTGATTTATTTGTTCCGAAATGTAATCTTTTTCTTTTGATTCCTTCCCCTGCTTGGGTTTTATTACCTGTAGGGGCAGTTTGTATTTGCTTGTACATTCTGATCTGAATAAATTATTATTATTATAGAGACAGGTATGTCATTCCTAAGATAATTTACTGCACTTGGATCTGGTCTGGTGGCAACGTCCAAGCTCTGAACAAAATTCAGAACAAATGTCATAGTTTTAATACCTTCTTGAGAAGGCATCTGAAAAACAACTTAACATATTTAGTTCATAACAATTTTAACATTCACTGCATCATCAGTAACTGTCTTTTTAATGTTTTATTAAGTGTCTATCATGGCAGAATTAACGTTCTACGTTACTAACAGATTTTAATTTATCTGCTGCCAAAGACTATCATGTCCATTTATTTTCTTAATTTTTTCTTTGTTCTTCTTTTGTTTTACTTTAAGTGCTCTTATTTTTCTCTTTTTTCTTTTTTTTTTTATTTATATTCATCAATCCCAATCTGGGCCTTGCCTGTGGGGGGCAACTTGAGATCTATTGTCTAGGTTTTCTAGACGTATGTTCCCTCAGTTGTTGTCACATTATTATTATTATTATTATTTTTATTGTATTTTTGACTTATGACTTCTTTATTTAATTTGTTCTCGTAGTTTTATGCTAATTTTTGTTTTTGTTTTCATAGCTTTCTCATAGTTTGTTTTTTTTATATATGTACTTCAATTAACCCCATTTTCGGCTTCAGCCTGTTGGGGTGCAACACAGGGTTCTTCTCTCCAGCCAATCTGGCGGGGTATTCCCTGATGGTTTACATTATTACAATTTTTTTTATTTATTGTTATTACAGGTTGGACTGTCTGAAAATCTTCTCAGTTGGTTCACCTCCTTGCTATGAGGTCGAAGCTTTGTGGTTAAGACCTTGAATGGAGTTAGTCCAGTTGTTAGGATTAGAAGTGGAGTCCCACAGGGGTTTCCTTTGGGCCCGGTTCTTTTTAATGTGTTTATAGTTGATATTAAAGACTATATTGGAGACACTCGGGTGGATTTTTTACTTTATGCTGACGACCTAAAACTTATTTTAGTTATCCGTAGCTGGAAAGACTGTTTTAATCTTTCTCTGGCAGCTGATTCTGTTTCCCGATGGGCCACTCCATCTGGACTCCATCTGAATGTTTCGAAAAATGTTAATGTAACATATTCTAGGAAGGTTGTTGACTTCGAATATGATTATTCTTTATTATAGAATAAAATCCAGCGTTGTAATAAAGTTAAAGACCTGGGCGTTATATTCAATTCGAGGTTAACTTTTTCTGACCATGTGGAATATGTACTCTCTGAAACCAGTAAACGTTTAGGTATCTTAAAGCGTTTCACAAACTGTTTTACTAAGATCAAGACTTTTACCTTCCTATTTAAAATGATTATCTTACCGAAAATCTTATACACTGTCTGGATTTGGTTTTCCGGGAATAGCCAGTTAGTGGAGTATCTGAGAATTAGGGTTCGTAATTTTGGTTTATTTATCGCTCGTACTTTTCGTTTTTCTGATATAACCACAGAGGCGCCCATATTTGGTTTTTCGCAAGCAATCAATAAGACGCTATTGGGCTTCCTGTTGGGGACAACACGGGGCTCTTTCCCTCCAGTGTATCTGGTGATATCCCCCCCCCCATTGTTGTTACATTATTATTATTATTGTTTGGGGAAGCCAAACTCGGATCAAGTCCGGAAGCCAATCGCAGAGGCGGACCCAAAGGAGGGCCAAGTCCAAGGGACTCAATGCAAGGGAGGGAAAGTTACACACTCGTGGGAATATTGATGTTTGGGTGTAGAAATTTCCTTACTATGTGACAGGTGTTTAGAATTGTGGCATCCTGTACGTTTTTGTATAAGTGTGGGTTTAAATTTAGTATTGACAGGCTTTTGTGTAGCAAGTGTGGAATAACCCCAATGGCAGAAAGAACGATAGGAACAATATGTACTCTGTTAACTCCCCAAAGGCGTTTTATTTCGTTTGCAAGATCCGTATATTTAGTGATTTTGTCAGTGTATGTGTTTATCTGTAGTGTTATGTGACTTTGGTACCATGTATGTTATTTCTTGTGTGAGGAAATGTGGCAATGTCTGTGGTCTTTGCAAAGTGTTGGAGATCTGTTTTGCAAAGGCCAGATGCAAATAGGTGAAGCGCTTATACCAGATGTCCTGAATCCCGTCTACACCTGGAGCCTTCCAATTGTGAGTACGTTTAATGACTTGTGAGAATTCATCTGGTGTTATGTCAGTATAAGGTATGTTTGATAGTGTGGATGCTCATTGCTCCTACTCCTTATAGAATGTCTTCTCATTGTTCTGCTCTTGGCGCTGAGTGCATGTTTTGTATCTCTTCAGGCTTTGTGTTTTTGCAGCTAACTTTTGTTTTCATGTGTCCATATATCTTGTAATGTGTTGATTGTGCTGCTCATGTCTAGTGTGTGTTTTTATTTTCTTAACTAACTGTCCGAGGCATTTGTTCTGCTTTGATGAAGTGTTGTTTTTAGTGTACTGTGTAAGTCTACCTAACTGCTTGCGGATTTCGTCAATCTCAGAATCAATCCGCTTGCCATTTAGGTTTCTGTTGGGTGTATAATTTTTGTGTGTTTATGGATTGGTTTCTTGCCCAGTGTGGATATAACTATAAGAGCCCCAGTGTAAATAAGTAAGTGTATGCATTCTAAAGAGAGATTTTCTTCAATGTACTGTGGTAAGAAATATGCGTTCATATAAAATAAAATTTCCCCTGTTTTGCTGTTTATGTTTATTTTAGGTGTACCAGGTCTTTGTGTGGGATCTGTTCCCGTGTAAAATGTAAGGTCTTTTTGTAGGGTGTCATTTAATGTTTCAAAAGTTTAGTATTCATGTCGTGTTGTGGATTAATATCATGGTGAAGTTCATTGTTGAGTGTGTGTTCTTCAAGTTCATTAATGATGTCAGTATTAGTGTTTGAATCTGTGTGTTCAGTGTCTGTTTGTGTAGACAGCTCGTATTCTTGTAACTGTTGTGCAACTTCTTGCTTTATTTTCTGTAGCGTGGGTAAGGGTATTAAATTGTTCACAACAATTGTGCGATGCTGATCTGCAATGCATTGTTCAGTGACTGTGGTGTGAGGATATGTCTGTTTGAAAATGTTATATAAGCGTTGTCTGTAATCTGTAGTGTCAGTTTCCAATTTAGTGACTGCGTAGTAGGCTTGCATGATAAAATGGTTTATGTCATTGGTCCATTTCAGGCGTTGGCGTGGCTTGCCTGCCTTAGTGGTCTAGGGTAAAGAAGCTCCTGAAACACTAGGGACAGGTTGTGGCATTGCAGTAGCCGAACAGGGGTTGGTGCTGCTTTCGCCACCAGTGGCCCTGGGAGATTGTGGCATACTTTTCGAACGTAAGCCTCTGCCTAACCCACGAGCGCGGACCTTGGTAACCCGGGTGACGTCCGAGCCGGTATCAGATAACGCACTAGTGATCGCCAATAAATGGGTGGTCCTGTTAACCTTCTCCATCATCAGCAGGCCCTTGGCCGATGTAATCAGTTCATCAGCCCTACTGGGTCATCTGGACCCTCAAAATTAATCTAAGGGTAGAGTAGAATAGACCTGTTAACCAGGGCCATCTCCCTAAGATGTTGCCCCCCTCGCATGACTCAGACGTAGGACCACACTAGAGTTATTATTATTATTATTATTTTCATTGTTTGGGGAAGCCAAACTCGGATCAAATCTGGAAGCCAATCCCAGAGGCGGACACAAAAGAGGGCCAAGCCCAAGGGACTCAAATGCAAGGAAGGGAAAGTTACACACTCGTGGGAATACTGATGTTTGGGTGTAGAAATTTTCTTACTAGGTGACAGGTGTTCAGAATTTTGGCTTTCTGTAAGGTTTTGTATAAGTGTGGGTTTAAATTTAGTGTTGACAGGCTTTTGTGTAGCAAGTGTGGAATAGCCCCAGTGGCAGAAAGAACGATAGGAACAATGTGTACTCTGTTAACTCCCCAAAGGCGTTTTATTTCGTGTGGAAGATCCGTAATTTAGTGATTTTTGTCAGTGTGTGTTTTGTAAATTGTGTGTGTTGGGGATGGAGATATCAATTATGTAAGTCACTTTGTTGTGCTTATCTACTAATGTAATGTCCGGTCTGTTATGAGGTATAGTTTTGTCAGTGATTATAGCTCTGTCAAAATATAGTTTATGTGTGGTGTTTTTTAAGACAGTGTCTGGGATATATTTGTAGTATGGAATATGAATGTCCCTTAGCTTGTGTATCTTAGCTAGATGTTGATGTACGATGTTGGCTATCTGGTTATGTCTGTGTAAATAATCTGTCTGCGTGAGTATTTAGCAACTGGATATGACATGTTGGATGGTTTCTTCTGCGATATGGCATTTCCTGCAAGACCCATCAGTCGAATCTTTGATAATGTTTTCTCTAGCTTTTAGTGTTAATAACCTGGTCTTGTATGGCAATCATGGTTCCTTCAGTTTCCCCAAAGAGACTCCCTTCACTCAACGAAAAGTTCGACGCTTTTTTGTCGACGTGTGGCTGGTTGCGGTCAGAAGGATGTCTACTGTGGAGTTGCTTTCCGAGCCATGACTGAAGTTTACTGCATGTTGTAGGAATGTTATGGGCGCTATGCATATTGTTCAGATTCAGAGGTGTGTAGTTTGTATCAGCCACGCAGACTGCGTTGTGTAATGGTGATGTGTGTTGTTTAGAATAAAAGAATTCTCTGAGTGACTGAATCTGTTTCTGGTGTAGATCTATTATGTCAATAAGACCTCTGCCTCCCTCTGAACGAGGCAGGGTGAGGCTTTCAATAGCTGCGTGTGGATGGTGTTTTCTGTACTTTGTAACAAGTTTACGTTGTTTCCTTTCAAGTCCCTCAAGATCTGTGTGTGTCCACTGTATGACTCCAAAGAAGTAGGAGAGTATTGGCGTGGTGTAAGTATTGATGGCCTTGATTAAATTTCGGGAATTTAAATGCGTTTTAAGTATTGTCTGTAGCCTATGAAGATATTGTTTAGTGAGTGTGTTCGTTATGTGTTTGTGCTCCAAAAGCTTCACCTGCTTAAATCCTAGATATTTGTAAAATTCGTCATATTTCATAGCAGCAATATTGTCTGGTGCATCTAATGTGATTAGATTACTCCATTTTCAATGTGAATGGTTTTGCATTTGTCCAACCCAAATTGCATGTGTATGTCTTTTGAAAAAGTTTGTGTAATGTCAAGTAATTGGTGCAATTGTGTTTGTGCGGAGGCGTAGATTTTCATGTCGTCCGTATAGAGTAAGTGTGAAAGCGTGTAGTGGCAGCTTTTATTATGTTTAATTGTGTAGCCGTAAGTTGTGCTGTTCAGTCTGTTTGAAAGTGCATTTAGTGCAAGAAAAAACCAGAGTGGGCTCAGTGAGTCACCCTGGAAGATACCCCGGTTTATCTGTATTTTGTCAGTCGTGATGGTTTCACTGTTGAGTGTGAGGTGTAGTGTAGTTCTCCAATGCAGCATTGTACTTTCCAAAAATGTGATAAGTGTAGGGTTTATTTTATATAATCGTAGTGTATATAAAAACCATGAGTGTGGGACACTATCAAAGGCCTTTTTGTAATCAATGTCGGCAGCTTGGAGGTGTCGATGATTATTGTGAGTTTGCTGTAGGACCACACTGTCTATCAGGAGTTGCTTCTTACAACCCATGTGATTTCTATGGCATCCCTTTTGTTGCTCAGTGAGAGTGTTGTTTGTGTCTATGTGTGTATAAATTTTGTTAGCGATACAGGCAGTTATTATTTTGTAAACTGTAGGCAGGCATGTGATAGGTCTATATTGTGCGGGATCTGTAGAGTTATGTGACATTGGTACCATGTATGTTATTCCTTGTGTAAGGAAATGTGGCAATGTCTGTGGTCTTTGCAAAGTGTTGGAGATCTGTTTTGCCAGGATCGGATGCAAACAGGTGAAGTGCTTATACCAGAAGTTCTGAATCCTCTACACCGGGAGCCTTCCAATTGTGAGTACGTTTACTGACTTGTGAGAGTTCATCTGCTGTTATGTCAGTATAAGGCATGTTTGGTAGTGTGGATGCTAATTGCTCCTCTTCCCTGATCCAGCTAGCTTCCCGATTATGTTCAGCTGAGACAGACCAAAGAGACGACCAATGATGTTGGAGTGCTGTTTGTGTTGGCAGACTAGTGTTTTGTGTCTGTGTATAATCTTTGTTTAACTGCTTATAGAATGTCTTCTCATTGTTTGCGAATAACTTGTTCTGCTGTTTGCGCTGAGTGCATATTTTGTATCTCTTCAGGCATTGTGTTTTTGCAGCTAACTTTTGTTTTAATGTGTACATATATTCTGTAATGTGTTGATTGTGCTGCTCATGTCTGGTGTGTGTTTTGATCTTCTTAAATAACTGTCTAAGGCGTTTGTTCTGCTTTGATGAAGTATTGTTTTTAGTGTACTGTGTAAGTCTACCTAACTGCTTGCGGATTTCGTCAATTTCAGACTCAATCCGCTTTTGCCATTTAGGTTTCTGTTGGGTGTATAATTTTTGTGTGTGTTTATGGATTTGTTTCATAGCTAGTGTGGATATAACTGTAAGAGACCCAGCGTAAATAAGTAGGTGTATGTATTCTAAAGATAGACTTTCTTCAATGTACTGTGGTAAGATATATGTGTTCATGTAAGATAAAATTTCTTTTGTTTTGCTGTTTATGTTTATTTTAGGTATACCTGGTCTTTGTGTGTGATCTGTTCCCGTGTGAACTGTTAGGTATCTTTGTGGGGTGTCATTTAATGTTTCAATAAGTTTGGTATTAATGTTGTGTTGTGGATGAATATCATGGTGAAGTTCATCTTTGAGTGTGTGTTCTACAAGTTCATTAGTGATGTGAATGTTATAGCTTGTTTTTATAGTATGTTATAGTGATGTAAATTATTTTTATTATTATTATTATTATTTTTATTATTATTGTTTGGGAAAGCCAAACTCGAATCAAGTCTGGAAGCCAGTCCCTGAGGCGGACCCAATAGAGGGCCAAGCCCAAGGGAGTCAAATCCAAGGAAGGGAGAGTTACGCACTCGTGGGAGTATTGATGTTTGGGTGTAGGATTTATTATTATTATTATTTAATTTTTTATGTAATGCTAATGAAATGAATAAATTTTTATTTTTAGTTTTTTTTTAAATTTATTTTTTAAATTTCAATTAGGTTCTCTGTGTGTTCGTTTCCCGAACTGAATTTTTTTTTCTAACCTACCTTACTGTAATTTAACGTATTTTTATTACAATCTGTTAATTTTTTTTATAGATATTAATTATATAATTAAAAAATTTTTCGGTTTATAAATATTTATATGTCTGTCTGCATTAGATCGGAGTTCACCAGTTCATTATTTTTCCAGCAGTATTTAATTTGTAGTATTTTATTTTCAATTATCCTCAATATTTGAACACGCAAACTTATTGGAGTAATAATATCGTAGCGGGTAGATGGATGTGGGTATATTCAAATAAACAAGGAATTTATTTTTCTAAACGGGAATGGCAGAGTGAGCGTGACAAAGAGAAAAGAACATCAAAGTTTTTATAATGAAAATAAATCTTTATTTGAACTTGGAATAAAGATTAAAAGTTAATGGAAAAGAAGATAAGGCTTGCACAGTGAAAAACTTCTGCGCACTGGGAATTGGAGTAGGATATAAAGTCTAAGTGGTCATTGCCCGTCTCGGACTCAACGTTTGAAATTTGACTCAGAAGATCGCTGACTGCGAAGATCCAGCATCGATGCTGGATGCTGACACTCTCGTTGAGTAGATCTTGACAAACACGTCTACCCGTGGATGTGTGAAGCTCTGATGACGTAGAGTCGGTAGCCTCACTACGCAGCATCAAAATGATGCCTGAAATAAATTAATATTATATATTTGTGACGTATATGGCCCTTATTGTCCTTTCGTTGCACAATTCAAAAACAGTGGTTGCTGATGCACTCTTTCTGCAGCACAAAAAAAACAAGCCTACAGATCATTGCTGTAGCTTACGGCGAAACACCATACAACTTAAACTATAAGCCACTGCGTGTGTTAATTGAGGTGAATAGAATACACACATAATTTTCTACATAACAACTCTTTCGGGAGATATTTATTTTCACAGGTAAGAACAGGCAAACTTTCACGAGATAAATTCAACGCACACAAAAACTGTTACTCTTAGGTAATCACAAATTTCTCTGAATTAAAGGCGATCACACTATCACACACTTTAATTTGCTACCATACTCATGTCGCTGCTAAATAGCAGAACTGCGCAGTAACTAATACAACAATTCCATCCTTTATCGCTTGCAGCCGTCACACTCTTGTCATTTCGAACTTGAAAACGCACGCCGAACGCTTATGGATCACACCTTGAAATGAATGCAAATGATAGCGTTAATACGACGACGTCTCAACGGTAGCAAGATTGTACATACCGAATAGCAACAAAATTAACAAGTCGATTACGCCTCGTCGACAATCAGTGCCTCGAGAAATGACAATAATAGAAAGTTCGTTACGTCACGTGATTGAGTGTCTTGTTATGCAAAATAATGAACAAGCCATTAATTAATGATTTAAAAGACAAGTCCGGTGGGTAATGTCCAAATAGATTGAGAAGACGATTAGGGAAAAGGGGACGAGGAAAGTGGAATAATTCCCCCTGTACCACTTAGGCAATAGGCATGAATTGTAAAGGGAAATATACACACGGCCACGTCGTTTTCCAAGAGTTCACTAGTCTCGGGGTGACAGACTGTTCGAAATTGACTTAGCACCGTGGCTTGTATAACAGAGTAAAATATCGTAATATTACTTTCTCTGTCAAAACGTAGACTGCAAAAACTGTCTAAACAGCTTGTCAGCCTCTCGTCTCGTGAAGGAACTTGACGATGATGCGTTTCACCGCTTCTCTGCTCTTGGTTCCGTCCGTCGTTTTCCTCTTGCTCATTCACGGGCGGGGGAGGTCTTTCGGAACTCGCGAAGTTCTCCGTAGCTTGGGAAGGCGAACTTAACAGCTGGATAAACTGTTCAATGACTTTTTCCAGCCTCTCTTGATATTCGTCAGCCTCTCTGTCACAGTCGTCTGCTGCCGTTCGCTGCCGTTCCTCGGCGGCGTGTTGCTCGCCGACCGCCTTCAGTGCCGTGGCCTCGTCCTCCCCGCTATCAGCTAATGGTCTCATGGCCTCTGCTTGTCGCATGAAATTTTCGGAGACGCCTGTCGTATCTCCTGTCTGTCTCCGCCACTATTTCGGACTTTACGTTCATCTCTTTGCCTCCTCTCGCTCTCGCTCCATTTTGGCTTCTCCCTCTTCAATCGCTCTCTGTCACGTGCTTCCTTCGGGATGACGAGTTCGACGTCAGCTCGCATGTTCACGTCACCTCTCTTCTCTCTCTTCGAAGATCGCTTTTCTTGGCGAAATCCACGTGACAATGAACTATAAAAATTATATACTATTTTTTAAAGATGTATTTCAAGTATATGAATGTATATACAGTATAAGTTTTCGCTGATGTCTTGTGCACATCATGAATAATTTTAAAAAGAACTGAAAATAATCTGAATATTCGAAAATACAGCCAAGTAGCATTCAACCACGGAAGGACTTCTTAAATTTTCGCTGAAATATTTATCAAATTTAATCCGTAATATACAGGATATCCCACAACAAGTATAAAAAACTTCGTGAGCGTATTCTACATAAAAAAACTGAGACGAAAATGCCGAATAAAATTTCTTCAAAGATAGCGAATTGAGCCTAATTTCGCATACAATTCGTTAATAATAATAATAATATCGTAAACACACGGGACACGGGTTCTGAATTGATTGTCAGTGTTATGACTGTGTTGCCCAAAGTCATGACTAGTCTAAATAAAAATCTACAGCAATTTGTGAAACTGAACCTCAAATCATAGTATTTTACAACCGGTAAACGTAAAAGAATTTTAAATTAATAAACATTGATTTCTAATAATAAATAAAAGGTAAACATAATTAATAATAACAATCTATGGAATCTTACTTCACATTAAATGCTCAAAGTGGCCACCGTCAGCATCGAGACAAAGACGAGAGCAATGAACAAGATTGCTGCAAGCTGTTATTGCCATCATGGGTATTATGGATTCCAATGCTTGGGTGATCCTGTTTCACAATTCATCAACGTCGTTAACTGGCGTACGAAAAACGGCAGTTTTTAGGTGTCCCCAGAGCCAAAAATCTAGAGGATTGAGGTCCGGTGATCTAGGCGGCCAATGAATTTCTCCTCCTCTTCCAATCCATCTACTATTTGGGAAGACATGATCTAGCGCACGGTGTGCTAGAAGTAAATTATGTGGTGGAGCTCTGTCGTGTTGAAACCACATGTTTAGACGATCCATTAGTGGTACACCTTCCAGTAACACTGGAAGACGTTTCTGGATGAAATCTGTGTAAATTTCGCCATTTAGACAGGCTGGTAACTCATGTGGTCCAATCTGCAACGATTTATTGTGGTGATGTTCAGAGTTTCAGTATAATTTTAGTTATACAGTGATAATAGTAAATGTAATTAACCTAAATTTTAAATAAATACGTACAGTAATTAAGGAAAAATGTCATACAATAGACTTTTTAAGTACTTCATGTAACATTTTATTATTTTTATTATTACCACCCTTATATTCACTCGCTCTTGGATCTTGTGACATGGTACGAAACCTTTCAGTGGAATTTTGAAGAACTTCCACTTTTCCATTCGCTCTTAAATTTTACATACAGGTTTGATCCTGATGACAACACACTTTAGCAATTTTTTTGTTTCCAATTTCAGGTTTTTCCCCCCAAAAAAATATCAATAGATTCATTTTTCCTGCAAGTCTATGGAGTTTTGTTTGCGTGGAGCAGTTTGTTAAGTCAGAATTTGTTTTGCTAATAAGATTGTTTAATCTAAGTGATAAAACTTAAACTTTCATTTTGAGAGTAAGGATGGTAAAAAATGCTTCATTTTTCTCTTTACTTATTGTGTTTTATGATTGATATTTTTATACAAAACAGTCATAGAAAATAGTGGAAACTATTTTTTACTTACAACTGAATTCCCGTGAACTCCAGCCCATAAATTTATTACAAATTTATTTTGAAAGATATAGCGGTGGGTAACGTGCGGATTCTCTGATGCCCAATACCTTGAATTATGTTGGTTGAAGCAATCTTCATTGGTGAAGTGACATGCATCCGAAAATAAAATGTTGTGCACAAAGTTTCCGTCCTCTGCTTATATATTTAGAAGCCATGTACAAAAGAAACATCATTGTTCATAATCCGTAGATTGTAAATTTTGAACTTTCGCGTAGCGGTACAGATATAAATTAATTTTCTTGAGTTGTCGATGAATACTTGATTTGGAAATGTTGAATTCAGCAATTTGCGTACACGTAAACTTTGGTCTTCTTCGCTGCGACGCTCAATAAGTTCTTCATTTTGAACATTAATTTGTCTTGGCTTTCCACCCAACACCTCCTAGAAAGAAAGCCAAACAACTGAAACGTCATATATTGTTACATCATCATATTTTGACCATTGTTAACCGTATTTCTACCAATGATAACCTTAAATTTGGTCGACTTATGATGATGTAACAATGTATGACGTTTCAGTTGTTTGGCTTTACTTCTAGGAGGTGTTGGTAGACCGCGATTAATTGGCATTGTCACCCCTTCTGTATGTACGTGGTGAATTAAATGTAGCACAACGTTTATTGAAATTCATGGGCGAAAAGGGAACCACTCTGCCCAAACATGAGCTGTAGCATTTGCACTTCGATTGCACTCGCTGTACAAAACTAATATTTCGAAATAATCTTCTTTACTCAATTCCATTTTTTCTAAGTAACGATTAGTAGAATGACAATTAAAACAACAATAATCAGCAACATCTTTGAAGGCCCATAACTCAAAAATGAACGATCTAAAACAAAAATTGTATTAGGCATCTTCGTCTCAGTTTTTTATGTAGAATACGCTCACGAAGTTTTTATACCTGTTGTGGGACACCCTGTATATTGATAAATCTTTACAATTTTATGTATTATTTATACACACACACACACACACACACACACACACACACACACACACACACACACACACAATATAAAATATTACATAGACCCAGCTGGAAGTAAGTAATATTAGTACAATGATGGAAAAAAAATCCAAAACTGGACCATAATCTGTCTAAAACCTAGAAATTTATATATAATAGTTTTTTTGTTATGCTTATGTATTTGTATGTTCCACAATCGGCCAGTATGCTGTGTCGACAATGGTACTGATAATGCTGATGAAATGAATGCTTGCCTTAAGTTTCAAGCATGGCCTATAGATATAACCATGGTTTCAAGTACATGTATTAAGGGGAATAATAAATAAAATAAATAAATAATTTATTTTATTTATTTCTAATAGCAACAATAAGCTATAAGGGCTTTTTTCATGTTGCCATATAAAAACACACAGAAATATAGTTTCAATTGTGAAGTTCTGATGTTACCTTTTTATGTTTTTTCCTTATACTACATGCAACACTCACAATTACGCAGTTTAATATATATCCAATACTATGATTACTATTATATCTCATAAGTTCAGCACAATCATCAACGCACCTATTATATCTACTTACTAAACTTACCTTTATAGCCACCCTTAGATGTCTTAATCCTAAATTATATCCTAGAATCAGCACCTTCTGTATTTATATCCCCTACTAGATAACCTAACAGTACTCCAAATTCCCAAAATATCTATCTTGTGGCCTTGACTGTTTTCTTGTGATCGTATAGTGGTTTGACAGAACTATAAACTTAATGCTTACTTATTAATTATGAAAATCCTTATAGAT